>CM053783.1:754589412-755189412 GCA_028749045.1 Cupressus sempervirens | reverse complement strand
ACTTTTACTCACACAAGACTCTGTATGTAGCTCTTGGAGATAGGTAAAAATTGTTTCCACTTCCTTCTTTATTGATTCATATACTTTCTTCATTTTCTTCTCAACTTTTACCATATTTTCCCTTTTGAATTCAAGGGACCTCATCCAATGGGAAAGGGGCTCATCCTCATCCTCTAGAATGCCCAAATGCGTTGCATTCTCTACCTTCATGCTCATGACTTCATACAACACGGATATGGAGTCCTTGTACTTCTCTATATGTGCCTTAAGGGATTCAAGGTTGTTGTACATGATTTCTTTCAACTTTTCAACCCTAATACAAAGGGCACCTAGCTTTTCAATTAAGGGAAGACCCCTTACATTCATATCCTCCTGTCATCCACACACAACTTGACCAAAGTACCTTTCTTTCTGCAACTTAGCAAGTAGGGCCTTCTTTTCTTCTCCAGATGGGTGAAAAGGCCTTGTATTCGATAATTCTCCTACCTAGCTGGAGAGTAGGGCAAACTATTGCATAAGGAACTCAGGTAATTCCTTTTTTGAAACCTTGATATGAGCCTTCAATATTTTGAGCTCCTCCAGCTCTTCATCTACTTTTTGATTCAGAAAGCTCCATATTGTGTGCTTGGTATCATTTCTTAGTGGCCCAATGTTGAACTGCTCGATATTGAAACGTGTTGGGTCAACATAAACCAAGTGTACATAAATCTAGGATAAAGAAACTTCCATGATGTAGTTTCATGTGTTAACATCCTTACTCAAGGTCACTAGAGTGGGATCTCTCTTTACCTTCTTAATAGTTGGTGGCTACTTCACAGTCTGAGTGATCAGGTCTCTCAGAGGTACCTATCGCAAGAGCATCCTAGGTAGCATTGCTATCCTACATGTTTATCGAGTTCTCTTTGATTGTCGAGTTCTTTTTAGTTTTTGAGTTTGTAGTTGATGTCAAGTTCTCTTTTGTTGTTGATTTCTCTTTGGTTGCCACATTTTTTGTTGATGTCAAGTTCTGTTTGGTTGTTGAGTTCATAGTTGGTGCCGAGTTCTCTTGGTTGCCAAGTTTTCTTTGGTTGTTGAGTTCGTAGTTGATGTTGATTTCTCTTCGGTTGTCAAATTCTCTCTAGTTTTTGAGTTCATGTATTTACCAAGCATTGTTGAGTGCCAGTATTGTTTTGGGTCTTCTTTGACCTATTTGTTTGCTTCTAGTTCCAATTTGAGCTGACCTTGTAGGTTAACTTTGTGCTTGGTATTTAATATTTGTTGGGAGCCAACTTGTGGCTTGGTTTGCATTTAATGTAAGGGTTTATTTAGTTGGTATTTGTAACAGTATGACTTGTGGTTGTGCAAGTATTTTAAGGGGTCTTGGGTAGAGTCTTAGATAGGGAAGGTAGATCACGAAGAGTAGAAGTAAAGTTGGAATGTGAAGTTTATCACTAAAGATGGAAGGCTAAATTGTAATGTTGGTTGTAACCCAGAAGGCCTTATAGTTGGGCATGTACATTGCTGATTTGATGAATCTATAAAGCATTTTTACTCTTCTATCACCTCTGGTTGTTCTTTGTGTTGATTTATGTTGTGTGTACTCTTGCAGGTGGCTTTGCTAGCTAGGTGTGTCTTTGGCCCTAGTTATCTTAGGTCCTCCCTCCATCAGGTGGTACTTGAGCTTGAGGTTCATCCTTGTGGACATTGGATCAGGTAGAACCCTAAGTTGATTTAGTTGTAGGGTAGTAGATTTAAGGATTTGACCTACAACTTGCCGAGGTTTAAAATCTTGTAGGAACCTGATTATAAAGATAGTTTGAGGTAGACGAAATGTTGATAATTTCATATTGGACACATTGAGACAAATTGTAGCTAGATTAGATGTTATGGAGACAACCCAAAGGAGAGGAGACCATCTTGATGGTGTAAGTGATGATGAGCCAATACACCAAACCCTAATCTAGAACCTAAAGAAGATCAAGATGAAGCAAGATTGTTGAGAGTATTCTCTAGGGCACATTCAAAACTTGTTATAGAAGTTGTTCCTTATGATGGAAAATTGGATACCGATGTTGTGTTGGATTGGATTTCTGATATGCAAAAAAAAATTGAGTATGAAAATACTCATTATAATAGGAAGGTGAAAATTGCGATTACTGGGTTGAAGGGTCATACTTCACTATGGTGGGAGCATTTGTAAAGTGATAGACAAAGGAGATGAAAGGAGAAAATCAAGACTTGGCTAAAAATGGTGAACAACATGAAGAACAAGTTCCTTCCTATTGATTGTCAAGTTAGCTTGTTGAGAAAGATGCAAAATTTGAGACACAGGGACATGACTGTAAAGGAGTATAGTGAGGAATTCAATAGATTAGACATCAAATCTAGACATGTGGATGATGATGTGGAGAAAATCACAAAGTAAATCAATGGATTGAGATCTAGAATTCAAAATGAACCAAGTTTTATGAAATTGGAAAGTGTGGAAAAAGCATATAAGTATACCTTGAAAGTTGACAAGATCTTGATAAAGAAGCATGAACAAAGACAAAGGCACAAAGATAGAATATTCTAGAGAGGCAGAGGTAGATTTTATGGAGAAGGTGGCAGATCTGACAATTCTGTGCAAGATAAGGGAAATTTTGAATAGAAGAATGATGATAAAGGCAAGACCGAGTGGAAAGGTAGTAGTTCGTATCAAGGAGGTACTAGCTCTTACCAAGGAAGAGGTAATTCTTATTCTGGAGGTAGTTTTCACGGTAAGTGTTTTAGATGTGGTAAAGAAGGGCACAGATCCTTTGAATGTAGATCCTTTGAAAATGGGCAAGGTAACCAAAATGTTGTAGTTCAAGGATACATTGAGGGTTCGCCGACTAAACCTAAGGCTAGAGAAAATTTGATGGTGAGAATAAACTTATGTAATAAGGGAACTGATGAGGAAACTGTCCTAAGAAGAAGTCTTTTTAAGACCATATGTAAGATGGCTAGAAAATATTGCAAGGTGATCATTGACAATAGTAGTTCCACAAATTTGGAATCAGAAGAGTTGGTTACAAATTTGCATTTGCAGAGGCTGGAGCATCCTAAACCTTATCATATTTCATAGATCAAGGATGAGCATAAGATATTGGTAAGAGAACAATGTATTGTGAAGTTCAAGATTGGACATTATTTTAATGAAGTTCTATGTGATATTATGCTTATGGATTGTTGTCATATTTTGTTGGGTAGACCTTGGCAATATGACAAATATGTTATACATGATGGAAAATTGAATTAATATACTCTTTGGGTGAATGGGAGAAAGAACATGTTGTTGTCTTTGATTGAAAGTCTAGATGAGGTCAATTGTACTACTATGAGAATCTGCATGGTTAATGGAAAGAAATTTGAAAAGGAAATGAAGAAGAATCAAATCTATTTTGCCATAATTCTTAGGAGACCAAGTTGTGCCAATAGCAACCAAGTATCAAAAAATAGTGTTAACCAAGTGCCAGTCAGTAGTGACTGAGTGACAGAAGTTAGTGGTAATTGAGTGACAACAAAAATTGGTAGTATTAACCAAGTGCTAGTGGAAATCAAAAATTTATTAAATGAGTATAAAGATATTGTTACAAAAGATATACTTGATGGCTTACCACCAATAAGAATTATAAGTCATTGCATGGATCTAATTCCTAGAGCTAGTTTTCCAAATAAAGCACCATATAGATTGACACCTACTGAGAATGAAGAACTTAACAGGCAAGTGCATGAATTATTGCAAAAAGGTTTGATTAGAGAAAGCTTGAGTCCATGTGTTATACCTATTATACTAGCATCTAAGAAGAATGGAGAATGATGTGTATAGATTCTAGGGCTATCAACAAGATCATAGTGAAATATAGGTTTCCTATGCTAAGGATGGATGACATAATGGATTGTTTGAGTGGAGCAAAGTACTTTACCAAGACTGATTTAAAGAGTGGTTATCATCATATCAGAATTAGAGAAGGTGATGAATGGAAGACATTCTTTGTTGACCAAGATGAAGGCTGAAGTTCTTAGTTTTGATGGAATGAAGGAGTTGTATGATATCGACCCTAATTTTTCTAAGATGTGGAGAAAGTGCAGAGCACCTAGTTTGACCTCACTAGTTGTGTGCCCAACACTAGATCATTGGTCATCCCTTTAAATCATATTGTATCCTACTCTTGTTGTTATTGTCATTATTTCCTCTCCTTCCATTTCAATTATTTCCAAGATGATGCATTATTATTTTTTTGTTATGCGATGTTTGCTAGTCCAAAGGTGGACAATTTTTCTTGTGTAAAGAGAACTTGTTTGCTCCTCGTCTTCATGTTGTATGGGCATCCAAAATGGTTTAGAAAAGAAGCAAACCAAGTTACCCGGTTCATAGTGTTGTGTTCTCAAAAGATCTCATCCAAGAGAGCAGAGTGCTACTTGGAAAGCCTTAGCTTCTTCCTCCTCATCATTATGAAATGAAAAGAGGAAAATAAGTAAAGTAAGATTTACAAAAAGATAAGCTTGGTAGAAATGTACCCAATTGACTAAGTTTTTAGTCACTAACAGACAAATAATAATGCATCATCTTGGAAATAACTGACATGGAAAGAGAGGAAATAATGGCAATAGTAACAAGAGTAGGATACAATATGATTTAAAGGGATGACCAATGTCGAGTAAGTTTGATGAATATATATTCAAGAAGGTATGTTGTTTAAGGGAATTCAATTGTGTATTCTTAGAAGTTATATGAGGTTGAAATTGAGGAAGGAAAAACATAGTGGTGGATTGGTTGGACATTTTGGTATTGATAAGACATTAGGTTTGTTCAAGGATAAGTATCATTGGTCAGAGATGTATAAGGATGTTCATAAATTTGTAAGGAGTTGTGGAGTTTGTCAAGTCACAAAAGGAGTAAGTCAAAATATTGGTTTGTATACATTGATTTCTATTCCTGAGATTCCTGAGAAACCTTGGAGTAACATCAGGATGGATTTTATTCTTGGTTTGCCTAAGATAGTGAAGGGGTATCATTCTATTGTGGATAGATTCTCTAAAATGGCTCATTTAATACCATATAACAAGACATTAGATGTTGAGCATGTTATTGAGATTTTCTTCAAAGATATTGTTAGATTGTACAAATTACCAAGAAGCATTATTTCTGACAGAGACAATAAGTTTGTTGGTTACTTTTCGAGGATTTTCTAGAAGAAGATTGGTACTAAGTTAAATTTTAGTTCTACATTCCATCCACAGATAGAGGTTTTGAATAGAAGCTTGGGTAATGTATTGAGTTGTTTGGTTGGAGCTAAGAAAAGTAATTGGGAGCTGGTACTGGCACAAGTTGAGTTTACATATAACAATTTTATGAATACGAGTATAGGAAAAACACCTTTTATGATTATTACTAGAGTGCAACCTAAGGGGATATCAAATTTAAGGCATGTTGCTGGTGAAGAGAAGAGAAGTGTTGTAGGGGAAGAGTTTGTTGATTTTATGAAGTCTTTGCATGAGGAAGTAAAGTTAAGGTTGGAACAAAGTAATGTAAAGTATAAGGAGAATGCTAATAAGTCTAGAAGATATCATGTTTTTGAGATTGGTGATGAGGTGATGGTTCATATGAAGAAAGGAATATTCTCTATTGCAACTTATAGTAAGTTGAAGATGAAGAAGTTTGGACCTTGTAAGATCTTGACAAGGTTTGAAAGTGGTAATGCTTATGAAGTTGAGTTACCTAATGACATGGATATATCTCCTATATTTAATGTTGTTGATTTGTATAAGTATCATGAGTTAGTTGATGAAGTTGTTGTATCAGATGATTGTCCTAAGAAGCAAATTGAAGAGGTTGAATAGATATTGGATTAGAAAGTTGGTAAGAGCATAAGAGGAAAATATTAATATAAATACTTGGTGAAATGGAAGAATAGTCCAGTTGAAGATGCTACATGGATTTCCCAATTTAAGTTGGATTTAGCTCAGGTTGTGACATCTCAATGATTCAAAAGAATCATTTCTTTCAACCCCAGTTATCTAATGTAGGAGCATCCTAGGTTGCATTTCTATCATGCATATTTGTCAAGTTCTCTTTGGTTGTCGAGTCCTCTTTGGTTTTTCAAGTTCGCAGTTGATGTCAAGTTCTCTTTGGTTGTCAAGTTTGTAGCTGATGTCAAGTTCTTTGTGGTTACTGAGATCATGTGTGTACTGAGCATTGTCAAGTGCTAGTATTGTTTTGGGTTTTCTTTGACTAACTTATCTACGTCTGGTTCCATTTTGAGCTGACCTTGCGAGTAATTTTCATGCTTGGTACTTAATATTTTTTGGGAGCCTACTTGTGGCTTGGTTTGCAATTAATGTAAGGATTTATTTAGTTGGTATTTGTAATAGGCCAGCTTGTGTCCATGCAAGTATTTAAAGGGGTCTTGCATAGAGTCTTAGATAGGGAAGGTAGATCACAAAGAGTAGAAGTAAAGTTGGTATGTGAAGTTTATCATTGAGGATCAAATTTTGAATTGTAATGTTGGTCGTAACCTAGAAGGCCTTAGAATTGGGCATGCATGTTGCTAATTTGATGAATCTATAAAGCATTTTGACTCTTCTATCTCCTTTAGTTATTGTTCTTTGTGTTGTTTTTCGTTATGTTTATTCTTGCAGGTGGCTTTGGTAGCTAGTTGTGTCTTTGGCCCTAGTTATCTTAGGTCCTCCCTGCATCAGAACCCCTTCTTCAATCTATTTTCTCTTCCTCTCAAGAGTATTCTCACCTTAGAACTATGAGGTGAGCATGTTGAATGAGGATTGACATGTTATAGCAACAAAAAATGTTCTCACCATAGGAGGAGTATTGGTTTTCCTTCCAAAAAAAGGAAATATAATGGTTTTGGTGGAAGCAGTGGCAACAATATTACCTTGCATTTTCAGTACATGAGGTGTATCCTATAGTGGAGGCACCCCATCATGTCTATCATTATGTTGGGCTCCATCTAAATTGTCTCTACTAATCATCAAGATGGATATGTCTTTGTTCTTAGCACCTTTAGTTGTTGCTTCTTCCTCCTCTTTATTTTTATCTTTCTCAAGATCCTCTGTTGAGCCTATGACTAGGAATGGTCTACCACCACAAGTAGGAGTGATGGGAACATTTTTCTTTAGTGGTTGGTCTCTTCCACCTTCTCCCCCGACAATCTGGGAAAGTCCCACAAACGTAGTCATTGTAGTTGCTACTATACCAAAGGAAGTAGTGGTTGACATTTGTGCTAGTTTAGATCCCAACAATGAACCACTAATTCTTTGTCTCTAAGCCTTGGTCCATTCAACCCATTTATTTATTCTTTTGATCACCCTATCTCTTAGTTCCACCAAAGTGTTGATGGTTGGACCCAGGGAGGGGTTGAATAAATGGGTGTGTCTTTAATTTCCTCAAATATGTGGAGGATTGCATGTGCTAACCATTATCCTCAACTCCTTCCACATCTATGTTCGCATTATATAACCTTACTTACTTAACCATCATCCTAGAGAAAAGCCTTGCCTCTGCTCTCGAGATCATCCACACAGTTAGCCCAATAATCTTATAATGTGGGAATGAGCCTGAATCCTAACCCTAACTGCAAATTGTTCTTGATATAATCAACATGGTTACACTTTGATGTAGGGAGACTAGGAGTAACTAAGGCCAAGTGGCACAGTTAGCTACCGAAATCACCATGTGAGAGTTAACACAATAGAAGCAAACACAAAAGAGAACAACACCATAGAGAGAGAGAGAGAGAGAGAGAACAATATTCTTTATTGATTCATGAAAATATCATCATACATGCCCAGCTATAAGGCCTTATGGGTTACAGCTAAATACAAAATACATTCAAATCCAAGATCTAGCTTCAAATTCAGATTTCCCTCCAATGTATACCATCAATTATCCCCCAAATTATGATTAAGACTCTACCCAAGACCCCTACTTATACTAATCTAAGCCACAAGTCAGCCTAGAATGCCAAAAACTAAAATTAAATACTTGAAGAGCCACAAGTCGGCCTACATCAGTAATTAAATGTCCAAAAATTGATATTCGAGAAAAATCGTGATATCTCCTAGCTCAGATTAAATTAGAACTCGCACTTTGAACTGTGAGTAGTATTTTAGGTTCCCTACAACCCCTTAAATGTGCAAAGGTTGATTCACCAAGGATAAGTATGCATCCATCCTGAAAGTCAAGTATAGAAAACTATCGCGTAGAACTACAAGAAATCGATACTCTGGGAGAATTGTCATATCTCTCAACTAATGCGGAATTAGAGCTTGTGCTTTGGATCATAGATAGTACTCTAGGCCCTCTTCAATCCCTAAAGCCTGTAGCCTCCCATTCATTATGCAAAATTAGTTATACATCCTACAATAGGAATCTAGAAACCAAAAAACATAGTTCTAGCAAAACACAGTTTCAGCAGCATGGTAAAAATTGAAAACATGCAGGATGGAAATGCAACCCAAGATGCTCCTACATCAGAAAACCAGGGTTGAAATAACTGATTCTCTTGAATCATTGAGATCTCACAACCTGATCTAAATCCAAAGAAGATTGAGAAATCCATGAAGCACCTTCCATAGGTCTTTTCTTCCACTTCACCAAATATTCATAATAATGTTTTCCCCTTGTGCTCTTACCAACTTTCTAATCCAATATCTATTCAACTTCTTCAATCTACTTCTTAGGATAATCCTCTGACATAATAACTTCATTATCTGACTCATGATACTTGTATAAATCAGCAACATTGAATATAGGAGATATATCCATGTCATCAGGTAACTAAATTTCATAAGCGTTTCCACTGTCAAACTTCTTGAAGATTTTACAAGGTCCAAATTTCTTCATCTTTGGCTTACTATATGTTCCAACAGGAAATCTTCCTTTCTTCAAATGAACCATCACCAACTTGAAAATTATGATGTCTCCTAGACTAATCAGCATTCTCCTTATACTTTTGATTACTTTGTTCTATCCTTAACTTCACTTCCTTATGTAAAGATTTCATAAAATCAGCAAATTCTTCTCCTGCGGTACTTCTCTTTTCTTCACCAGCAATATCTCTCAAATCTGATACTCATCTTGGCTTCATTCTAGTAACAATATCAAATGGTTTCTTCCCTATACTCCTATTCACGGAATTATTATAGGCAAATTCAGCTTGTGCCAATACCATCTCCCAATTACTTGGCTTATTCCCAACTAAACATCCCAGCAAATTACCCAAGTTTCTATTCACAACCTTTATCTGTCCATCTTTCTATGGATGGAATGTAGAACTAAAATTCAACTCGGTGCCCATCTTCTTCCACAAAGTCTTCCAAAAATAACTAGCAAACTTACTATCTCTGTCAGAAATAATGCTTCTTGGTAATCCATACAATCTCTTTAAAAAAAAGTTTAGCAACATGCTCAGCATCTGATGTCTTCTTACATGGTATGAAATAAGCCATCTTAGAAAATCTGTCTACTACAACAAATATGGAATCATACCCCTTCATTGTCTTAGGTAATCCAACAACAAAATCCATATTGATGTCACTCCAAGGTATCTCAAGAATACTAATAGGTGTATACAAACCAAAATTCTAACTCACTCCTTTTACAATTTGACAAACTCCAAAACTCTTTACAAATTTCTAAACATCCTTATACATTTGTGGCCAATAATACTTCTCTTTCAGCAAACTCAATGTCTTATCAATTCCAAAATGTCCAACAAATCCACCACTATGCTTTTCCTTAATCAAATTCAGCCTCACAGAACTCCTACAAATACACAACTAAATACCTTTGAGAAACATACCTTCTTGAATGAAATACTCATCATACTTATGTGATTGGTCAGATTTGGTGCTCTGCACTCTCTCCACACCTTAGAAAAATCTAGATCAGCGTCATACAACTCTTTCATTTGATCAAAACAAAGAACTTCAAACTTCATTTTAGTCAACAAATAACGTCTTCTACTTAATGCATCATCAACTCTATTAGTAACTCCACTCTTATGCTTAATCACAAATGTAAAACTTTGCAAATACTCAACCACTTCATATGTCTCTGATTGAATTTATGTTGACTTCCTGAGTATTGTAAAGCTTTGTGATCAATATACAACACAAACTCCTTAGGAATCAAATAATGTCTCCACTTCTTCAATGCTTGAACAATAGCATAAAATTCTTGATCATACATAGAATACTTTCTTTTAGCATCATTCAACTTTACACTAAAGAAAGCAATAGGTTTACCTTCTTGACTTAATACAGCTCCTATTGCATTACCACTTGCATCACATTCAACTTGAAATACTTTGTTGAAATCAGGTAAAGCCAATACAAATAATTCAACAACATTTTGTTTCAAAGTCTCAAAACTCTTATCAGCTCCATGTGTCCACTTGAATTTCTTTTTATCTACCCTCATTGTCTCATTGATAGCATTACAAATAGCACTAAAATTCTTTATAAACTTTTAATAAAAACTAGCCAAACAAGGAAATGATCTTACCTCACTCACATTCTTAGGTGTAGGCCACTCCAAATTTTCTTTAACCTTCTTAGGATCCATCTTCAAACAATTAGCTGAAATAACAAATCCTAAATACACAATCTCTTCTTACATAAACGAACACTTTTTCAGATTAATTAGCAACTTTTTCTCTTTCAAATTGTATAATACTTGTTTAATATGCTCAAGATGTTCTTCCTTAGTCTTACTAAATATTAAAATATCATCCAAATAAATAATTGCAAACTTACCCAAAAATCATTTCAGAACTTCATTCATCAACCTCATGAAAGTACTAGGTGCATTAGTCAAACCAAAAGGCATAACCAACCATTCATACAAACCATATTTTGTCTTGAAAGCAGTCTTCCATTCATCACCTTCTCTGATTATGATCTGATGATAGCCACTCTTCAAATCAATCTTGGTAAAATACTTTGCTCCACTCAAACAATCCATTATATCATCCATCCTCGGCATAGGAAACCTATATTTCATTGTGATTTTGCTAATAGCTTTGAAATCAGTACACATTCTCCATTCTTTTTAGGTGCTAATACAACAAGTTCAACACTCAAACTTTCTCTGATTAATCCATTTCGTAGTGATTCATGCACTTGTCTATTAAGTTCTTCATTCTTTGTAGGTGTCAGTCTATATAGTGCTTTGTTTGGCAGACTAGCTCTAGGAATCAAATCCAACAATGACTTATACTTCTTACTAGAGGTAATCCATCATGAATATCATCAACAACAATATATTTATACACATCTGCAATTTATGCTATCATTCTATCATTACCAACTTCTGATGCTTTACTACCAACACTCGGTCCTCTAGGAACTATAGAAAAACAAACTTGATTCTTCTTTACTTCATTTTCAAATTATTTTCCATTAACCATGCAAACTTTTATTGCAGTACAACTGACCTCATCTAGACTTTCAATCAAAGGTAGCAATATTTGTTTCTTCCCATTTACCCTAAGAGTATATTGATTCAATCTTCCATCATGCACAACATATCTATCATATTGTCAAGGTCTACCCAAGAAAATATGGCAACAATCCATGGGCATAATATCACACAAAATTTCATCAAAGTAATGTCCAATTTTGAACTTCACAATACATTGCTCACTTACCAATATCTTATGCTCATCTTTGATCCATGAAACATGATAAAGTTTGGGATATTTCTACCTCTGCAATTGTAACTTTGTAACCAGCTCTTTTGATGACAAATTTGGTGAACTTCCACTATCAATGATTACCTTGCAGCATTTTCCATCCATCTTACATCTGGTCTTGAAAAGACTTCTTCTAAGGACAAGTTCCTCATCACTTCCCTTATTACATAAGGTCCTTCTCACTATCAAATTTTCTCCAGCCTCAGGTCTATGTGGTGAACTCTCAATGTCTCCTTGAATCACAATATTTCTATTATTCTGCCCACTTTTAGAAGATCTATGTCATTCTTTACCACATCTGAAACAATTACCACAGAAACTGCCTTTAGGATAAGAATTATCTCTTCCTCAGTAAGTTCCAATAACTTCTTGGTATGAACTACCATCTTTCGATTCGGTCTTGTCTTTATCATCATTCTTCCATTCAAATTTGCCTTTATCCTACAGAAAATTGTCAGATCTACTACCTTCACCATAAGATCTACCTCTACCTCTATGGAATCTACCACCTCTACCTCATTGTCTTTGTTCATGCTTCTTTGTCAAGATCTCCTCAACTTTCAAGGCATATTGATATGCTTCTTTCACACTTTCCAACTTCACAAAACTTATTTCATCTTGAATTTTAGATCTCAATCCATTTATGTACATTGCAATTTTTTCAACATCATCATCCACATGTCCAGATCTGATGTCCAATCTATAGAATTCCTCAGTATACAATTTCAAAATATATCCTTTTGTCTCAAATTTTGCATCTTTCTCAACAAGCTAACTTGATAATCAACAAGGAGGAATTTTTTCTTTACCTTGTTCACCATCTTCAGCCAATTTTGATCTTCTCCTTTCCTCTTCTTTGTCTATCAGTTTGCAAATGTTTCCACCATAATGAAGCATGACCTTTCAACCTAGTAACTACAATCTCCACCTTCTTATTATGAGGAGTGTTTTCATACTCAAAGAACTTCTCCATATCTGAGATCCAATCTAACATAACAGTGGTATCCAATTTTCCATCATAAGGAACAACTTCTACAACAAGCTTCAAATGTGCCCTAGATAATACTCTCAACAATCTTTCCTTGTATTGATCTTCTTCAAGTTCTGGATTATGGTTTGGTGCTACTACTTCATCATCACTTACATCATCAAGATGTGCTCCTCTCCTCTATGTTGTCTACATAGTATCTAATCAAGCTACAATTTGTCTCAATTGATCCAATATAGCATTATAAGCATTTCCTCTACCACAAACCATCTTTACAAATTAGGTTCTTACAAGTTCGTAACCCTCTACAAGTCATAGGTCAAATCCACAGATCTAGAACCCTACAACCAAATTTGAATTAAGGTTCTACACGATCCAATCTCCACAAGGATGAACCTCAAGCTATGATACCACCTAATGCAGGGAGGTTGGGAGTAACTAAGGCCAAGTGGCACACTTAGCTACCCAAACTACCATGCGAGAGTTAACAAAATAGAAGCAAAAACAAAAGAGAATAGCTCCATAGAGAGAGAGAGAGAGAGAGAGAGAGAGAGAGAGAGAGAGAGAGAGAGAGAGAGAGAACAATATTCTTTATTGATTCATGAAAATATCATCATACATGCCTAGTTGTAAGGCCTTTTGGGTTATAGCCAGATACAAAATACATTCAAATCCAAGATCTAGCTTCACATTCAAATTTCCCTCAATTATCTACCATTAACTATCCCCCAAAATTATGATTAAGACTCTACCCAAGACCCCTACTTATACTAATATAAGCCAAAAGTCAACCTAGAATGCCAAAAACTAAAATTAATTACTTGAAGAGCCACAAGTTGACCTGTATCAGCAATTAAATGTCCAGAAATTGATATTCAAGCAAAATCGCAAAATCTCCTAGCTCTGAGTGAATTAGAACTTGTGCTTAATACTGTGGGTGGTATTTTAGGTTCTCTACAACCCCTTAAATGTGGAAAGGATAATTCAGCGAGGATAAGTGTGCATCCATCCTAAAAGTCAAGCACAGAAAACTATCGTGCAAAATTTCCAAAAATTGATACTCTGAGAGAATTGTCATATCACCCAACTTATAAGGAATTCAAACTTTCGCCTTGGACCATAGATAGTACTCCAGGCCCTCTTCAATCCCTAAAGTGCACAGCATCCCATTCATTGCATAGAATTAGTTATGCATCCTGCAACAAACACCCAGAAACTAGAAAACACAGTTCTAGCAAAACACAATTTCAGCAACAAGGTAAAAACTTAAAACATGCAGGATAGCAATGCAACTCAGGATGCTCCTGCATCACATTTTAATATGATTACATCGTAGGATTTTGGCATATAGATGTCTTTAAAATCCTTGACTGTGTTCTTTGCAATACACTAGGAGGCACATGAATATGCTCCTATTGCAATCGAGAAAGGAATGCTCGCCTTCTTAGTGTTTGAGCGCAAATTATTTATCTCCAAAATATATCAACACATCTCAAACAAAATAATCTTCTCATTTGGATACCTGGGGAGCTTCCATGGGAATTCATCAAATCCTACAATTCTAATGTACAAAAAAGTCAAGAATTAGATGAAATAGCTTCCAAACTATGTTATGACACCTATTGCCTCAAAGGAAAGATGTCATTCTGGACACCCTTACAGCATCTGGTATATTCTCATAGTGAAGGCATCATTTTCCTTCATAAACCTTGCATAGCTCCAATGTAATTTCAAACATGGAAAGAAATCATAGATTTGGACATTTTCATCAAATTCCTAAACATGCAACAACCTAGGCCACAAGAGAATAGTAGTGAGTGCATAAATTAAGTATGAGGACATTTAAAACTAAAGGAGTTGAGTAGTACAAATCCACAAAGTCTGAAGAATACATGCATACAAGAACCTATCACAAAGAAAAAAAGACAAGAAGAGGCAAAAAAAATCTCTGAAAATATGCAAATTGTATTCTCAAAAATGAAAAAGATATGCAATAATTATAAAAAGATCTATCCTTATAGAAAGAGATCAAAAACCTAAAAAGGGTAACCTAAAAGGTAAATAACATTTAATAATTACTACTTAATTATTAAATGAGAATGCATAAGTGCATAAAGTGAAATCTTAAGAAAGGAGTAAATGTAATTTAATAAATTAAATTAAATTATCACTTTACTCTAACACCCCCCTCCCCTTGAGCAACAATGTAGAAAGAGAAAGGAAACTACAATGCAATGCTGAAAGAAAACTTGGGTCCTGACAACAAGGCCTGATGAAATACCCAATCACAACCAAATCTCTATGAAATAGAGAAATAGAGAAAACGCATTGGGAAAAAATCTACTCCAAAAAGAGATAGCAAGAAAAGAAGGAAGGACTCATCACTGAGATCCCCAATGGACAACTTCCTTCATCCGAAGCATATAACACTACTGAAGATACCGCAAGGATGCAAAAGGTTTAGTGAAGATGTCTGCAACCTTCTCGTTAATAGGAATGTACTCTAAGCTCAATGCACCATCCTGAATCAGATACCTGATGAAGTGTATGTGAAGCTCAATGTGTTTGGTCTGCTAATGCTCAATCAGGTTTTAGGAAATGGGTATAGCACTCTAATTGTCACATCTTAGAAAGATGGGACTATCAGGAAGAATTCCAAACTTTGTCAATCTAGCCAATACAGCTACCCTGTACTCTGTCTATATAGATGATAATGTGTGAGCATGCTGCTTCTTACAAGACAATGTGATAGGACAGAACCAAGATAAAAGACAAATCTAGAAGTAGACTTGTGATCATCAATATCACCAGCCCAATCTGAGTCTATGTAACCAACAATGTGAGGATTCCCTAATGTGTAGTGAATACCATAACATATTGTACCTTGAATGAACCTCAAGATACATTTGGAAGCTTGCCAATGACTCTTATGTGGATCATGCGAGAATCGAGAGACATGTCCAATCCAAAGGAAATAGCAGGACTTACGTATGTCAGGTACAACAAACTACCCACAAGTTGTTTGTATAGAGTGTAATCCATTGTAGGAGTAGAGCAAGTGGTAGATAAAACAACACCAGATAGAAAAGGTGTGGGAGCAAGCTTGTAATCAAGCATGTTGAATCTCTAAAACATATCAAAAGCATACTTCTATTGGAGAATGGCTATTCCCTCCAAAGACTAAATAACCTATAGGCCCAAAAAATAGTGCAGAATTCCAAGGTCTGTCATCTCAAGCTGCTCCCTCAAGGCTTGTTAAACACTTAGTATCATGAAGACTGGGCTTCTTGTAATAATGAGATAATCTACATAAAGCAAAAGTATTAATAAGTCAACCTCACAACGTTGAATGTAAACTGTAAGATTAGAATGACACTGAGTGAACTGTGAAGCAAGCAAGAAGGACTCCATTTTCTCATACCAAGCTAAGGGGCTTGTTTGAGATCATATAAAAAGCTCTATAGCCTACATACTAATGAAGAGTCCTACACAAAACCATGAGGTTGTTCCATATAGATCTCCTCATGAAGGTCTCCTTGCAAAAAGGTACTATTCATGTCCATCTGATAAACTGTCCATCCCTATGAAGCTGCAAGAGAGATACAAGGTGAATAGAATTCATCATGGCAATAGGGGCAAAGGTCTTAGAGTAATTAATACCCTCAACCTGTGAAAAACCTTTGAAGTGAGATGTTCATTGTACCTATCAATGGAACCATTTGTAGTATACTTGGTATGGTACAACCACTGGCACCAAACCAACTTTCTTCCTTTTAGAAGAGGACAAAGATCTCATGTATGGTTCTTCATCAAAGAAGAGTACTCCTCATCCATAGCCCTATCCCACTCTAAGTGTCTTGTCACCAATGAAAAACTCTATGGATCATCTGAAATGGCATGACTCAAGAGGCCAATACCTACAGTCTAAGTACGTGTGCAATGAGCATCAGTAGGATCACCTGCGAGAGGTCCAATTGAATCAACAGTATCACGAGCCCACTTGGGCACTCATTGAACAACTGGTGGATGTGGTGAAGGGGGATCAACGTTAAGATCTTCTTCAGAGGATGCATCATCATGTGGAAGAGTAGAGGAAGTGTCAAGTGGTGAGGAAGAAGTTGGTGATGGTGGATCCATCTAAGGATAACGCTCATAAAACTGAACATCTCATCGAAACAAGACATCTCTACAATTAGGATCAGACGACCTATATGTCTTGACATCCTCACATTAGCCAAGAAAGATGAGTAGTTGACTCTTCTCCTCCATGGCTTTTCACTAAGCATTTGGAATAAATGGGCCCAAGCCTTACTAACAAAAATGCAAAAAGTAGAAACATTGGGCTTGACATGAGTCCAAGCCTCCTCAAGAGTCAAGTGTTGCAATGCCTTGTGAGGCATCCAATTCTAAATGTAGTTGGCACAATTGATAGCATCAACCCAAAATTAAGAACTCATAGCTTGAGATTGTATCATACAATTGGCCATCTCCTATAATGGCATGTTCTTTCTCTCTATAACCCCATTTTGTTGAGGGATGTGGGGAACTATTAACTGATGTTGTAAACCATGCTCACTGCTAAAATTTCTAAAAGACTGATTCACATATCCCCCCTCCCATTGTCATTACGTATACGCTTGACAAAAAGACCAAACTGCTTCTCCACAAATGTTTTAAAGATTCAAAATTAATCAAAGACATCAGACTTTCACTTCAAAAAGTACATCCATGTGCATCTAGAGAAGTCATCTATGAAGGTTAGCACATATCGAGCACTTGAAAAAAGATGGAATGGGAAATGATATAAGATCAATGTGTATCGACTCCAATGGTGTCTTAGCATGTGTGGATCTACTTGCTAGAAAAGGATCATTGTGATGTTTGTCTAGTGCACAACCTTGACACACACCATCAGTACAAGATATCTGAGGTAACCCAATCACTCTCCTGTGTACTCATCTATTGTAGTTATCTGTAGTTGACATGGCCAAAATGCTCATGCCAAAGCTTGCTCACTATGTCTACATGAGAAATGAGAGAAACACCTATAGAATCGGAGCTCTCAAAGCCATTAAATTGATATAAGTGAGACTAAAGATCAACACTCCCTATAGCAATAACCAAGCCAAGATCATGGAGGTCTCAAATAACCAAATCATGTGGTGAGAACTCAACTATCTTTCCAAAGCCAAAACGAAAAATCTAAAAGGCAGATAGGAGGTTCATAGAAATGGCCTGAACCAAGAGAGCATTTTGTAGTGAACCACCTTCTAAAGAGATAGTTCATGAACTTGTGACTGAAAGTTGTGTAGAATAACCAATTGCAATCTGTGTAGTAACACTTTGAGCAAGTGAGGTAACCAAATCAAGTGACTGTATCATATGATGTGAAGCTTCAAAATCAAGAATCCAAGTAGTTTTAGAAGACAATACTCATATAGGAAGAGTATATTCTTTCCTTGAAGGAGGAGGTAGTAGCTTTGGAGAAGCAATATTGTGTTGTTGCATGGCCTCCTCTAAAGCCTCAAGATGTTTCCAACACTTGGAAACTGGATTTCCTTCCTTGCCACAAAATCAACAAGGATCACCTAAGCTTCTTAGTCTTGGAGGAAGACTCATCAAATTTAGAAGCTTTACCCTTCCAAGAGGGTTTATGAGCATCTTATTTAGGAGTAGGCTTAGAGGAACTCTCACTGTGTGTTGAATGTTTATTGGGCTTCAATTTCTACTTCTACTTTCTTGTAGATGTCTGAGAAACCAATGCATATGCCTTTGAACTAATGATAGCATCCAACTATGTAAGCTTGGACTGCTCTCTAGTCAATCGATCACAAAAGACCTTAAAAGTGGGCATGGTAAATTTACAACCCAAGGCATCCATAGTGGAGGGGAAGGTAGAAGAAAAAATTTGAAAATTTCCTCGAAGCTTGGAGAGGATCACAGCATCCCTATAACAAAGTCCTTTGTTGTTTGAATCTCATAAGAAAGTCCTCAATAGATGGAAAAGCATCAAGTACAAAAGAAGCAAGCTCTACCTCAATCTGAAGTGCTTTGAAATCATTGATGGTGCTAAACAAGTCGTTAAACTTGTCCCACATTTCTTGATGAGTGGAACACTCATCAAGATGAAACTGTAAGTTGTTTGAAAAACTCAAAGAATTTTCATCCATCTTATTCATGTGTTGCAAAGTCTAGTATTAACTCTGAAAAACTAGTTGCACTATATCTAAACAAGACCACAAACCTTTTGAATGGATAAGCCACTGCATATGGGATTTCCATGTATGGTAGTTATGTCAGTTTAAAAGTACTAGACAACAAGAGGTCTCGTCCATTCTTTTAGAAGGGGTTTTTGAAGTTTTCTAATATGTTGTTATAATAACATAAAGTAATAAATAAACACTGACCACAATTCAAATAACTGAACCCTATCTTACAGAAGGAATGTGTAATCAAGAAAAGAGAAAAAAAGCTTTAGATGTGAATCAAAAATACTTGGTACAAAATATTGGTGAAAAGATAGAGAATCTAGAAAGCACTTGAGAAGAGCTTCCAATCACTTTTTCCGGATCAAAAAATGGAGCTATAACAAAGAAGTTGTCAAACTAATATAACACCTTTTTAGTTGAAGGATTGGACATCCTTTACTACCAAGGTACTATGTTGACCTTCTCTACTAAAAGTCACTACTACCTTGAATAAAATAACCATTAAGGAAATCTAGTTTATCAGAAAGAAAGACAACTATCGAATGCTTGGAAGGAAACTCTAATTACTTAACCATACATCTATGCACCTACTATTGCAGGAATAGTAACTGGTTCTGTTTCCAGTGGCTATAGGAACAACAGTTCTAAACTTAACTTAGAAAACTGAGTCTAACTCCTAATTGCTAAAGTAAACTTCACCTTCTGTGTGGGCCCCCACAGAATAATGAAGAAAAGATTAACTCAGACGAAAGTATAGAAACTCAATAAACTCATGTATTCATTCAATAGGCAGTATTACTACTTGAAAAATAGAATGTCTGATAATTCTATTAATCTACTTACTACTTGACCTTTTAGATACAGACAAGGTCTTATTTAAAAGGAAGGGAATAACAAATTCCTACAATCATGACTTTCTTATAAAGCATGCAACATAAAAACCTTAGGTATCTCCTTAAATTCTCATAAATATAGAGCATAGTGGATGTTAGATCTGCTCTACTATCTGACTTTAATAACTTCCAGGAATCTAGGTACAGTGTAACAATTCCTTGCATGTTTAACCGATCACCTAGATGCTTGCTTTCTCGCTCAATCACTTCATCAAGTCCCTCTTATTATGTTGGAATAGGTCCCCTTTCTTTGCCACTGAACAGGTCCCTTATAGTTTTGCTACTAAGTTTTTGGCTGCAATGGTGCCATTATGCATCCCCTTTAATACTTGTGATTCCACAATGCTAGTCCTTCGCTTGAGCTGCTTTGATCGATTCCAACTTGGCTTGGATACATGCGGTCATCATTTAATGCACACAAGACTTCCTACAAGAATTTATTTATATTTATTAATTTATAAAGAAAAAGCATTAATATTCAATTAATAGTCTTTGCAATCTCTTTGGCAACAGGAAGATCTACCCATGCCAAACATTCATGAAGAAAGATTTTTATCAACAAAATGAACCCTTTTTAGACATAATTCCAATTATCATTTCTATGCCATATGTTCATATCTTATACATCAAAAAGTACAAAATACTATACTTAAAGGATGACAAAGTTCAGCATGTTATAAACAAATGTTCACAAAAAGGGCCAAAAAGACATCTATTTATTCATGTCATCAGAAGTTATGCCCCTTGGAAGATAGAAGTCATCAATAGACTTCAAGCACAAAAATAGGTACCAAATTGAAAAAAATCCAAAAAATACCTGCTCCATTGTCTCTGTCTCTGAACTAGCTTTCTGGCGCTCCTTTTTTATTGAAAAAATACCCCCGTATGCTCAAGATATTGCAAAACAAAATGATAGAGCCCCTAGAATAGCAATAAAAATGAATTAATTTAAAATAATGATAAAAAGAGCACCACCGATGGAGCTGTGGTGGGGCAATGGAAAGCAGATGGTAGAGCCACTAGGCTGAGTAGAGCTCTAGAGGAGTGACAGTCATGAGGAGCAGCGACAGCTAGTTCAGAAGTGGGTGCGTAGAGTCGCTAGTGGCAGTGGCCGACGAAGCAGTGGTTGGTGATGGGAACCACAATGATCAGGTGACCGCTAGTGGTTGTTGGGACTACTAGTGGTTTCGATGACTGTTAGCTAGTTTTTCAAACTGCATTAGTCGAAAAACATATTTTTTTACAAATTTTTTAAATTTTCCACATCTTAGATTGCGTGTACAAGCAATATGAACATATTATGCAAAGAAATTGCCTCCCAAATCAGCATTTTCTAAAATCAAAAAATTTTATATAAAAATGAGGGGTTTGGGCACCTTTTGTATCTAACTGTGAGGTCTGTTTGGCCTCAAAGTGCTTCGAAAATCAAAGACCCCTTATTTTCCCAAAAAATGCTTGAAAAAACACTAGATTTGTTCTATCAAACCCTTGTTCTTCTTTTTCTCCAAATATTGAACAAGCTACAGTAGATCTGGCTCTAATACCATGAAGAATTTGAACAATACAAATCCATAAAGCCCGAAGAATACATGCATGCAAGAACTTGTCACAGAGAAGAAAAAGACAAGAAGAAGCAAGGGTTTTGCCCTAAAAATATGCAAATTGTATTCTCAAAAATGAAAAAGATGTGAGATAATTACAAAAGATCAATCCTTATAGAAGGAGATCAAAAACCTAAAAAAGGGTAACCTAAAAGTAAATGACATTCAATAATTACTAATTAATTATTCGATGAGGGGATTTCTAACCCAAATTTGAATAACCTATCTTGTGTAAAAGGTCCATAACCCTTTCCTCTACATTAGCTCCCCAGTTCTTTGATCTCACTAATTTGATAAACCTAAGAAGTCTTTCGATTTCCATCCCTAAATTCCCAAGTGGCAAATTTTTTGATGATATCTCTAAATTCAAGCTCAAAATAATATATTTTGAAATACAAACATAACTAGTAGTCGCATGCAAATTTGAGAATGCGTTAGGAAAAAAACTCTACTCTGCTTACAAAGCGAAGATGCCGAACTCGTATAAAACCACAAAAAATCTAGAGCAGAAATGTCTACAAAGAAATAAAAAGAAGATCCCTAGGAACAGATGTGCCAATGAAAATGGTTGCCAGAGTATTCCTCTTGCTACTGATCAAAGGTGGTTCCATAAGGTTTCTACAGATACTTTTGATGATAGATTTTCAGTAAGAACGGCCAATAGATTTGCAGTATTTGATCAATTAGCAAGAAAATGCCCAGTCAACAACGAAAAAGAGGGCATCAGATCTATCATAATGAAAATACTTGCATGGAAGCCAGTTTGGAATTCAATCCTACATTCGCAAGCTCATATAAAATCCATTCCCATCTCCCTTTATTCATAGTCGAACATTTAGAAAACCAATTTCGAGTCTTTAACCTTACTAAATACACGCATCCCGAGCTTCATAAGCCTTCTGCTTCATCAAGTCTTTCATCCCCAGCAATGCCCCAATCAGGAAGGTCTATTTCAACTCCCCCGTCTTCCTATATCCCTCCACACTGCTGAAAAGAAAATACTTACATCAAACCCTAATTTTGTTGGTTTAACTCCGCTCAAGATTTTGGATAAGCCCATTAGGATTTCGAACACAACAGTTGAAGATTCCTAGAGCGAATGTGTTAAGGGAGGAGTTTTCGCAATCTAGAATGGCCCTCTGAAAGATTTCCCTCTTTTATCTGACTGGCCGGAGGTAATCTGCGAAGATCAAGTAAGTATTTTCCACTACTCTGATAGAATTTTGTTTTTAAAATGTGAAGAAGAATCCATTAAAAAAGAGTTCATTTCAGTCTCTGAATGTTTTTTTAAGGGTCACTATGTCAAATTCATAGAATGGTCGCATGACTTTCATGTAGGAAAGGTAGAATGTGCGATTCCCTCATGGTTCATTTTTCCTTCTCTCCCCCCGGAGTTGTGTTAAGTAGATATTATTAACACAATAGGATCTGTTGTTGGTGAAGTCAGAGGCATTGATGCATTCTTCTACTGTTGTAATAGTGTTAAAGTGCTTATTAACACCAATTTTAATCATCCATCTGAATTTCAAAAGAAAATTATCACTAATAAAGCATCATATGATATTAACTTCCATATCTATAAAGGGAAAATTGTTGATATCTTAAAATTTGATGATCTCAACAAAATCAAATCCAAGATCCTTCCTCTCACTTCTAATTTTAGAAGTAAATTTCCTTGGATGAGAATAATGAAGAACAAAAGGATCCAGGATCACAGAGGGTAGAGAACCCCTTCTAAGAATCAGGAAAATCATGTTCAAGAAGAGTCGCTCTCTATTGAAGCTACAATTAGTAAAAGGTCAGAAGAATGTTTATCTGCTGAAGGAAGGCTTAAGTTAGTAACAGTATCTGATTCCAAAGGTAAAACAAAGTTAGATGTGAGTGGCATGTCCCACAAAAAATGTAAGGGAAAGAAGGAAATGGAAGCAGTCAAGGTCAGTAAGGATACAAGCAAAAATGGATATGGTGGTTCTACACAGTAGTAACAAATAAATAGAGATAGAGTAATCGAAGGTTCAGAGATGCTTTCCACACCATTACTAAATTATACAAATAAAGGTGTAGAGCAGGAGAATATATCAGGAAGTGTTCAAACTGGACTTGACATGGAGAGTAAAGAAAAGGTCAACGAGGATATGGAGAACTATTTACTAATTGATTCTAAAATAGACACCACTGAGGGTCCTCCAATACAAGTGAATCAAAATGAGATAGCAGGTTATGCCAAGGGAGCTCTAATAGTTGCCCCCTCTAACATAGCTCAAAAAGGAGATGTGAGCCAAAACAAGGAGATATTAAGTAAGAGATCAACAGAGATATCTTATGAGAAGGGCTTAGAAAGCTCAGCATACCCAACAAGTGAAGATATTCACTCAGAAGATATCTCTGCCCCTTAACAAGCAGGACATCTAGAGGATAATCAAGTAAGACAATTAAAGGAGCTTGAAAACCTCATGTTATTCACTTCATGCAGGGCAAGTAGCGGAAAAGAATGACAAGAGGACCCAAGCTCTCCACAACCAAATATGCCTCCGGTGAAAGACAATATGGTGGAGTCCCTTGTCAAACTTAATAAGTTTTGGCAGACTCCAGCTGCTACTAGCAGTTCACCTTTCACTCCTAGCAGTAGGAGCCAGTAGATAGACAAAGACAATGCACAAATAGCCATTTTACCAGTTAAAGAGCTTCAAGAATTTATGAATGAGGAAAGCTTTACATATCCTTGAAACGCTGAAATAGATATGGCAGAGATAGAAAGAGTAAAGTTTGAACAGCTTACAGATGATTTAGTCCAAGTATTCTATGCTGACAATATTGACAAGATTTCGGAAGCTTGGAAGGAGGAACTTGTTCAGAGGATCCTCCAATTAGGAGGGGAAAACTATTCATGTGAAGACCTTAGAAGAGACATATTAAACATTCAAATGGAAGACATGGCATCAACTTTCACCAAACAATCTGATTTTGCTAAACAGATTATTTCAGAAGTTGACTTAGAGAATCAGGAACAGCTTCTATCAGGAAAGATTGACATAGTTCAGACAACAGAACTTAATATAGAGCAGCTAGGTATCTACATGTCTCAAGAAGGGCCTAAGTCCCCATGTTGTGGCAAGACAAAAGGAAAAATAGGTAGGAAGTCTCTAAAGGAACTTAGAGAATTAGAGGGTCTTAGCAAGGATCAGCAGAAGATAGATCAAATTTTCTACAATGGGAAGGGGAAGTGCCTTCTCAATCAGGTATAAAGCTCACCACTTGGAATGCTAGGGGCCTCAACACCCCTAGCAAAAAGAGGTTATTAAAACATAACCTCAAAGCTTTTAATTCTGATGTTATACTAATCCAAGAATCTAAATTAAATTCATTAGAAATAGATAAATTAAGTAGGATGCTAGGAGTATGGTGTTCTACATTTTAGGAATCTTCAGGGGCTTCTGGGGTCTAGGCATCCTTTGGGATCCAAGGAAGGTTAATATTAGAATTCTCAATAGTTTAAACAATTGGATAAGTGGTAAAGTCCAAAGTCTAAAATCAGATCTTAACTTCACAATCATAAATGTGTATGGTCTAGTTAATAATACTAATAAAAAAGTAGTCTGGAATGAAATTGGTCAATTCTTGGATAGTCAAGAAAATGAATTCTTTATATTACAAGGTGATTTTAATACTATTTTCGATATTAATGAGAAGGTAGGAGGCACTCAGGTGCTATCACAAGCATCTAAAGACTTTAAAGAATAGTGTACTTTGCATAATTTAATTGATATTCCTGCCAATAATGGCACTTATACGTGGAACAATAGGAGAAAGGACTTTTCTTACATCACAAAAAAACTTGACAGATTTATGATAAAAGGTGAGTTGGACATCAACAATTTAAATATTCAGTCTTCAATTTTACCCATAGCTAGATCTGATCATTTCCCTATCGGATTCAAATTCATTGAGCCCCTCAAACCAGCTAGAAACCCATTCAAGTGCGAGAAGATGTGGTTCCTAGACCCAAACTTTCTCAATAACATCAAACTTTGGTGGGCTCAAGATAGCTGCAAGGGTCTAAAATGTTTGTCTTCATTAATAAATTAAAGATGCTTAAGGAACATAGAACAATTTAACATCTTCAAAGAAAAGTTGGATATAGAAAACCAACTTAAAGAATTAAACTCAGAAGTTATCAGCAAGGGTATGGATAATAGGAGCTATAATCTCAAAAAGGAACTGCTAGCTAAGCAAGAAACTATACTCTCCAAAGAAGAAATTTTCTAGAGACAGAAATCTAGAGAAAGATGGCTAGCAAAAGGTGATTGTAATACGAAATTTTTTCACAATTCCACCTTATAAAACAGAGCTAAGAACAAAATCACGCACATAAAAAATCAGCAAGGAATTGTAACTGAAATACCAAGAGAAATAGCAGACACCTTTGTTAAATATTTCCAAGATATATTGAATTACCACAAAAGCTCAAATTATATTGCGCAATCTAGTCTTCTGAAAGTTATCCTAAAGTCATTACTCAAGAAGATAACAAGAACCTAATCAAACCCATCACTTTAGAAGAAGTTAAGAAAGTGGTCTTCATCATGAATCCGGATAAATCTCTAGGACTAGACAGATTCTAGGCTTTCTTCTTCCAAAAGTGCTAAGACATTATAGGCATTGATCTTTGGAAAGCGATCGAAGCCTCTAGAAATGGAGGCTCTCTTCTTGCCGAAATTAACCACTCCTTTATCACTTTGATTCCAAAGAAGTCTAATCCTAAGTCACTAGGAGATTATAGATAGATAGCCTTGTGCAATACAATTTATAAAATATTTTCCAAAGTTCTAGCAAACAGGTTGAAAGAGATCCTCCCCAAGATTATCTCTGAGGAACAAACTGGCTTCATGCCAGGTAGATCCATTCTTGATGGCATTATCACCATTCAAGAGACTATTCACTCTACATGTCTTAATAAGGAAGCTTGTATGCTCATGAAATTGGATATCCAAAAAGCATATGATATGGTTGATTGGAGGTTTCTATGCAAGATGCTAGAAGCTTTTGGATTCTCTTATCAATGGATTAATCTAATTTTCAAATTTATCTCAACACCTAAAATCTCAGTTCTCATCAATGGTACGCTAGAAGGATTTTTTGATATATCAAGAGGCAGCTGGCAGGGGGACCCTTTATCCCCTTCTCTTTTCATCATCATGGCAGGAGCCTTTGGGAGAGCCGTGACGGATGCATATAACAATTAGAGAATTTCGGGCATTACTGTCTCTAAAAATTTGCCTAACATAACCCACTAGTAGTTTGTCGATGACATTATTCTCCCCGAGAAGAGTACGGTTTCAGAAGCTCGCTCTCTCCAAAGCATTATAAACACATATATGGAAGTCTCAGGTCAAAAGGTTAATGATCTTAAGTCTGAAATTTTCTTCATAAACACTAAGTCAGAGATGGAATAGCAAATTTGTAGGATTATGGGTTATAAGAAAGGATCCTTTCCTTGCAAATATCTTGGTATAGCTCTAGAGAAAGGTTTAAAATCAGGAAAGGTTTGGGACAACACCCTAGAAAAATTGGATTCTAAGCTATGTTCTTGTAAGGATAGATGGCTCACAAAGGCTAGGAAATGCACTAAGATCCATGCAGTCCTATCAGCCATTTTGACTTACCCACTCTCATGCCTTCCTCTTTCTAAGCAAAATCTTAAAAAATTTGAATCCAAGATGAGGAATTTTCTATGGAACGATCGAGATGACGATAATAAATTGGCTCTCATCAAGTGGGAGAGCATTTGTAAACCTAAAGTATTAGGAGGTTTAGGGATTAAAAACTTACAGTGGCAAAATGAAGCCCTAGGGGCAAAGCTCATTTGGCGCCTATACCACGAAAGTAACCGTAAATGGGCTAAGATTCTCTATAATAAATATCTAATTGTCGATGACCTGCTTTCGGTCTTTAGAATTATCTCTCCTCCTAAAGGTTCAGAATGTTGGAACTTTATGATTAAATGTCACAATTTGATTTGTAAATTCCTAACATGGGATGTTGGGTCTGGTGATGAGGCCCTATTCTGGGAAGATTCCTGGGATAGTAAACCTCCACTTTCTTCCTAAAATGTTCTTCTGACTCTCAAAAATAGATTAATTAATCTGTGGGGTAACAAAGTTAGGGATTATAAAACTATGATGGATTTAGAAGGTTCTCCAGTATGGAAATGGAAATCCCTTAGAGGTTTAGGTTTTGATGATGAGTTAATTAATTATTTTGAGAAGATTTTGGAAGATAGGGAACTTAAGTAGTCTAACAAAAGAGACACTTTAATTTTGGCTACATCTAATGATGGGAAATATAATGTCAAAAGTGGTTATAGGGCCATTCTAGAAGCTCATAGACCAGAATCAGGGGATATCCCATTAAAGCTCTGCGAGGATTCCTCTTGCCTTCTGAAAGCTAGTTTCTTTCTATGGCTAGCTATACAAAATAGGATTCTATCTATGGATAGATTAAACATTCTTGGCATTCAAGGCCCCTCTAGATGTGTTCTTTGCCAACAAAGCACTGAAAACGCGGATCATCTTTTGTATCTCTACCCTTACTCCTAAAGTTGTTGCGAGTGGCTCAGACAGGTGTTGGGATGGTCCTCCCCCTTCCCAAAATCTTTGACTGATTTTCTTATGGGATGGCCCTTGAATATTGTCAAGGGTGTTTATAGTAAACTTTGGAATATCTCCCCTTCTATCTTGATCTAGGAAATTTGGAAGGAAAGGAATCACTGTATCTTTCGCAATTTGGAACTCAAACCTAAAGATCTTATTTCCAAAATAGAAGCTAATATTGTAGAAACAATCATCTCTTACTTAAGGAATCTGTGACTAGAGGAAGGCTCATTCTTCAAATTGGGATGGCCTCATGAAGAAACTCTGGCCTAATTTGATTAATCCACCTTTATACTATTCAAAGGTCAATAGAGAGGCTACGAAAAATTGCAAATGGGAGCCACCACCTATTGGTTGGGTCAAACAGAATTTTGATGGAGCAGCTTGGGGTAATCCGAGTATAGCCAGTATTGGATGCATGATTCACAATGAGGATGGGCTTTGGATTGCCAAGAAAGCAATGTCATTCCACCCTACCTCTAACAATCTAGCAGAACTTGAGGCTCTTTGTCAAGGGATCAAGTTATGTCATAAGCTTAACCTACCTAAAGTCATCATCGAAGGCGATTCTCAAATCATTGTAAATCCTATTAGAAAAAGGTCAAGTCCTAATTGGGTCCTCAACTCTCAATTAGAAGTGGTCCTCTCCCTAATAGATAAGCTAGATGATTATAGGATCTGTCATATTTATAGGGAAGGCAATCAACTCGCAGATCAATTAGCGAATTTGGGAGCAGATGGAGTTAATTCTTTATTATTAAATGACAGTTACTCTCTTTCACCTTGAATTTCTAATTATCCTTTATTTTATTCCTTTCATAGTTTAATTAGTAGTTTCTAAGTTTGATTTTCTCTTTTGTGACATTCCAAGCGCGTCTTGCTTGATCTTTCATATATCGCTCCTAAGTCTTATGACCTCTATATAGGCTCACCTTTAGCTTTAACATATATGCATTAGTTATACAAGTTGAATGGTATTGGTACCTTTCTCATCATTCCTGTGTCAGCCACATATTTTAGATTGCCCAGAGTTTCATGTAATCATGCCTTCCATTATGGTATCTCACGAGCTTTGGTGCTTTGCATTTAATTGAAATTTGTTGTTCTGCTTATGCGATTTGGAGTCTGTAGTTTATATGATCAAGTCTAGAAGTTTCCTTGTGTTATTTCGAGGCATTATCTTCTAGGTCTTTAATTTGCATTGCCACTGTTGAGTATGGAGTCCAATGTTGCACTTTTCCATGCCTCCGAGAATTGCACTATGGCCTTCTGTGGGTCGATGAAACCAGAGAGGTGGAATAGGATTTTATACCCGGTGGATGACATGTCTCGACTTGCGATTAACGAAGCTCTAGGTGAAGGAGTATTTGACTACCAATATACATGGAGAACAAATAGTGATATTATTGGTTCATTTATTGGTTGCTTGGTAAGAGCCAAAGTGGAAGCAAATGCCATTGTAAGGCTTTGTCATGACCTATTTGTCCCTTCCTAGAGAAAGGGATTAGAACAAGAAGTATATAGTATAGATAGTAAATTTAGGATTCCCTTTCCTGAAAAGTACATGAATCCTCCTTTGGGCCACTCGGATTTAGTCACCGCTCCTTGTCATAATCCCTGGTCATCTAAGAGAACATAGCATTCTATCGTGAATGGCCTAAAATGGAGGCTAGTTTTCACCTTCTTCTTCATTGGCGGGGAATCATAGCTGAAGAAAATGTGGAGTGGCTCATCAATTATCTTCGCCTCTTTAACGCCTACATTTAGCCAAAATTGACATTCGACAATTTGGATGATCTGGATTTCTGCACCCCAAATGCAAACAAGACAAGCAAAGGGAAATTTGACTTTGAGTTCCCTCCCAATTACCATGTGGAGCAGTTCAGTGATATCACGGATGTAATCATGGTCTACTGGAAGGAAGGCAGAGGTCCGGCTTGAAATTGATAGCTTCTCCGGGTCAGAATCAGTATCTTAGGGTTCCATGGTTTATACATATATAGCAAATTTGTTAGTACACTTAATGATCCTCTATATTAGACTCTTGGCTTGATATATATGTATAATTTCTATAAAGCATTGTTTTAATCTCCAAGACTTATCTTTTTGATAATGTAGACAATTTGGAATTCTATATATAATATATGGTAATCGACTATGATCTATTCAGTTTATGGTTTCTAATGGATAATGCTTTATTTTGAGGGTTTGGTTCTTACCCTCATGTTCCTAATTAGGGTTGCTTGTTGAGATAGTTCATTTCTCGCTGTGATCAGGTTTTCACTTTTAAGCATTATTTTAGGTTTTGATTTATTTCTTAATATGGGATGCTATTTTGATTTGGTCTACTGAATTAGTACTGTTATGGCTTCTATAAATGATAAATGTATGCGATTTTCATCAATATTTTGAAACCCTTAGACTTTAAAAAACATGTAAATTAAATTTTATAAATACTTTGTTTATTTATAGCTTGGTTTAAATAATTCTTGTTTGAGGACTTGGATTTTAGCCTGGGGCTGGTTAAGGATCGATAACACCATTGAGGAGGATTTTATAGTCTCTTGAAGGGCAGTTTAGTTTTTTGCTCTATCAAATTCGTTTATGGCTTTCCCTCTTTAGGAAATTTCTCTAGTTTTTTCAATAAGGATACAAAGGGTATCATGATGGATTGAAAATGTTTAAGTTGCTTCAATATATTGGGATGAATGGAATGGATCTGCTAAGCCAGATTGGTTATTTCTTAAGCTTGAAGGTTGTTAATTATGATTAACCTAGCTGATCTGTGATCTTTGCCTATTTCAAATTCTATAGTAAATTTTGCACTGTTTTCATAATAGAATGGTTTCATTTGATTCACATTTATGGTGCCTGGTATTATGTTAGGTTGATTTAGCTTTATAGACATTCAGGATTTAGCTTTGTATCTGCGAGACCTTGATGCTCGGTGTACCCTTCTAATCAGGATTGTCAATGATCGGCATGGCTTTGCTAATTTTCTTATGATTCGTGGGTTTGGCTTGGCTCCATGGTGTGGGCCTCTTATCTCGGTCCCATTTGTGAGCCTTTCCTTTGTGTTTTTTTTCTTGCCAAGTGTCAATTTATCTTTTCCACATTAATTACTTTAACCGCATATTGGTTTTAGTGGTATTATTCATTAAGAAATATAGTTCACTTTTAGTAGCCATTTCTCATTGATCTTCTAGGGTAATTTCAAATTTTCCTTATTCTATTGTAAAATATCTGGCTTTGTTAATATAAATTTGATATTAACAAAATTGGAATCCTAATCTCTTAGATCTATTGGGTTGAATGTTTTTTGTTTATGACTACTAACCTTTTGAGTGATTAGTTTGTTAGATGGTAATATTTAGCAAGGATAAATTGTTAACTAGTAGACGGTCTAATGAAGCTTGACTAAGAATCATCTGGCAGAGAGCTTGCATGATATTAAATAGATGTAATTATCAGGGGTATGCCCCTCTTTTTTGTATATAAAATTTGTAAAGGAGCTCACTAGGGTATGCCCCTTTTAAATATGTAATAATATAGGACTTTTGTCCCAGGCAAGACTAGAGGTTTACTTCTCTATTCTTTCCTACCAGTGCCCGTTTGAACGGAGATAAGCTTTGTACTTTATTTCATTTTATTAATAAAATATATCAAGGCCTTGTTTGTTTATTGATCAAAAAAATTATTATTATTAGATGAGAATGCATAAGTGCATAAAGTGAAATCCTAAAAAGGGAGTAAAGGTAATTTAATAAATGAAATTGAATTAACACTTTACTTTAACAAAAACTACTCACGGGCCTTTGTTATTTGGAGCCAACCAATTAGGTCGTCATTGATTATTCGTGTTCAATCTACATAGTCTCCTTCTACACAAACGATTTCTATTAGGTAGAAGTGATGTTCTACAAAATTGAGGGAGTCTTCATTTCCTTTTAACCTATATAGGAGAACCATAATATCCATGATTTCCCTCTTTAAATTAGTGTCATAAAGTATTTTAGGCACTTTACTTTTATGGCCCCGAGGAATCTAGAACTATGTAGCTATCATGTTGCCTCTCCTCACAAATTTCATCTCATTATACATAGAGGCAAAGTTCCAAATATTCATATCATTATACATTTCCCTTACTGGCAGTCAAAAACATTTTTGAATTACATCTCACTCAAGGGAAAGAAGCACTTTGTTGTCTGACATCTTAATCTTGCAAGTGTTCGGATCGTAATGTGAAATGCATTGGAGGATCAACTTAGGGGCTTGCAGTACCACCAAAAAATTTCTCACCTTTCCCAAATAGCTCTCTTTTAGCTTCTTGGTGACTAGGTGAATGGGATTTGCCTATAATCTCCTATGCAAGTCACCTAGATCATAAATCATAGTTGGGTATCACTTAGATTACTTACAGTATAATCAATTCCATTTAAATTTTCATACCCAATGAACTTAGTGGCCATGGAGGAGAACTTATAAATAGTGGAGTACTTAGCTTAGTTGCATTAGTAAAAAATGTTCGTTGAGAGAGATGATGAAAAAATGTATGCAAAGTCTTACTTTATAGATCTTCCAATATGGTCGTTAGCGGAGTTTCTTGTGCCACACAAATGATCTAGTTAGCATTAATTAGGAGGAGCATTTTGAGCTTAACGATTGGATTTGCATTAAATGCTAGGGATTAATGCACAAAAATGATGTCAAACATGTCTTATATGTGCAACGTTTCTTTTCACTAATTAGATTTCCTTCATAACCCACTACCTTAAGTGAGAGAAGCAAAATCTCTGATGTTCAATCTTCAAATTTGGCTAAGAAAAAAGATGATTTCTATTGAGTTAGGAAATTTGGCTTCCAAATGATAGGTGATCTTCTTAATTCGTTGGAGAAGGCACTTTTACTACTTTCTCATAGACTATTGATTTTACATGTTTTTCCTTCATTGTGGAAATCCTCAAAAAGAGTTCTCCCTTAACTACACCTTAATAGAGTCTCCACTTGAATCTTCGTACTCCAAACTTCTATCTTGTCACAAGGGCTACTCTTATAGTTATGTAGAGTTAAACTAGAATCACTTCACCTCCTAGTGAGAGAGAAGTGGGATAGTGAAAATCCTGATTTCCACATACTTCAAACAATATTGAAAGACTTAGGGACTTTATCTTCTCATTAGGGGAGGAGCTTGAAAGTTTCTCTAAGGGGAAGAATGTAGTTAAACCAAAGCTACCCATGTGTGAACCTGAATTAAGGATTTTTTGCACAAAGCAAGTGGGGAAGGAGTTGACGCACTAGAATCCCAAAAACCCAACCAAAAGGAAAAAAGGGACACCCAATGAGAAGTAACTTTTACCAAAGCTTGACTATGGACTTAGAATATTTTTTAGAATGTGAGCTTGATAACTTCACTTGATTAAGGCCACTAAGGGAAAGCTCAAAAATGGGGCAACAATTGGGTCTAACTGGGGATATAGGCATGCAAGTGCCTAAGAAAGCAACCTAGTATCTCAGGTTTCGTAAAAGTATGGAGAGACGAGACACAAATAGAACAAGGGAAAAAACACAAAGCAAAGTAGAACAGGAAGTAAAGCGGGGAAGAAAAACTAACCTACTTTGTACATCATAGGGGTTACCTACTTCATTTCAAATCTAATAAAGCTTCAAGTCTTGACCATTGTAGGACAATGATAAGACTTCTCCAGATAGATATGCTAGAATGAATGAATTCTTCTCATTTTCCTGGTGGAATTTGAATGGTCATTTCCATAGGCTCTCGAACTTGGAGTGTATTACTTTTGGTTCATGTCTCCTTCCATGAACTTATGGCACCTCGTCCTCTTAGCGACGATATTCTTCACGTGCAATCGGTGCTGCATAATTATGTCCACCATCTCTCCTCTTTCTTCCTCCATTTGGGTCAGGTACATGATTCTTTTCTCTAGACTATCTCAAAAAATGCCTTTCTCCACTATTTGTAACTTACACATGGATAGCTCAAGGGGAATAGGAAGATTGTCTTATCTTCTATTTATTAGCTTAGTTGGCAAAATCCCAATGGCTCGCTTGGGGGTCACCTTATCAACCCACAAAGCTTTATGAATCTTTTTATGCTAATTCCTATGATTATCAAATGTGAGCTTCTTCATGAGATTCACCCAATTTTTATTGTTTGACTCATCTTGCCTATTACCTTGAGGGAAGTAATCTGATGAATGGCTTAGATGAATTATGTGATCATAGCATAACTCGATAATCTTCGCTAAACAAAAGTATAAGGCATTATCCATGACTAACTTCAGTGGGGCACTGAACCTTACCAATATATTTTCTTTTAAGCATTCACATACTACTTCCAAAGTGGTCTTCTTGGTGGGTCTTGCTTCCACTTATTTCGTGAAGTAGTTTTTTGTGGTAATGATGTGAGTGTGGCCAACATTGGACAAAGGATTGAGGATTGATAGGCCTAATGAAATATATCCCCCATTGTTGAGATGAACCTTTGATCACTACTAGCTTCAATGGGAAGGCAACTAATTGTAGCTTTACAGAGAACATCTTACACTTCTTGCATTGTCCTACCCACTTATAGGCATCTCTAAACATCCCCACCCAATAACAACATTGTCTTAATATCTTGAAGGCCATGATTGAAGAGGAGTAGTGGTTGTTACATAATTTGTTGTGAAAGGCTCAGAGAAACTTCTCCTGATGTGACTTGTCTCCACACCTAAGGAATGTATCGTTGATTTCCTTCTTCTAAAGCCAATCTTTGTAGATTGCATACTTTGTTGCCTTCATTCTAAAATCCCTTTTCTGCTTATGAGTAAGACTATTTTGGAATTCTTTGTATGTCAGGAAATAAGGTATGTTTGAAAACCATGTATCTTGGAGAATCAGCATTAGATCTTTGGGCTCATTTGTATCCTCCTCTTCTGAGTGGTTCTTTGCAATTGCCCTACAAAGTCCATTTCCTTGGACTAGCTTCACTAGCTTGATTTCAATGTTGTGCTCCTAGACCTTTGCTATTCATGCACCCTCAGTACTCCATCCCTCTTCTTGTTGTGTGGGGATGCTTTTTACTGCTAACTTAGGTACATACACAACAACATGGGAGTAAAGCATATAAAATCTGAAATTTTTTAGAGCTTACACCATTATGTATGTGTGCTTCTCTATTTCTAACTACTTGAGCTCCTAGTCTTTCAATGGAATGTTATTGGGGTGTGTACTATTTCTTTGTTCTCTTGTGTGAGGATAGCCAATATAGTGTGCTCTAAAGTGTAACAATAGATGATAAATTCATTCGTATAATCAGGATGTACTTAAATAGGGGCATTGGCAATGACACTTCTGACACTCTCAAAGGTTTTCTTGTTGAGATCACTCCATTTGAAGTTTTGACTTCCTTTCATCGTCTCTACAATGCATTTGGTGATTTTAGAGAAATCTAGAATGAACCTTCTCAAGAATTTAACTTGTTAGAAGGACTTAACTCCAATTTTGCTAGATGGAAGACTTAGTTGTTGGATAGCTCAAGCTCTCTTGGGGTCTATTCTAATTATTTCCTGCAACACTGTATGTTTGAGTAGTTTCCCTTTTGTAACACATAAAATAGACTTCTTCAAGTTAAGGGATATCCTATTTTCCTGACATCTCTGCAACACTTTACCAAAATATCTTAAACAATATTTCCTCTTCTTGGAAAACATAGTGAGATTATATAGGTATATGACAATGATTTTATCCTTCAAGTCACTTTAAAATAAAATCATAGCCCTTTGGAAGGTGGCACTTGCATTGATTAAACCATATGCAATCTGGTTATACATAAATGTTCCCCACGGGGTGGTGAAAGCATTTTTGTGTTGGTCTTTTCATCTACTTCAATTTGGTTATAACCAGAGAAGTTGTCCAGCATTAATCATTTCTAACCCAGCCATTGTTTGCAACAAGTGATCCATATTGGGTAGAGTGTAATTGTCTTTAGCAGATACTTGGTTAAGATTTCTAAAATCCACACAAATCCTTATCTCTATTTTGCATCCTTTTGTGGACAATATTCACAATCCATGTCACATGGTGAATCAAATATATAACTCGCGCTTTTAACATTTTGTCTACTTCCCTGAAGATGGCATTGGTTACCATACGATTGTAGTTTCTCTGCTTCTGGTGAAAGGACGTTGCATCAGGTCTTAGAGGAATCTTGTGCTTAAACTTCTTGTCCATGAAATTCTTTAAATCTTCATATCCCCAAGCAAACACATCCTGATAGGTCTAGAGTAGCTCTTTCACTTGCACCCTTTCTTCCCTGGTGCAACATTTTTCAATGTCAATGACATTTGGATTGAGCTCATCTCTGATGTTCAAACTATCTTGTTTCCTGATGGTTCTATCTCTCTCTAATTCCTCTTCTTTTACATGTAAGCATCTTGTCTAGTAAATAGGTTCTCAAGGGAAACAAGGTGTGATGAGATTTTGTTACTTTTCAACTGCACGATGCCATGCTCTGGATCTTTCCTATTGTTTGTAGATAGCTCATAATTGGTACTTTTGCTACCCTCGAAATATTGCCCGATGAATACCTCAACATTTTCCATGAATAACTAGATATTTCAATCATCTTCAAACACTTGTCATGACTCTACATTGTTAGGTACATTATGACAGAAGAGCATATTGATGTTTAAAGATCATATTTTGCAAATGTACTAATATTGTCATTATTATTGGTGTGTTCCAAATGCAAATTTGAATCTCATACAAATATGAGAGGAAGAGACATGTCTCTATGGTTTAATCATCATTTTTTATTAATAATATATTAACAAAGATAATAACATGTATAACAATATACATACATATTATATAATATAATATTTATATATACTATATACAATAATATATATTTAAAATGGATAACTATATACTTTTGCTGCCCTCGAAATATTTCCCAATGAATACCTCAACATTTTCCAAGAATAACTAGATATTTTGATCATCTTCAAACACTTTTCATGACTCTACATTGTCAGGCACATTAGGACAGAAGAGCATGTTGATGTTTAAAGATCGTATTCTACAAATGTACTAACATTGCCATTGTTATTGGTGTGTTCCAAATGCAGGTTTGAATCTCATATAAATATGAGAGGAAGAGACATGTCTCTATGGTTTAATCATCATTTATTATTAATAATATATTATCAAAAATAATAATATGTATAACTATATATATATATATATATATATATATATATATATATATATATATATATATATATATATATATATATATATATATATATATATATATATATATATATATATATATATATATATATATATAACATTTATATAGACTATATACAATAATATATATTTAAAATGGATAAGTATATATAGGAAATGATGACTTACCAATAAAAATAACGTATCTAAGTTCGAATCAATCCGACTGAAGCTACAACATTAACACTCCCTCTTAGCTAGGGAGGATTCGTAGAACACATTATGCTCTCAAGTATATGAAGAGATATTATCTCAGTATGATATTCCTAGAATGACATATTTAAGGATATCAACATAAATCCATCAACTTAGATGTTATCTTTCAATATAATCTAAAGTATGATTCAACAAGAAATATAATCATATGATATTCATCATATGTATATTCTTTTGGAATGTGCAGTGGCATCAAATCCTTGACGCCTACCAAAAGAATATGTTATATCCTAGAAGGATATAAGTTATTTAATTGTAGCACTCTAGAACAACAACTTAACAAGAAATCATAATGTCATGGTCTCTATCATGACAAGTATCATGATCTTCGACACTTCGAGACAACAACTTAATGAAGTGTGATCATAATACGTTTTTTATCATGACTTCCAAAACTCTGGGACTGCAACTTAATGAAGTTTCTCGTGATAATAGGTCTACCATTTATAAGATCGTCACCTCACAATGGTTACCTTTTGTTTATATATGTCAATGGAAGATCGTCACCTTTCATGACATTTCATATGTGAAATAGTAACCACCATGAACCAAGTCAAAGGGTGGTACAAGGTCTTTTACCTCAATTCTTTCTCACAGAGAAGAATACATTACAAAGAATTTCACTTCAAACTTTTCCCTTATAGAGAAGATATCACATTTCAAATTTCTCCCTCTGAATAACAATCCTAGGAAGTCAAGTCCTCTAGTTACTCTCTTAGAGCTCTATTCGCCTAAGGATGCTCGTCAAACTCCCACTGAATTTGATATTGATCTTCATGACTTTTTGGTGATGAGTCATTACTTCCTCATGATATACACAGAAGTGGGCTCATAATCTCAAGCAGTCACACACATGTATTTCTAGACCCCCTTTGAGTATCAATCTTCTAAGCTCCTACGTTGCCTTTGAATAGGTGGCATACTCCCTCTTAATGTAGAAGAATACTCATAATCTCAATCATCAAGAATATTTTCTTCAAGAGCCTCACTTTATCCAATCTTGTCATCAGATGACTAATGAATTCTAGATCATAGCTTCTTTCGAGCTATTGTCATAAGATTGTGTATGCACAATATTTTGGTAGCATGTGTAAAGTACCAGTCTTCTTTTCCTTTCAAGAACATCCTCAAACATAAAGGAAAAGATCAAGTCAAATAGCTCTTAATAGTATGTATAGAAACACAAATAGATAAATACAATACTCAAAGATATAAAATACTTATTTGTAGATAGATGAAACATCTCCCCCGTAAAGATGGTTCAAGTGGGAATGGAACATTGTTTATCATTTTCCCTCCCCACAATGTGAAGTTCCCACTCTAGATTTATATGTGGCTATAAGAATGTTTCAGATCGTCTCTTGATTAATTTAACTTTGCACAAGTCTTTGCAATAACAACACAATTTTGTCAAAATACCGAGTTGTGAATTCTTATTATTTCCAATGCCTCTAAACTATATCTTCAAATGTCAGTCTAAGCTCGTGTATTAGTCACATGCTTCCCTATTCTTAGATTGAAGGGCACTAATTATGTAAGTCACCAGTTATAGTCTTCTAATTAAGGAATATAATCTCACAGGTGTTATCAAAACCTAATTTTATAACATTATCTCAGTGTTTAGATAATAGTAGGAATTTTAGATGTTCACTTTGCAAGGGTAGGAATTACTAATATATGTGGAATTATGAATTCCTTGCACTTGTGTAATAATAATCACCACTAACTTGAATTATTAGATATCTTCCTCTTAAGACCCATAATTTATGGTGGCCCACTTCACGCAATTCATCATAAGTTACCTCTACATAATTGGAGGAGAGGATATCAATTATATACCATGTTTAATCTAGTTTAATTCAATCTTTGTCTCTTGTGAGTATTTGGCAGGTATTCTGAAATAACTCTATTATATTCGTGTGTACATATAGAATAATATTCAAGGTCCATGATTGCACTATTGTGTGTGTCTAATGTTGTGGCAATTCAATCAACCTTATACACTAGTTAAACATGGGTTTGGATCATCAACATCTCTTCAAATTAGAATAATGTTAATCAACTGCTTAATGTATTGGTCTTGATGCGAAGACATGGGCATAAAAATTTCTAGTGCGTGACACCATTTGTTCATAATGCTCAATCAAAATAATTGTTCTAGGAAGCTGTGTCGAGGGATGGGCACAACTTTCTAATGCCTTCAGAAAAACTAGCAGCCCCGTCTTTATTTTCATTGACAAACATTCAAACAAACAGTAATATTGATAACCTTCTACCCGTGCAGTGGGAGTGGCTTCCAATTCGTAGCAAAATCGTTATAATCAGTAGTCCCAAGCCTCGGTGTAGCACATCTAAACATATTTAGTAGTCTCACTATCTAATTGAGGGTATTGATGGTGTTCAAGCAAAAAAAAGTGTGTAAACAGGTTTTTGATAGTGTCGAAGCAAGCTTCAACCTACAGCCAAAATATTGATAGCTTGGCAAGCATGTGTAATGGCATTCCACTAGCTCTTAGAATGATTGCCTCTTATTTGTGTGAGCATGTTTCATCCTTAGATATTTTTGTTTGGCAACATTAATTCATATCCAATATATAGATTTATAATCTATCTTATATAATTAAAACCCCTTTATTTGTAATTCTTATCTATTCTCTTTTATTGCCATCTTCGGGCTTGGTGTTCATTGTCCGTCATATAAAAGAGAAATGATGATGATTCTTTCTTTTAATATTTGTGGCTTCGTCTACATATATCTTTCGAATTATCCTTTGTAGATAATAAAATTTATTAGGTGATCCAATGATTGCTCTATCATATAATTGGTATTGTTTGAATTCTGTTGTTTATAATTCTTATGCAATCGTTGCTAATGTTTATTTGCTATTAAGCATATTTTCTCTTCATCACTATTGAAAAATCTCCTTCTCATGATGATTCATATCAATATCTACCATTGTAGATAAGGAATTGATTTTTGTTATTGTTAATGGTTTCCAATGTCTTGTTTCAACGTACATCATTTTTAGATGTTCTCTTGTAACTATGTACTTCATATAATTCATATTCTAATTATTCTATATCCCACACGCTTCTTATTATTAGCCATTTATGTTGTATGTGTGCTCTTAGATACCCTTGTTTTTTATTTCATATTCCCTATGCCTAATAGAGATTACCAAGTGCAAACCAAAGTAGAGTGAAGTTGTATCAAGATTGGTAACACCCTCCATTTGGTCTACAAACTTGAGTTGTTCCAAAGACATTCATTCAATCTCCTACAATAATCATCTCGTTCAAATAATAGTCTCATCTCATATTTGTCACGTAATTATCACTGGTTATTGTTTATGAATATTGGAGTGGTGGATGGTGTTCCATGTGATGAATCGACACTTAGTTGTTGATGGTGCTCTATTCTCTACAATAATTTTGTTATGTTCTCCTTTTGTCTTGTGTAATGACTGATGCCAACTTCTATTGTGTTGAGTCCTTCTCTATCATTGAGTTGGTTGTTATATGGTTCTTAGAAAACATCAGTGGATAAACTAATCTAATTCTTGTTAATAAGGGTAAAGATGGCACTCTTTATTTTGCATTGTAGATAATTTGGATGCTCGTGTCAACTCTAGCAGTTGCTATTATTCCTACCAAAGTCTCAAAAACTTCCCATGGTCTACCGTAGTTAAAAAAAATAAAGCCTTTTCAGACCAAAAACATATATACTCTCAATCAGTATCTTGTTTGGATGTTCAACATCTATAACATCTAATTAAAATCTTGGTTGTTGAAGCATTGAACACCTTATATCTGCCCCAATTTGACTGCCTATGTCATCGAATTCTGAAGTGTTAATTGATTGTTGAAATTTCCTTTTGTATACCTCCATGATTGAGTTTTCTTTTTTGGTGGTCTATTCTACTTGATCGATGCCTCCTTCCTAACTATAATTTTGATGACAATGATGATTGTTTGTATATGGAAAAAGGTTTCGAAGAATCTATAATTCCTTCCATATGACTCCCAACACTTCCTCCTGCTCTGTCGTGACCTCTATCTACTTGATATATTTTCCTAGGATTGTATGCCTTTTTTCCTTCCATCTATCAGATTTTTTCTCTTCATTGTTCATGGTACATTTGCAGTTTGGCTTTGATACCATGTTGATGTTTAAAAATTGTATTTTGCAAATGTATTAACATTGCCATTATTATAGGTGTGTTCCAAATGCATATTTGAATCTCATATAAATATGAGAGGATGAGACATGTCTCTATGATTTAATCATCGTTTAATTAATAATAATATATTAACAAAAATAATAATATGTATAACAATATATAATATATATTATCTACTATAATGTATATATATATATATATATATATAAAATTTAACATGGATAAGTATATATAGGAAATGATGATTTACCAATAACATTAATGTATCTCAGATCGAATCAATCTGACTAAAGCTACAGAGCTCCTCTACCTTGTATTTCTAGTCTTTCAAATCTGAGTGCAAAAGAAGCAAAGAGGTTGACACGACTAGGGAATCTGCTCTTAAATTATGATCTCAAGGAATGATTTTGATATAAAAAGCCTCAAATGCTTCAATTTCAACCCATACTCGATTTTTGTAATTCTAAAACATGTGGTTCTTGACTGTATACAAACATCAAGCTTGCTTCACTATAAGTTCTATGTCTCTGTTGATGCGAGTTTTGTGTCACTACATAACATATTAGTAATTGGATGCTTGATACAGAATATCAAATACACAATTCCTCTCTTAAAAAGTTATCTCTCATGGGACATGAGTATAACTCCAATGTTCCTTACACCGTTGGATACTCGCTCAATTTTATCAATGTGATTTGTTGGTAATCACGTAGGCGGCCTTACGTTTTCTTGTTTGAGAAAAATTTGGATCTTGGTGAGAAAATGGAGATGGTGGTTCGGTGTGAATGCTAGATGATGTTGATGGCGCGATGATGGCAATGTAGGGTGAATGGCGATGGAAGGTGAGAATGCCGATGTTTTGGTTTACTTCTCTAACTAACCTCTTCTAAGCATGAAATTTGGCTGCTCAACTACTCCTACTCCTAAGAATGGAAGGTTAGCAGATGGATGGGGATCGAATCTAATGAAGGCTAACCAGCGGCCCTACCTCCATAGATGCAACGCTTCAAAGGAAAGTAAACTAGATCACCACACAAAGCCTCCCAACCAGCCGCTAGGATGCTAGTGGCCTAGTGTTGACCCCTATCAAACATCTACCAAAGCTACCATGCAACTATCCATTTTATTTTACTCTTACTCTAACAACTTGAAATGAAATTGCTTCAACTTGAAAAGAAAATTTAACTATGTGGAAGTAGAAAACATGCAATAACACCCAATGTTCTTAGTCAACATGCAATGAAAAAGAGAGCACTTTGGTATTATTTTCGCAACAATTTCTCCAATCCCCTCCTCTTTACAAATGAGAGCCAATGGCCTTATATAGAGGTCCAAAATACAATGGACGGTAGAGATCAAAACAAGATCGACGATCCAGATTGGATCCAAAAACCCTAATTAGGGTTGCCACCCCATCGGCCAATGAGAAGATGCCACCTCATCAATGGACCAATGAAAAAAGTGCAAAAGTGGCAACCAATGAGAAGGCACCAAAATGGTGGCCAATCAGAAACAAACACTTGTCCTATTCTAGAAGAAAGAGAAAGCTGCCACTTGGGCTTACATAAGATGATCTTCTAATATAATTCTTCCTTTTTCTTTTGTTCTTTTAGCTAAGGCAATGAACTTAGCTAGCCTTTCGTTAACTTCTTCCATAGGAGGACAAGGTGTGTGCTTCGCTCGGAGTTCTGCTGACTTTGCCACGCTGTTTGCTGCTTGTAGTATCCTTTCGTGATCCTTCTCATATTCCTTTGCAAACCCAATAAAAGCATTGAGTGAGGAAAGGGTGTTCAGATGTTTCCTTTTGACGGCAGCCTTTCCTAACTCATCCAATCTCGATCCAAATCCTGTCTCACTGACATCCTCCTCTCTAATACCCTCAAAATCAAGCGCCACCCCAACGTCGCTCATCATGGTCGAAATGGAAGTGTCGACACTTGGGCCGTGTTGTGCAATCTCATCATGAATTTCTTCAAGTGTTCTGAATCTGGTAGTCAATGCGACATACCAAGATTCAACTATGCTCAATCCTCTCTCATCAACCAATCGGGCTCTTTCCAAATATGCCTCCGGTAGCCTCATGAACGCCTGCAGCCTAGGAATAACCAAATCCTTGATGGGAAGAAAATTCTTCCATTCCTCTTCAAATAATCTGAATTTGTTTCTAACAGTCACCAATGACTGGAATGTTGAGATGAAGGAGGGCAAGAAATTTCGCCCATCTTGGATTGTATCATAGATCCAACCCCTTACTTCATGTAACTGAGCTGATACCTCTTCTGAATTGCTCCCGCTGTCTTGAGGAAGGGCTGCCTGATGCAGCTGTTGGATTGGCTGGCAATCTCTCCAATATTTGTTTTCGGCCTCCAACTTTACTATCCTTTCGTTTGCCTTCCTCAATCTTTCTCTGATTGATGCTATGCCTTCCTGAACCTCCTCACATTCCATATCATCTGTATTTCTTCCCAAATTATGTTCTACTATTTCGTACTCCCGGGCTGCAATCTCATCCGCTGCCTTATTGACTGTTGGTATAGCAATCTGAACCCTTCGGTGACCATCACTGTCGCTTCTGATTACCCTTGCCACCGTATTTGCCATCTATTTTTGGTTCTCGCTATCATCCTTTTCTATTAGTCCTTGGATATCATCAACTGCGTGAGCCATTACCACCTCGCCTCTTGGCATAAGCATTTGCCTTAACCATAGTGGTGCAGTGCATCTCCCCAAATCCGGATTCGGTTCGACCAACAAAGCATCACCAACGGCCTTAGACGCCTGACTTATCTCTTCAATATCAATCGGCCCATCTTCTTCTCTACTAGTTTCTGCCATATTTCCTTGCTGGTTCTCCGAGAGAGGGGAGTACTCCGTACTTTCACTGTAGCCACTTGATTCCGAATCAGAGCTCACCTCCACTGCGGCCCCTTTATCACTCGAATTGACCTCTTGGCTTCTAGCCTTAGTTATACTCTCCCTTGACGGCACTGCCCGCTGTCTTTTGGCTGGAGGTTCCGAACGTTCTTGGCTTTTCTCTACCTCCAAAGCCCTCTTCTTGCTATTTCTAACTGTCTTCAATTGCCGGCCACTTCCTTCACCCTTCTGTCTGATTGATTCTACTAGACCTTCCTTCGGTTTCATCATCTCATAAGTAAGGAGAACCTTTTGTCTTTGTAGCTTTCTCAACTTGGCATTATACCACGACTCGGTATGCAAATCTACTGTCCTTGTGACTGCCTCCAAGGAAGGATCCTGATGATCGTCCCAATCCACTGGATTCAACTCTGTTCCAACTACTGTCTCATAGTCTTCTCTCAACACACTACGATCATCCTCCAATTGATCGGGAATATCAAGGCCTCTCCATCTGATATCTCTCATCATGTTCACCGACAATCTCGAGAAAGCTAGCTTTCTCACGTGAAAATCATCCTTTGCATTGGCCCAAAAGTCCTCTATAGTGGGAACATGCTTAAATTCGCTTCCATGAGATGCCTTGATAAGACCAACAGGGTCGAATCCTTGCCTTGCTCTGTACCATCCTAGATGATACCACTCCAATTCCTTTTCCGCAGCCTCAAAGGTGGCCCGATTTGGGCAACTATCATTGCCAATTATAATTGAGAAGGAAACGCCTGTTTTCCCCTCATTCCTCATTACTCTATCATAGTGCTCAAGCTGCCTAGCCAATTCCATCAAAACTACCTTGTCGGGCGGGTATCTTGGAAGCCTCTTGGGACAAACTGTACTTCCTGCCACTCTAATGTATGTGAATTGCGGGAATTGGATGAACCAACTCCCAAACTTCTTAATCCTTGCTTCTGCTTCCAATGAAAGTCTCTTAGCAGGCGCCCCTTGTAATACCCTTACTGTCTTCATGGTGAATGCATCGCAAAACATCTTGTAATCCTTGTTATTGTGCAAATGAAGCTGCGGATAGCATTCATGCACCAAATATTGCCCCGGCCCATTACCAATCTCTCCTAAGGCCCTAAGTCCCGGACTCTCATACAATCTAGCAATTAAGTAAAACAAATAGGATCCCATGTAGAATTGCCTTTGGTTTTGAACTGTTCTAAGTTGCAACTCTAAATTTTCACTTATGATCCTAGCCCAATCAAATTTTCCTTTTCCCTTTTCAATTTCATCAATGAAGAAGTACATCCAGTTTTCGAATTGCATAGCTTGAGCTAGGCCCATGATCCGGCTGAGAAGAACAATGAGATCGCCATATTCCGGCTTGAAATCTGCCACTGTAAGCCTTGTTTATTTGTTAACTCCTTTCCTTCCTTCGTGTATCCAATTCCGCTTTAGATGTGAGAAGTAGGCCTCTTGGTTACCTTGAAATGATTTGGCCGCCTGATCCACCATTACAACTGTCATGCCCTTGCTCTGGGGAATATTAAATGTCTCTTCAATTGCTTGTTCGCCAATGTTGGCCAACACTCTCTTCCCTTCGCCAAAAATGATGGATTTACTGTCTAGATCAAATCTGGATGCACACTCCATAATCAATTCCGGACAAGGCAAAGTAGGAGGAAAAGCTGCTGCATGTACAATTCCGCTCTTGTATATCCTCTTTGCCAAGGGGGATTGTCCTTCCTTTAGTCTGTCCCTCATCCGTATCATGTCCACTGTAGCGATATTAGTATCAGTTATTTTCTTCATTTTCGAGAAGAAGGAAGTTTTGGGCGTCATATCCTCTTTGTCTTTCTTAGCGTTTGCCCGCTTGGGATTCTTACTTGCACTATCATCCTCCATGCTCGTCGCCCTATTACGGGATGGTAGAGTGGTGGACCAAAAGGCAAGAAGAACCAAGTAGTGCAATTCTTAGAAAAGAGCGAAAGAATGGATGTCAGCTTAAGCACTCCTTGCAACTCTAGATGATGACTTTCACCTTAACTAATAATCTTACAGCAACTTTTCGGAACCCGGGATATGACATCAAAGAATTACAAATCCCTTTGCAAATTAGAAAACAAAGCCTCTAAGCTTATCCAACACTTGCCTTCTATGCAAAAATCAAACTTTCATATGTATCTCTTCTCCCAACAAAATTGCCCAAATCTGATATAAAAATTGCAGCCCCTCTAGAAAATCAGAATTTTGTCTTCCACAAATTTCGGCCCCCACAAAATTCGGCTAAGCATGAAAAAAAAATCTGCCCTTCCACAAAATTCGCCCAAGCAAAGAAGGAGCAAAATCTGTAAAATCCGCCATCTAGGGCACAAATTGCAGCCCACAAAGTGGAGCAAAAATCCCCAAAAACGCAAAAAATCTGGCCCTTAGACAAATCGCCCAACAATGGCAATGGAGAAATTGCCCAAAAATCGCCAAAAAACTGCCTTCCACCAATTTCGCCCAAGTCTGGAAATCTGCCCTTGCTTCAAATTCGCCCAAGCATGAGGAGCAAATGAATTGATGAAAATGAAATGGGAGGGGACTCCCTTTATAGCAGCTTTCACCTTCTTCCCAGGCTGGCCGACTTGGTCCTATAGAGAAAAAAAAAAAAAACCAAAATTAAAGCTAAGTTAGTGGCCCACTTTAAATACTTTGCCAAAATTTTAATTTTCTAAAATGAAAACTGCACTTTTAATTTACTAATTAACCACAAATTGCAAAACGAAATTAAATGGTGCCTTGGGGATGCTAAAAATTTCTATTTAATGAGGGTTTGCTAATTAATACATCCTTGAAGTTGAATTTTGGCTAACCAAAAGCCATTTCTTAATATTAATTTACCAATTTCATTAAATACCAAAAGCTTTCAAGGCAAATTTAATCTATTAAAGCCAATTTTTGCAATTTTCCTCTAAATCGATTTTGCTAAATAATTAAAATTTTATGACAAAAAATAAAATTGCCTCTAGAGTAAAAATCGATTTTGCAATTTAACTTCATCTTACAAAATTAAATTCTATTTCACCAAAAAAAATAAGATTTTCCAAGAACCTAAGTCTAACGAAAAATTTTCTTATTTGAAAATCATTCAAATTTACAATTAAATCCAAATTTTCAAAAGAAATCGTCTAAGTACAAAATTCACAATCTTATCCTGCCAAGTTGAAATCAATTTTGAACTTATTCGGCCTAAGGATAGAACTGATAGCTCTGGAAAATCAAGTTGAAACCGGGTGAAAAATACATCTAACCTTCTCCACTGGCCCTAAAGGCGATTAAAAAGGGGGTCCCCAAGATTTTGGGGCGATGTGTGAAAACCTCACAACAGTCTCCAAGAGATTTTAAAACATTTTCTCCTTTCCCTTTGGCAATTGTTATACCCAACAACATTGATACATACTCTACGGTGTTATTGGTGTTCATAAACTCCAATTTATAGGCAAAATGATTCATTTCACCTCTAGGGGAAATCAAGATGACACCTGGTCTAGAACCAACTAATGCACAACTACCATCAAATTCAAGTGTCCACGTATATGGACCATCGAGAAAATCTGGTTCTTCTTTAACTACCAGCAAGTCACTGAAAATCATGTATTTTCTCAACTCCATCTCTTGATACAAGCTTTGAGCTTCGGGGTTCTTGTATTTCATCATGGTGTATTTTGCCTTCTCTCCTAGCTCAAGATCAATCTTCTTGTTCCCAATCAAAATTATCGCATGAGATCAATCCAACTTAATTTTGCCACCCATTTTCCTAGAAAAGCTTCAGCTCAGCAACATGTAGCTAGTTCGAATGTCTACTACTAGAATGGTGAGCTACAATCTCTTGGTTAGATGGGTCGCTAGAGAAACCTGCACATCTTTAATCTAGCCAAGCAACGGGGCTTGCTTGGCATCCATTGAGTAGCATTAGTCGAAAGTCTGGGTAAAACTAAGCTATGGGATTTGACTTTAAGTAGTCCAATGGTGATATATGGATACAAGCATCTTTACAAAACTAAACTATGTCAAAGGAGCTTGAGTTCTTACCCATTTGTGTGGCATTGGACAATGAAACACTCGGGTTGTTTGTTTGAGTTGAACTACCAGCGAGCACATTATTCTGAGGCTATGTGGAGGCAATCATAGTTTCACCTTTCTAGTTTCTTGTTAGCATAGCTAGTGGTTTCCCATCTAGAGTGGAAAAGATCTAGAGTGGAAAAGCACTCTTGACCCTTTCCAGATTCTGATTCATACTCCAGCTAAAGTTCCCAGAGCTACCTTCAGTAGTTTTATCATCTCCATATCCTAGAATTTCCCTGGCTAGCTCATTCGTAATGTTCATCTGCATGTAACTTGTCATCTTAGGGCATTTATCTCCATCATGGTCATTAGTAAGGTGCAACACACACATGTTCCCTTTTCCAAGTGGTGCTTCTGATTATTTGGGGTTAGCATGTTAGCTATTAGGATCCTATTAATGATCTTATTAAACTTTGCTATGAATTCTCAAATCAAAATGGCTGGCTCCTTGATGTGTGTAAGCTAGGTCAAAAATGTATGCTCATCCTTTGTACTTTTGAATCTTGTCTTGAGTTGTTGCTTCATGTTTGCCCAGTGTGTGATGCATCACATTGGCAAATGTTGAAACCAATTTGTCACAGTATCTACCAATGTCTCCATGAACATTCTCATAGCTACGTCTTTGTGTTGGGGCACTAACACACTGCATGCTACAAAAAAGGAAGCGATGTGTTCTTCAATCGACACTTTTCCATCCCCGCTGAACTGGGGAAGTTCTTTCTTGGCGACTGTGGCAAGCCATTATTTATGGCCAAGTGTAGGGGACCGATAGCATTTCCCCACAGTATTACCATTGCTCTCAGAAGATTAAAAGGAATGAGCCAAAAATTGATCCTATGTGGTGTGATGGTACTATGGTACTATTTTCGACGAGTGGGATTCTTTGTTTAAGATTTCACTTTTTGAATGTCCTCAAGGATAGCCTATATCCCTCTCTTCTCCCTAAGGCCTTTCCAAACGAGTTCCAAGAGTGGGAAATTGGCTTTTCTAAGCTCTTCAAAGACAAGGTTTTTCTTTCCACGTCCCTTAGAAATCTTGGTGTACTTAGAATCTAGGTTGAATGAATCTCCTCTTCTTTACTGCTTTTCAAGAAAACCAACCTTCGAGTTCTTTACTGTTGTTGAGTACACCTTCATCACTAAAGGACCCTTCCCATTTCCAACTATGGCTTCTTCTCATTCTAGAACCAGGCTAATTCTCTTGTAATCTTCTGTGTTTCTTCTCAACCTCTATACCAAGGTATTAAATTGTCCAAAAATGTCTTCTTGCTCATCCTAAAAATCCAAGTTTGTTTGTAGGACCAGGATTATGCCTCATTAGGAAGCACCATTTTTCCTCATAGTATGGAGTGGATGATCTATTAACACTTGTTCATCTCCCAAGTCACCAAAAATTGTTGGTTGACAAATTTGTTCTCTGCTCTTTTCTTAACAAGAATTTGACTCTTTCTTGTCCATCGGGTGAGAAAACAACTTGTAGCCAATAGATGGGAAATATATGTTGGTTTCTCTCCTCCTTTAACTCCCTTCTAGATTTTAAAGGTAGAGCTCCCTTCTAGGATGATGTGCAATGAATTTTGTTTTGAATCCTACTTTAATGGGGGGGGGTATGCTCTTAACCAGAGAGTGGAAGATACCAAATTTTTGATAACCATGAAAGACTCGGGCTTGATTTAGGATTTCTAGTTCAACTACTCCCATGACCATGAAAGCAAACAAACTTCTTTCAACACTTCAACTTATAATTCTACTCCTACGTGCATCTACCAATTAATTGAATAATTATGCATTTTTACTTCAAAATGCAATCACAAACAAAGGAAATGGAGATACAACTAAAGCCATAGTAACTCAGATTACCCAAAATCATAAAGTTCAACAACAAATTTAACTTAATTGACTTTATGGTTTAGTTGTATCTTAATCACCAAGCACAAAATGCAACATGCAATTACAAAACAAGGGAATAGAATCATAAATGAAACTATAGTGATTCTCAAGCCATCAAGGCCAATAATTCTTACAATACATGGAAAAAGTAATAACTTGTAGTTTCACTGTAAATTGATTATCAAAAACACACATACAATGAACAACAACCTTGATGAAAACTTTTGAGTCTTAATGGTCTCAGGCATATAGGGGAAATTGATACCAAAATTTGTCGATCCTTCAATAATTATTGAATTGTTACATATATAGGCCCTTCATCTTCTAGTTGCTACAAAATTACATTTATGAGAACATGAAAAGAGAGGCCACAAATAGGGAAATACAACACCTTCATTCTAAACAGAGTTCAAGGGAGTTGGAGCGTTTTGGCTTCCAATGTTAGTTGGCTCGGTGTTTCCTTGGCTCAACTTATGTGCCTTCATCTCTCTAATGATGACTGCAAGATCATCAGCATTAGGGATTGACACATTGTCCGATCAAACCATCTAGAAGTCACGATCCACCGCCATTCTTCCTACAGTATCAACCTAGGTTTGCAATTTTTCTAACACCTTCATTTGCATTCCATCTAGGGAAGTTAAAGTGTCGAGATCGAGTGTCAGGAATTCATCATGGTGCACCAATCCATCAATAAAGACCTGGTAGGCAGTCTTCATGTGATCAACATCAACTACTTTGTCACTTTTTCTCACATGAGACTCTGTATGCATCTCCCAAAGAAAGATAGAAATTGTTCCCCTTCTTTACTAATTCATTTTCTTCTCAATTTGTACCATACTTTCCCTTTTGAATTCAAGGGACCTCATCCAATGGGAAAGGGCTCTATCCCCACTCTTTAGAATACCCAAATGGGTCGTATTCTCTAGCTTCATGCTCATGACTTCATATAGCATGGATATGGAGTCATTGTACTTCTCTATATCTCCCTTGAGGGAGTCAAGTTTGTTGTATATGATTTCTTTCAACTTTCCAAGCCTTCTACAAAGGGCACCCAAATTTTCAATTAAGGGGAGGCCCCTTATTTTAATATTCTCCAACCATCCATGCCCAATATGAGTGAAGTGCATTTATTCTTGCAACATAGCAAGTAGGGCCTCATTTTCTTCTGTAGATGGGTCAAAAGGCCTTGTGCCTAATGATTCTCCTACCTTATATTTATCCTTTTAAGCCTTGAGCATGTTCCTTGCATAAGACCAAGAGGCACATGAATATGCTCCTACTGCAATTGGGAAAGGGATGTCCACCTTCTTAGTATTCAAGCACAACTCGTTTACCTCTAAAATCTAGTGGCACATCTCAACCAAAACGATCTTGTCATTTGGATACCATGGGAAGCCATCAAACCCTACAATGTAATGTATGAAATAGTCGAGAATTGGATGTAATAGCTTTTGAATTGTGTCTCGACAACTATTGCCTCAGGGTAAAGACATCATTCTGGACACTCTTGCAACATCTAACAAATTCTTATGGTGAAGGCATCATTTACCTTCATAAACTTCACATAGCTCATAGACTTTGATATTTTCATCAAATTCCTCAACATGTGGCAACCTAAGCCACAACTAAATAGTAGCCAAGGCATAAATTACATATGAGGACATGTAAAACTACTCCCAAGCCTTCCCTATTTGGAGCCAACCATTTCATTGAGTATTTGTGCCTAGTCTACGTACTCTCCTTCAGCACAAACTATTTGCACTAGGCAGAAGTAATGTTCTACAAAATTGAGAGTGTCTTCATTTCCTTTCAACTTGTGCAAGATAGCCATAATATCCACAATTTTTCTCTTTAAATTGGTACCAAAAGTAGTTTTAGGTAGTTTACTTTTATAGCCTCGAGGGGTCCGAAACCATGCAGCCATCATATCTCCTCTCCTTGTGGATTTCTTCTCATTATATAAGAGGCAAATTTCTAAAAATTCCTATCATTACACTTCCCTCATTGGCAACTAGAAACAATTTTGTATCACATCTCACTCGAGGGAAAGTAGCATTTCGTTGTCTGACATCTTGATATGGTATCTAGATTGTAATGGAAAATGCATTAAAGGATCAAGTCAAGGGCCTGCACTATCATCGGAAAACTCATCGCCTCAATTAGGCTACTCTTTTTCATCTTCTTGGTAGCTTGGTGAATGGGGTCCACTTGTAATCTCCTATGCAAGTCACCAAGATCATAAAATCATAGCTTAGATTCTTTAGAGTGCAATCAATTTTGTTTTAATTGTCATACCCAATGTACTTAACAGTTATCGCGAAGAACTTATAAATACTAGAGCATTTACTTAGCTACGAAAATCAAAAAAGGCCATTGAGAGAGATGATAGAAAATGCATGTAAAATTTTACTTTATAGATATGTCATTATGGTTGGTAACTGGAGTTTCTCATGCCACATGAGCAATCTAATTAGCATTAATTAGGAGGAGCCTTTCAAGCTTAACAATCAGATTTGCATTAAATGTTAGAAATTAACAAGTGAAAATGACGTCGGACATGTCTTATCTATGTAGCCTTTCTTTTCACAAATTTAATTTCCCTCATAACCCACTGCCTTAAGTGAGAGAAGCAAAGTCTTTGATTTATTATCTTCAATTTTGGCTAAAGAAAATGATTATTTATGTTGCATTCGAAAATCTAACTTCCATGTGGTAGGTGATCTGCTTAATGCCCTAGAGAAGCATTTTAACTACTTTCTTGAAAACCGTTAATTTTACATGCTTTCCTTCATTGCAGCAATCCTCGAAAAGAGGTTCTCCTTGAACTACACCTTTATAAAGTCCTGGCTTCAATCTTCATACTCTAGACTTCTATCTTGCCACGGGAGCTACTCTTATAGTTATGTGGAGTTTCACTGGAATCACTTCGCCTCCAAGCAAAAGAGAAGTGGGATAGTGGAAATCCTAATTTCCGCATATTTGAAACAATATTGAAAGACTAGGAACCTTTTCTTCTTGCCGGCGGGAAGCCTAAAACTTTCGCTAAGGGGAAGAACATAGTTAAATCAAAGCCACATGTATCCGAACGCAGTTTAAGGATTTTCCACACAAAGCAAGCAGAGGAGGAGCTAATGCACTAGAATCTCAAAAACCCCACCAAAAGGAAAAGGGGGCACTCAATAAGAAGAAAATTTTACCAAAGCTCGACTATGGACTTAGAATTTTTTTTAGAACATGGGCTTGATACCTTCACTTGATTAGGGCTACTAAGGGAAAGTTCGAAAATAGGGACGGCTGAAAATGGAGCAACAAGTAGTAAAGGGAGATAAGCACAAGATAAGAGGGGGCATACCAATGTATGATGGAAGTTTGAAGGAGGAAGAGCTATTGGATTGGATAGTAATCATGGATGTCTGTTTTGAAAGTAAAAAGGTACCTAATGATCAAAAAGTCAGATTGTCAAAGTCAAAGCTCAAGGGACATGCACTTCTATGGTGGGACCATGAGGAGGCTACTAGAAGGAAGAGGGGGGAAACCAATATCACTTCTTGGGACCAAAAGGTGTCTAAATTAAAAGATAACTTCCTTCCTAAAGATTATGAGATGCAGTTCTATAAAAAATAAGGGTTAAAATAGAAGATTATATGATGTTAAGACTTATACTAATAAATTTTATAAGTTAAGCTTAAGCGAAATGGTAGAAGAAGATAAGGTTAAGCAAGTTGCAAGGTACCTAGGACCTCTGAGGTTTAAAATACAAGATGAACTTGTTGTTAACCCCAAGATTGTCAAGGAGTTTTATGAATTGACCATAATGATAGAGTAGAAGAAAAGGAGAAGAAAAGACAAGAATACAAGGGGTTGGGGTATTAGTTCAAGGGGAAGAGAGACATCATTAACAATACAAACTCATGAAGAGAAGAAGTACATGGGCAAAGTTCTAATTTCTAAGGCAAAAGTCCAAGAGGAACATTTAATGGAGGTAGAGGTTTGGGAATCTTTACAAGGAGATGCTACAATTGTTATCAAGTTGGGCATTCAACAAATAGGTGCCCTCGAAAATAAACATGTCACTCTCAAGGAGGGGAGAAGAGGACCTATTTGGTTAAGGAAGAAGATGAAGACGGAATCCATCTAGCAAGGCTTGTATTCAATGGAGCAATGTTGATGATGAGAAGACAAGTTTAGCAGCCATTAGAAAAGGACTTGAGTCAAAGAAAGAATTTATTCAAAACCTTGTGAATGTGTTTGTAAAGTTGTTGATTTTGGTTCACAGGGCAATATGGTATCTAATAAAATGGTAGATAAGTTAACTTTGGCTAGGATACCTCATCCAAGACCCGATAAGGCATGTTGGGCCTTAGATAATCAGTCATTAGTTGTGACGGAGGTAGATTTTTTGATTGGACAACACTTGGCTAGGGTTGTGTGACATAATTCATGTGTTGCCATTTTCTATTAGGAAGGCCTTGGCAATTTGATAGGGTAGTGTTGTAAGATGGTAAGAGGAACACTTATCTTGTTCACAAAGGTGGGAAGAAGTTTAGCTTGTTTGTAGGCATTTGAGACAGCAACTAATGAATCAAAGAACATCATGTTCAATAGACAAGAGCCTAATCTCAAGAGTGAAGGAGTTCATGCCATTTCAAAACTTAAGGAAACAATGCCACTCGAATTGTTTGAAGTGGTCATGGTACGGATAGTCGTGTCCTAATATGCACTAGAAGGAAAACATTCACACTACAAATACAAATACCATAGCTCTAAAACCAAAGCGGAATGAAGAGCCTCCTTTGGCCAAGATGGTGGTTCAAGTTCCCAAAACTACCTATGGGGGTAATGCATAAGTGGGCGCCTTCATTTCTACTCCTTGTTTTTTGAAATTATGTGCAAGTATTTGTCCTTTTGTTGCAAGTATTCAAGGATTTCAATATGGCTCATTATACTCATGGGGCATGAGTTCTTTTCTAGCAGGGAGTATGGTACAGGGGCACCACATTGAACCAACAACCTACATGAGGGTAAAAAGAACAAAACATTTGTATATTTATGCTAATAACGTCTAAAAATACCACAAATGATGTAATAAGGCCATCAAGAGCCAAATAGGTGCAATAATGGAATCATTAGGTCCTAGGTCCTAAAAGTTGGCATAAGTTGGTACAAAGAGTCAAAGGGTCAATATTGATAATCCAAAGGTGAAAATTGGCCATTTAAGCCATGTTTGATGTAAAGGCATATGATCTCACCTATTGGAGTCATTAATTTGATCAAATGGTCAAAATTTGGGAAAATTGCAAACATTGCACAAAAGTTGTCTAATAAGTTTTTAGTTGCTTGACATCTTTGTGTCTAATCAATTTTCTTTAGGTGGTTTAAGGAATTGGTTGGTTGGAAAAGTTGCAAACTGTATAAATAATATGTAAATGCTCCAAGGTAATGTAATGGTCGATTTTTTGAAGTTTAGCAATAATGCACAAAATTTCCCTACAAAATATACATGTTTTCTCTAGTAGACAATCTAATTACATGCATTTTTCATGGTGAAGTCTTATTGAAATATCTTGATCTATGTTTGGAGATTGTAACACATTGATTCCTCTTCCTTTTAGCATTGGTTTAAGGAGATTTCATTTTGTTTGCAAAAAGATATCGCATTATTTGTTAAAATTGGTCCAATCCCTCATAAGGTAATTGGTGGCTTAATAAAATGTAATTACCTTATATGTTCACATTTAATAAACCCTAAAATGGAGGGATATGAATGTAGATAGCATGTGTTTGATGTTCCAATTACTTGTGGAGAATCATGTTGAGCTTTGCATGTGGAATCAATATGCAAGGAACTGCAATTACTATCATAGATTGAATAATTGGCTAGGGAGTCTAATCATGGGCATGTTTTGATCGTACAGGATTGTTGAGAAGGAGGTATGAGTCTAGACATGAGAGGAAGGTTCATTAGCACTTCCAAGTGAATGGAATAACATTTGAAGGTAATCCTATAAAATGATTGTCTCAATAAGAAGGGTGATTTTTTCAATAATAGTAAAATTGTGTTTTTGGTTTGCATGTGTCCAATGAAGGTAAATGGGATCATAAACTTGGTCTAACATGGGAAAACGGTGTCCATTGAAGAGAAGAGTTGTGAAAGTCCCTTGGATAGGGTAAGTTTTCAGAAAAAGGTTAATAGAGTGTATGTTAAAGGGCTTAAGACAGTCACTCAAAAATATGATTGTAGGAATGTCACAAAAGGGTTTGGTGCCTTGACAAGTGACCAAAGGATCTTTAAGAAGTAATCATAGAGTCGTGGATCTAAATATGCGAAAGTGAATCTATTTCTTTGAGTAGGGAAGTCATGTTGGCATTGGGTTGTCAAGAAGAACCATGTAATCAATCTTAGAAAGGATTGTGTTCATTTGTGAGTTATGGGTCAAGAGTGTCTTGTGAAGACAATCGGCGTCTATAGAGCTATTTAAAATCTTGAAGGGTTCAGGGAATATTACAAGAAAAGGTGTCAATGAATTTTCGAAGGGAAGGAACCTTCTTGTCAAGTTGGTACATGAAGCCCTAGTAGGGGTTTGAGGGGTGGATGATCTTCATTAGGGGCTCTCACCATTTTTCTTGTTCGGTAATGTTCTTATGTTCCTCTGATTGGGTTCGAGTCTATTGTTTTGGCTACTACTATCGGTGATAGGGGAAAGGTTTTGCCCCAAAAATATATTGTTCTTGGTAGGAGCAATGCTCACCCAGCCAAACCCGTTGTTGCTACCATCCCTTCTAAGATGAAAGCTTGTCTTGATTCTTATGTTAGGACCCCATTGGTAGTTTCTTGTGGTCCTGAAGTCATGGAAAATGTAGAGTTCTACCAGAGTTGTGGGATGGTAGGTAGATTCACAAACATTTGACCCTCTTATGGACCGGCATTGCTATGTTACCAACTCTTGGAGATGGTTAGCCTTAAGTTACATTGAGCTCTACCCTTGTGCCAAGGGGTTTTTTATTGCCTCATTTTATTCTTCTAAAGTTTATGATATTATTATGAACCAAATTCTAGGTCTGGGGGAATCACTCTCTTTCTGCCAAACTCTAGACAACTTCATTTAATCCTCCTAACGAACCAATCAATGTGTGTCAATGTGGGTTCACCTTCCAAATCTCCCACTCCATTTCTGAGAGATGTATTGCTTTTAGGCCACTAGGAACTCCTTGGGTCAGTTCCTAAAAGATGATGTATAAAGATGTGGTTACTATGGGCTATTCTACTGTTGCTCGAATTTTGGTTGATATTAATGTCTTGTACCCACTTCTGAGGGACATGGTACTCATGGTTGGTAGAAGGTCATGGACTCAAGCATTGAATTATTGTTAGATTAGGTGAAAAACTAATCTCCCAAGAACACCTGCATGCAAAAACCTGTCACATGAATGAAGCAAAGAACGGAGGCAAGGAAAAATCATAGAGGCCAAAAAGCCAAATCCATTTTATGGACATGCAAAGAGCAATATCTCATATAATCCAATAAGTGAATAATCAAATACAAAGAGGTGAATCCTTATAAAGGAATCACGAAACCCGAAAAGGGAAACTAAATCCTAAAAAAGCTAGGTTGCACAATATAATTAATAAAATATTAATTATATGCACCTACAAGATAGCTTAAGCAAACTAGAGTAATAAGCAACTTAATTAATTAAATCAAAGTGATTTAATTAATAAGTTAGAACAAATAATTACTCTAACAATTATGAGGGTCTCCCCTTTCATTGACAACACTCCTCTACTGGCCACATGGCTACTTCGTATGCTCTTCTTCGCCACAAAGGTGTTGCCACTTGGTGGAAGGTTGTGTGTATTGATTATTTGAGATTTTGTGTTGTTGACTTTCTTTCTGAGTCCTTTGAGGATTCATAGGCTACTAACGAAGAACACACCCCTATGGTGTATCTTATGCCCCTACTGCAAACCAAGGTTAGACTCATGTTGATGCTTCAAGTCTTTCTCTTGTTGCTAACCCCCAATCCTATTGGAGTGACACACTCTAGCCAAGGAGACCTCGTTGCTCCCTCTACTTTTGTTGCTTCTCTACATTAAGATTTTGCTAATGCTGCCCACTTTCTTAGCACTACGATCACAATTTTAAGTGGTGCCATAGTGGAGTCTATTTCATTAGGTAGGCTAAGGAAAGTATCATTCATCATTGGGCCTTTCTTGTGTAAGGGGTCAACCCCCTTGTTTCTTGGTTGCTTTAATATAAAAAATACTAATACATTTCACTTCTCCAAATGATCTTGGAAATACTTGGGAACATAATAGAAACAATGATGAAACAACTATGCCTTTACTATAATTTATAGCAAAATGGGACGAGAAAAACTACTATTTTCCCAAAACCAAAGGCCACAAACACTTGCAAATAATCCCACCCTAGACAACGAATTGCCAATAGCCATAATAGCCATAATAAAATAATAAAACTCCTCACTATTGGGGTGAAACAGGGTTGCCCTCTTTCCCCACACGGTTTGGCATTTATATTGATGAGCTTGGGACCTTCCTTAGAAAGTCTTCGCTCCCATGTGATGGTTGCTACTTACACCAAGTATTGATCTCCATTCTCCTATATGCTGACGATGTGGTCCATTTAGCATCTTCTCTCGAGAGTCTTCAAAGGCTCCTTAATGGCCTAGGCTCCTTTTGTGACATATGACAGTTGATTGTGAGCCTAAGTAAGACTTGGGTTATGGTATTCAACTATCTGAAGAGCTCTAATCTACACTTATTTTCACCGACAAGAGATTGGGATCTCATCTTCTTACACATCTCGGTGTCAAGTTTTTGGGACATCGCTTCAATATGAGAGCGGCCATCCAGCCCAAAGTTAACAAGGGGATGTGCTCCCTTGCTATGTTACAGAGACAATGCTTCAGACACCACTTCTAGGACATGATGTCCAAGTTGTCCTTTTTGGACTCCTTGGCTAGACTGATGATGCTTTATGTTTCAGTGGTTTGGAGATTGTCTCTTCTTGACTCTGACTGGGCCTCTATTGAGCGTGTTTAGACTTTGCTTCTCAGACACATTATTAGATGCCATAGAATCATCCCCCATGACATTATTTTGGCAGAGTTCGGAGCTCATCCTTTCAGACTTACTGCCATTTTTTATTCGGTTTGGTTTCTTCACCGTCTTTGTGGCTTTGCGAACTCTGCGACTAGACGTCACTGATATTCTTACTTGGCCTATTGCTCCTTTGTTGTTGTTGGTGCCTCAGATCCCTCCCCTAAGGGTCGATGTCGATATGCTCAAGTGACCTCTTTGTTGAGCTCTATTGGGATTGATATTGACCACCTCCCTCCCTTTCAGTTTTCAATGGATGCTCCTGCCTATCTCCTCCCATCACCACAGGAGTTGAACGGACATGTTAGGACAGATATTTATAGACAGTACATGACCATGACCTGGAGTAACTCGACCGAGGGGTCGTGTCCTAAGATGGCCTTTTATGTTAAGCACTTCTTGCTTATTACTAATGGGGTTATTACACAACCTAGTTACTTATCACGGCGCTGGTGTCATGCCTTACACATCTCCCTTGGATCTTTCAGAGTTGGCTCCCACCAATTACGGATATAGACTGGTCATCATATGTGCAAAGAAGACCGGATTTATCATTTATGCTCCTTGTCTGAGGTTGAGACAGAGACCCATTTCATCTTCCACTGCCTGTCATACTATGAGATCAGAGGAAGGTTTTATTCCCTATTTAGAGAGTGTAGTTCCCTCACAGCTTTCTTCATGTATACAGATCAAAGATGCCTGGCGCTCTATCTTAGGGAGGTGATGCAGCTTCGAGACTCCACTTTGCAGCGCTTGACTCCCTATAAGGTCACGGATCAGCCCCTCATCACCACCTTCTTTATCTCCCCCTTGTCTCTGACGAGGGGGGTGAAGCGGACCTCTAGTGCCAAAAATAACCTTGTAGCTGGCCACTCTCGATCTATGAGACCCCGGACCAAGTTTAGTACTACTACTACTCACTCTTCAGCAGCACCACTCCGGCAAGTCACAGCGACAAACCAGAGGTTCTTCATGCCAAGATTCATCTCATTTGGTGTTGGAGTTCTTTCAGCAGAAGAAGGGTCCCTAGTTCTTGCCTCCTTGTTGGCCCCTTTGTTTTATTTATTTTGATCTCGTTTGGTGTCTTGTAGTTTGTTGCTTCCTTGCTTGTATGCTTTTAGTCCCTTAGACCCTTGGTGATCTTTTGTTGGACATTAATAGATTTATCTTATCTTATCAAGCCTTTGCTTTTTGGGCGCCATGACTTCAGACATTCTAACTGATCTATATAACTTCTAGTGTTCTTTGAATCCCTAAATGGACACCTTTGTGTCCTCTCAAACTGAGTCTCGATGTGCATGAATCTTCATGTTTCAATATAGACATAGAAAAGAGTGTATGTTGTCCATGTTGATTTATCTTTATCATCCCTTCATGATCATTTCTTGAAAAGGCAATTACAAATGGCATTAAAGTAGAAATATTTAGTATTTTCTCATGTCTTAGGGAAAGCTTTCCAACAAACATGGACATATATGAATGGCTTTGGATTGCAAGGTTAATGTCACCATATCTAACAACACAATAGTGATCCACTATGAAGTTTTGACTAAACCATGAAAAACACTTAACATCACTTGGGAGGGTACCTTGCCAGTCCAGATTATTACAATAGGTTGACCAGCATATTTGAACCACTTTACATTGCAAAAGAGTGTGCGTGTATATAATGATTAAATTTGATTTTTAACATATTTAAAAATATTTCTCAAAATCTGCACAATAAAATGAAATAATTAAAATTTTTTAAAAATGTTGAAATCTTCTTGCGATTGGTTGTTTTATAGTGTTCTCTAATAAATTGTTAGTATTGGCAGTACTATTACACTTAAATCCTCTTGCCCTTCGCAGGTTGAGTGTGTCATTCAGGAATACAACATATCAATAATTCCATCTTATGTTGCACTATAGTTTTTAAAGAAAATGTTTTGCAGTAATCTTATTATATATACAACGGCAACAGAATCCATCATAAATAACCTTAATTAATTGTTTGTCTTACAATTCATCATACCCAATATGCCTTCTAACACTTGTCGAACCTGTCAAAGGGATTTGTAATAACCTATCACAAGAATTTGTCATACAAAAATGAGTTACACGTGTTTCTAAGATTCCAACACATGGCAAAATATCTCTACAAAAGTAGGATGCCTACTTGCCTAAAAAGGACAAAAACATACTTGTCATCGTCACCAACCAATGTGAAGACAACTTGCCTTGCATGTCACACAAAATGAAAAAACATGATGAGCAAGAAATTACATTTAAGACATTAAATAAATAAATACAATGTCAGGAATAGCTAAGGTTAAGATACCTTAATAACCAACAATCACTTCAAAATATCAGATAAGGCAAAACCATCCAACAAATCTAGCAAATATCGGCAAATCTGTAAAGCTACAGTGTAATGCATCACACAGTAATGCATGCATGGAAACTTTTCTAGCTTTTATTGGTTCTTTTCAGTATGTGACTTAACTTATTCACTGTTAATAGTCAGTAAAAGGCAACTTCACATTAAAGCACACCAAAATGCCGATATAACAGTGTACTAAAAAAAATTTCTTGTTATAAGGATCCGCACAATACTTTCAAGAACATCAGTATATCATTCGAGTGTATATGAATTAACCTAATACCGCTTGAAATAGAGCCACTTTCTTCTTCAACCTAAAGTAAACACAGAATTCGTATGATCATTAATGTAGATGTGTGGATGTTGCAAAGACCGGTAGTTCCTCACTGAGAACAGCATGTGAAAGAGGATAACGAATGACAAGGATACAAAGAATAGAAGGTAGAAACTTGTTTGCACATTTACATCTAATAGAAATAATAAGTGAGCATTTAGCACAACCTGTGCAACATCAGAAAGGTAGCATATCCATTTCTACATTTACAATTATTTTACAACATAAACAAGCAGTAGCACAAATCATGAACTGAGCAACACTGGAGAAGCTGCATATCCACAAAATCAGATAAACTGGTATCAACTACACCTCTTACACTGCCACAAAAGGTACAAATATCTTGCAAAAATAATCAAAAGAAAAGCAATTACACATTACATTCAGATTAGACACAAACTGCTCATGACATTTGGAGGGTAGGGGACAGGCCTGCAAATAAATTCATTGTGGCCTTAATTGCAGAAAATGTTCAGCGTCACCATCTAAATATGTTCTAACTACAAGAGACGTGTGAAATAGACTAGCCTCTATTAATTCAACAAGGTGAACAAGTACCAAAAAGCACAGCATGTGGCTAAAAATCCAAGCATTAATCTGATACACAACTAATTTGGGCACTTTGATTGCTTAGCAAAACATGTTTGGAGATGCTGCCAGAGGTTCAGTCAACTTTATCAGATATATAATTCTTAAAGCCATTCTCTTTTAATGCCTCCACCTTCTGTAAAAGATTGTCAATCACTCTAGAGGGATAAAGCTTGGCTGCCAACATTCTTTCCTTGAAGCCATAAGCAGGAATTTGTGCCTTTATGTAAGCTTGCAAAAGAAACTCAAATGATTGTAACTGGTAATTATATCCAATACTAGTCAAACAATCAAATATTTTCTCAGCATTTGCAATATCCCCTCTTTCAGCATACTTCTCTAAGACCATACTGAATGACCTATAGTGTGGCTTTACTTGATTCCTTGTACAAACTTTAATCAAAAAAGCACCTGCCTTTTCTGTATCACCTGATTTCACAAAGAGTTTAACAAGTGAATCACAAGTACCAGGATCAACTGTAATTCCTTTGCTAAGCATTTGTTTTACCAATTCCACTCCTTTGATTGACATATTATTGTTGACATAAACATCAAGAAGAGCATTGTAGACTCTGGGTAATCCTTTCTTCCTAGAACTTAATGATTTCTCAAATATGATTTCTGCTTTTTCAATGTTGCCCAGCTTTCCCCAGGCCTGTATCCCAGCAACAAGTTCATACGTATAAATTTTGTGTGAAGTTTCAAAAATATTCCAAACCTTTTCAATTTCATTATCCTTACCAACAACTGCGTACAAAGGAAGAAGAATTTTCAGAGCATGACGCTCATTCATATAATTATTTTCCAACTCTTTAATTAATGACTCCACATTTATCATATTTCCGACATGGGCATAATGTTTTGCTAGTGTTGACAGTATCATATAGTTAGTTTCTATGCCGTCTTCTTTCATTTTATTGACAATCTGCTCCATTCCAACAATATCGCCTGCTTGGCCCTTCCAATCTATCATAATTTTGTATGTGAATGCATTAGGTTTCACATTTTCATGCTCCATCATTTCTAATATACTTAAAAACTTTTCACTGTTTACAAGCTTGAACAGTATTTTGTTATAGTCTGTCACATTAGGGGAAAGCCCTGCATCTCTCATTTTTTTAAAAATCTCTTCAATTTTTTCAATATTACCCATGAATGTACAGTGTGATAAGAGAATTCTATACACTCTGTTTCCTCTCATTTTTAGTGGTATTGTCTCAAAATATTCCTGAGCTTTATCAATTCCATGTACCCTGGTAACCAAACCCAAGCAAATTGAATACTCAATCTCATTTAATTGAAAAGGACCTTTTGCCAAAAACGACTGGAAAACCTGCTAAATAAAGAACACAAATCAATTTATTGAATGCATAAACCAAAACATGAAGTGAGGACATCTGTTTATAACTTTGTATGACATTCTAGATAGTAGAAATAAAAAAATTGTTTTTTCAGTGAAATCCTTGTTTATGGAAACATATGCATCACATTCCTCAAAGAGACTCATCTTAACTTGTTTGTAATGGTTTCCCAATGTAACTGAAACATTAATTAAAAGTTTCTTACCTACATCATGCACTGTTACTACTGACTGCAATAGATGCATTAGTACATTTTCTTCAAACTAGTGTAATATTTACGATGTAAATGTTGTCGATTGTAATCCTTAAAAATGTTTTAAAACTATATCAGGTAATAATTAGAAGTATTATAAATTATGTAAACCCACAGGCTAATTAATCATGGTGAAGTTCAATGCATGGTACTTTGATCAATTCAACACTGCCCAAGGTACAAAATGATGTAGGCTGTGTAATTTTATTGGGGAGTGTGCCAGTGCCAAAAGTCAATTTTTAAGTATCCATCCACACCCATGCATATTGCCTCAGTCTCATACATTTGTGCAGCCTGTGCACTTATCTCCATTTAGCAGGCCCCACATAGTCCTAGAACAAAATGCAATTCTGCACACAATACTCCAAGCACAGTTGTGCATATCTTTGTGGAACATTGTTGGTCCACATAATGTTGTGCATGACATGGGTGGACAAATAAAGGTCATACAGGTTCAACACCTGGGGCACTCCTATCCACATGGAAAGAGCACAATATGGACATGGAGTCTATAGCACATTTTTCAGGCCTCTCTAACAGCCACATAAACAAATACCTGTCCTGTACAAAGACCAGACAGGGAAGTTCCAACTGGCAACCTTGCTACAAAGATACAACTATATAGATCTTCTTCCATGCATTACATTTACATTGTAAAATCGTTCACTTATCTTGAATGTGCATTTGCATTCCAATCTAGGGTTTCATATGCATATTCTACACATTCTGTAAATTACACATTAATCTGCAATTTTGTCCTGTGGTCCACCTGGTTAAGTTTTGATCAGATTTATATGTTGTACAAATTTTAATTTTAATCAATGCTTTGCAGATGTATATGCTTATTTATTGCAGATCAAACAATACACTGTTCAATGTCCTTTGTTGATCACATTATCACAATAATAAACTTGAATATATAGTAATATCATTTTAATATAAACTTATATCGATAAGTTATAATCTCAATATCGATATCAATCTGAGATACGTAATGTTGCTGAAATATGTCTATGAGGAACTTATAACATACCATTTTTACTAAACTGACTATAAAGAACATATTCTAAAACTGTAACCAAATATCATAACAGAATGACATAAGTATTTGGAAACAATATGTGGAAACTACATTAAATAGCGACTACATCCATTTCATATGAAAACAACTGAATTAACTTCCATAACTGAATTCTATGATTTCAGTTGAGCTAACTACATATATATCTATTCATTTCAAAGTAAAGAAAATAAAGGTACATGAAAGTAAAAGATTTAGAACTCATACATGAACTGAAATCACTATCGACAATTGTGCAAGCCTCGGTCTCTGGTGAAGAGGAGAAGCATTGACATGGGCTTAACCTCCCAACCATGGACCTTAACATATCCCTACACAATTTCTAACGAGAAAGGCCCTCCCTACCCCGGGTTAAGCTTGGGTCGCCATAGTCCTACCATCCTGAGCCTACCAGTATTAGAGTGTCGACTAAGCAACATACAAGGCTAAGGAATTCCTTTGTCAACCTTCCCTCTATCAGCTAACACTCCTGACCTCTAGTGATCATTTTGTGGCAAGCATGTCTCTAATCTACCTTGGCCAAGGTTTTAGATGGGCATTAATCAGCCCGATCACCACCGCTCGGCTTGACAAACAACTATATCTTGGACAACCATGAGCTTATTTGGCCTTAAGCATTTTCTTTCTTATTATGTTCATATAATAAAAGACATTGATTAATAGCTTTATTTCTTGTAGTATATCTTTCCTCTTTACCCAATTGTTCTTAGCTCTACTGGCCTTGGATGCATCCTAGGAGACTGTTGGTTTGTATCTAGTTACCATCTCACCACACTGTTGTTGTTGGCCTACCACCTAAGCACTACTTTTGTTGACCCCAATTGTCCCCCCGATCTCGGCCCTCCACCTCCACCTTCGCCTCTTGCACCACCATCATCCACATCCTTGGGCCGGGGCACCCACTCTGTAGGATTTATAAATCTGGGAAATGGATGCGCCTGCAAATATCTCTTGCACTTTGTGTTCATCATGACATTTTAAACATCTGGTAGGTAGTCCTACTGCATTAGTTGCACTGCTTGCATCTCTAGTAAACCATCTACAAATGACTGTATATGGCCCACCCTAAGACCTCATCTGAATATTTGGTATAGCCTGCATACTTTGTGCTAACTCCTTGCCGATGCCTGGATTGCTGCCATACTTGGGTAAAGCAAAACCGCTCTACAAGGCTTGAATGCCTCCCTAATAGTGGCCTACTGCTTAACATGTATGAGAGCACCATCTAAGTTCATCTCCATATCTATATCTATACGTATGGACGCCAAATCACCACGATAAGATCATCTGATGTGCGACATCAATAGAAAGTTTTCTCCAATTAGAGTTGGTGAAGGTAACCTACATATCCGTAAATATAGGGCATACCTAATGCCCACACTACACTCATTACTGGCGAATCGTGTAATCCCACGTGATGTGCCTCTCAAGAATGACATCATCATCGAAAATCTCGTGCATAGTTTGTATGCCCTCAGCAACAGTCTTATCAAAGTATACGTACAAGAACAAAGAACATAATTAGCATGCTACATGATACCGAACAATAAACTAATACTGCACCTAAAAACAATGCTCACCTGATCACTAAGGCATGGTATGCGCAGGATCCTGTACACGTCCTTTTACGTGAAGATGATCTCAGTTGTTAACAAATGGAAAGTGTTATGCTCAAAATGAAACAGCTCTACTAAGGGGGTCAGTAATCCATAGTTCACACAGATGTTCAGAAGCTATAGTAGCTCCCTGAGGCCTAAAGTATCGATCGCACTCCGATCATTATCATCAAGGTGTCGAACCAATCTAAGACTGGAAGGATAAGGACAATGGATATGTAGGTCTAGACAACACACCTAGATGTAATGAGTACAAATGCATCAAATATCGATCCACAATGCACCAAGACATCATTATAACATATTTGCAAAACAAAAACTATCAAATGGAAAATAAATCTAATTATGAATGGAAACATACAACTTGCTCAACAATGGTGCAATACAACCACTGATTGGGCTGTATTTTATGGCACAAGATTCAATGGGACAAGATACAAGCTTTTTATGCGGTATATCGCAACACTAAATGCGACACAAGGGTCCAGTTGGAATGACATGAACCAATAAGGCCATGCGATACAACTAAAGCACATTTTGTATCATGTGACACAACTATCTACTGCACGTAATACAATAAAATATTGTGCGATAAACTACAGATTGACTCCCTAAAAGATGAAAAAGTCTACAATTTCAATGAAATTTGAGTCGGTTTTGACTACCTACCGATGCATCGTAATCTCAAGTTGTACCTTCTAGAATGCTCAAATCGTTTAAGAATTGCCATGTTGGCTCTCAAATAGCTCTTAACTCACAAAAAGACAAATGTGCAAATGATTTGAAAACGACCCCTTCGGCCCCTTATATACAAATTTGACCTAATTTTCAACTTCCTTTGATTGACATGAAATTCACACCTCACTAATTTCAACATTTTAGATCCATTTTCGAGATTGAGATCAAAATCTGACATTATTTTCCAAGTCAAAATTGCCAGCCAACCTTTTTAGTTAATCTTGTTGTGATATATTAATAAACAGTTGTTATTGTTAAACATAAAGTATCGAATCATATCTCATGTCAAGACATGACTCTACACGAGACCATATGTTTTGCGCAGAGACATGGCTCTTCGACCATATACACATTGGAGGTCATTCTGATTCTTAGCAATGTACAGAAATCAACTAGTGCAAAGCAAAAATTCAGCAGTTTTGTTACGTCCCAAATTTTTTATCTTTTAAAAAAAAAATTATAGCTATTGCAAGGGTGGGTTAGAAACTCTTGGATATCATGATCTTGTGAAAAGGAAGTTATGATTAACCATTTTGATTCATGTATAAATGACTTGTTAGTTAATAACTGTTATTTCACGTAGAAATGACTTGTTAGTTAATCATTTTTATTTCATGTGTAAATGACTTGTTAATTGATGATTGGTATTTCAACTGAAAATGAATGCTTATATTTTAAGATAAAGGTTAGTGGTGGTTAGCCAGTGTGACAGTTATCAGTTATTTTATTTGTTGATATCTTAATGTATATTAACATGTTATTATTGTGGAATATGCATTTTGGTTGCAGAAGCAGATGAATGGGTCACCAATTTAGTCCATCGTCAGATCACCAAGTATGGGCTCTAAACTACTTTGATTAAGGATTTATCGACTAGGCAACAAAGTATACCTTGGACAAGTCATTAGCTATTTGGTCAACTTTGATGAAGGCAAAACGAATATTAAACACTTAATATCATGAAAAGAACTATTACCTCTCCTTATTTGAGCCTGTGGAAGTGATCAACACTATGAGTTTTACATATATGTACACACACACACATATATATATTTGATGCCACCATGACACTCTAATAATATCAAAGAATTGCACCTATATATTTGTGTATGTGCATGCGTGTATCTAACGGAGTGCAAGGTAGGAGAAACCCCAAAGGAGATGTCCTAGCCCCTAGCAAATAACCACACAGCGAAAAAACAATAACAACACAAGATTTGATACCAAATCACAACTCTTTATTCATAAAATAATTGTTACATGCAATGTGCCAGGCTATAAGGCCTTCTCGGTTACGGCCAAACACAAAGCAATTACAATAACAGTTCTGCAAGATCCCTCAAGATCCAATCCAAACCCTAGCTAGTCCAGATCCACACTCTAGTGGAAACCTCCAAGGAAGATCTCAACTTGTGCTCGCAAGCCCACCAAGCAATCTCTTTGTTTTCCCAGCCACAACTACTAGCTCTTCTCAAACTTTATCCAAGTGTAAAATGCCTCACATTCGGCGCTCTGTCCACACACTTGAAATCTTCTCTCACTCAACTACTCCATCTTCCATGTTCTTCTCCAAGCTAGATGATTAATCACAATCCTGCTGTAAACTACCTCACATTTGGCGCTCAGTCCACAGTCTCAGGAAAAACTCGCTCTTCAGCTACTCTCCACACTCACTCCTCTGAATGAATGAATAATGACTAAAGACTCCACCACAACCCCTACTTATACCCAACTAAGCCACAAGTCCGCCCAATAAGCTACAAATTAAAGATCCCTTACATTAATTACTTGAAGAGCCACAACTTGGCCTCCAATAGGAATTAAATACCAAATGCCTTTAAATGCTTACAATAATAATTAAATACATCAAAATTAACTACCCAAGACCCAAATGTCTAGTCAACCCCACCAAAATCCCTTAATCATGCAAGATATCCAACTACCCTGGGATGCTCCTACATCAAACTCCCAAGGTGCGAAAAAGAAGTTTGTCCCACACTTTGATGCCCAATGAAAAAAATCCAGAACCGTCTTCATCTTCACCAAAGGCTTCCACTGCAACAAGGACAAGAAAACCAATTTGTACATTGTCCACATCTGCATCACTCTGTCAAACACCAGAATCTCAACCATCCAATCAGCATGCTCACTCCCAGGAACAAAATGAACATAATGCTTCATCAACAAACCCTCATCCACATCAGCAACTAGTAAATCCACACCGACAACAACAAACTCCATATCAGTAACATTGTATAATTCCTCAGCAACATATGCCAAACTCACAACACCAGCAATCTCATTGCTCACAACAAGATGCTCTGCAACAAACAAGTCACCACCAACAACAACCAGATCATCCACGACCAAGTGCTCTGCAACATACAAGTCACTACCAACAGCAACTCGATCATCCATGACCAAGTGCTCTGCAATTTCCATGTCAGACCCAACCGACTGATCATGAAACCCAATGTCCATCCCAGCATCAACAAGGTTAGGAATATCCTCAACAACAACCTCTAGTTGCTCTGTAGGTTCTGTATTAGGCTCCACAAACTAATCAACAAAACCAAACTCTTCCACCTTGACCTTGCTATGCCATCTTCTCTTTCAAACAAGTCTCTTAACCGGCCAAACAACTCTCTTCCAGATCGATACACTCCAGCTCCACAAACATCTACGGAATGCCTTCCTCATCTTGTCCTTATCTCGATCAACCGAACTAGTTTCAAACCGAGCAACCACCTCCTTAGCTTGACCAACCAAACTAGCTTCAAACTAAGCAGACATCTCAGAAAACATCCTTTCCACCACATCATGGAGATTCGCAATCATCTCAAGGTTCAATCCTCTCAGAGCCATCTCCCAAGATCTTTGTAAACCCTCTGCAACAAATCCTTCCTATGCTCCTTGTGACAACCTCAAATTGTTTGAAAGTCCAATAGCAACCTGCCACCTCGCATGAACAATCTGGAACCACATCACAAGTCCAGGACCACGGATCTGCAATCCACAAACTCTCTATGATCATGCCTCAACAAGATCAATCTTCCATCTTCGCATCCATCAATCCATCTGCAAGCCCTCTGCAAATTGCAAGTCAGAACCACACTCTGACACCTCGCAACCAAGAGATCTAGGACTCCAGAAAGAAAATCCACCACCAGATCAAGATCAACTCAGATCTACTTCTCCAACCCAAGTCCTAGTGCAAACTGCCACAACTTCGGCAATCTGTCTACATGCTCAGGAACAACCTTCGCTCTGATACCACTTGACGCAATGCAAGGAAGGAGAATCCCCAAAGGAGATATCCTAGCCCCTAGCAAATAACCACATAGCAGAAACACAATAACAACGCAAGATCTGATACCAAATCACAACTCTTTATTCATAAAATAACTGTTACATGCAATGGCTAGGCTGTAAGGCCTTCTGGTTACGGCCAAATACAAAGCAATCACAGTAACAATTCTGCAAAATCTCTCAAGATCCAATCCAAACCCTAGCTAGTCCAAATCCACACTTTGGTAGAAACCTCCAAGGAAGATCTCAACTTGTGCTCGCAAGCCCACCAAGCAATCTCCTTGTTTTCCCAGCCGCAGCTACTAGCTCTTCTCAAACTTTAACCAAGATCCAAGTGTAAACTACCTCACAGTCGATGCTCTATCCACACATTCTGAAAATCTCCTCTCACTCAGCTACTCCATCTTTCATGCTCTTCTCCAAGTTGGATGATTAATCACAATCCTGCTATGGCATTCCGTCCACAGTCTCAGAAAAAACTTGCTCTCCAGCTACTCTCCACACTCACTCTTCCTCCGAATGAATGAAAAATGACTAAAGACTCCACCACAACCCCTACTTATACCCAACTAAGCCACAAGTCCACCCAATAACCTACAAATTAAATATCCCTTACATTAACTACTTGAAGAGCCACAACTTGGCCTCCAATAGGAATTAAATACCAAACGCCTTTAAAAGCTTACAATAATTATTAAATACATCAAAATTTACTACCCAAGACTCGAATATGTCTACTCAACCCCACCAAAATCCCTTAATCATGTAGGATATCCAACTACCCTAGGATGCTCCTGCATCAGTATCTAGAGATAATATAATGATAGTTATGCATACTCTCACAAAATACACACGTATATAGATATATGTATATATGTAGGTACAATATAGATACAATTCAATAAGTTGGTGATGTTGTGTGTGTGTGTGTGTGTGTATATATGTATATCTATGTATGTATGTATGTATGTATGTATGTATGTATGGAAAAACATAATAATTTAAATCATGATAAAATACAATATTTATGTTTAAATATGACTCCAAGCGGTGAGCGTTTCCACCTTTCCTAAACTTTTAAAAATTATATTGGAATTCTTGAAACTGTTACTAAGCTTCTTTCTTGTAACCGAGCGGGAGACTATATTTCTCTCCTAAATCAAAGGATTCTTCGTTATTATATGATCTTGTCTCGCTCTACTCTGCTTTTCTTCTCAAAAAAACATGGTATATTCACACCCCTTCGCTCGTGACCTAGAGCATAATAGCAGATCACCCCGCAGTAGTGAGCCAAACAGGCCAAAATCATAGAGTGCACATTGGGATCACCACAGCTATTGCATTTGTAATCATTCTCAGGTCATAAATATTTCACATGTCACTCTCATTTCTTTGCTATGTCGTTTTTCTTGCTATCATGACACTTATGAAAGTCACAGTATCATGTTACATGCCCGATTTCATATCTAAGAAGCATTGGTTCTGCTCTCTTTTTTTATAGTTCACAAAATATCGTGTTCATATGCTCGAATGTATATCTAAGAAGTAACCGATCTGCTCTATTCTATATATTTGAAATAGTATCATATTCACATAATTATACATAATTTTACATCTAAGATACATAAGGTCCTACACTTTCTTTATAAATGACAAGTTCACATCCATGCATATCGGGTATCTGCCCGTGGAAATTGGAACTGTTATAATCCCGTGAGAAAGAAGTTTTTAGTAAATGATAATGCTAATAAGTCTTTCACTATAAATGATTGGCTATAACAGCCTGAAGTATTCTTTCTGATATCCATGTAACTAGATTGTAACAAACGCTTTTTCATATCAAAAACAAAGAAAGTTTAAACAAGAAACTTCCAACATTCATAAATATACAACTGAAATCCTTTTCACATGACATTAACTACTTTTAACAATTAACTGAAATAACCATAACCTTTATCAATGTTCATCTGAAAATAACTAGTTTAACAATTAACTGAAGATAATTGTATTTATGATCAACTGAAATAACTAGATTAATGATTAACTAAACATAACTGTATTCATGATCAACTGAAATAACTAATTTAATGATCAACTATCCTTTCTTCATGCAAGTAAATGATTAACAAGGAAGAAGGGAAGAAACATACAAGTATCATTCTGGAGGATCTTTAGCTAGTTGTGCAAGCCTCGTCTTCGGTGAGAGGAGAAGCATTGACATAGGCTTAACCTCTCAACCTCGGACCATACTTATCCCCACACAATCTATTAAATTAGAATGGCCCTCCCTACCTTGGGATCGAGCTTGGTATGTTCTTAGTCCAGCCACCTGAGCATCCTGGTTTAGAATGTTTGCATAGTTATGGAATGGTCATGCTTGCATAACTGGCGCCACTGACATCAAGTGATTATTAAATGGCAAACATGCCTATAAACTACCTTGGCCAAGGATTTCCGATGGGCTCAACGACCCGATCACCACCACTCGACTTGACAACAGGTTTCATTACAGGGATGAGCATGAGTTATTAAGTATATTTTATTTAAATAATTCATGTCTGATTTCTCTTTTGCTTTCTTGCAGATTTATTCCACCTCTTCACCATTCATGGCTACACAGTCGGTGATTCTCAGATGTTTTGGAAGTTTATGAGCATCCTGCCCTTTACACCTCTTCACCATTTCATGACAATACTGCCGGTGAATCCCAGGTGTTTGGAGAGTTATGAGCATTCTACTCTTGATCATTGTTTATATCTTTATCATAAATTGAGGCAAAATTAAACATGTTCTTAAGATCAATAGCATTCATCCAGGTTCTTATTACACTTAGAAACTCTTCTTCAAGAGATACTATTCAACTCTCTTCATGATGATTCTGGAAATTTTGAAAGTAAGAAGAAATTTCATTATAAAAGATAGGGATTATTCAGCAACCTAAATAATGTGATCTTAGATAATAAAAAGAAGTTTATGTGCCTAGCCGAGTGATGTAGAAATTGTATTTAAAACATTGGAATGGTGATTCATAACCTGATAAGAATTCAGTATTGTTTTGAAGAACTTGCAAAATGGATCAGTTCCCTCTAGTTGCTTAAGATGTCACTTCAGTGCATAAAATATTTGATTCTCAGGCAGGATACTTGTACTGCAAGGAGTAGAAAGCATACTGCTTAATCAGGGCTAAACAATCGATATTGTAAGAAATCGATTATAACTAGAAGTTCAGAGATCAGTGGATTGAAGGAAAAAGTAATTATTGGTAATATGTAAATTACTGCAGACAACAAAATCGGTGTTATGGAGGCAAAGAGAATTTTTGAAAACGTAGCTGTGGAAAGATAATCAAGTGTATGTAATATATGATATCCGTCTCTCTCTCTCGTCTTCCATATATCGAGAGTGATCGAGACTTCTTGGCTTATGCCGATTTAAAAGATTATTTGTCATTTCAAATTTGCCAAGTGTTAAATCGATTGGAAAAGAAAGGAAAAATAAAAAGGTTGGAAGGAAAAGTTGGAAAAATTATAATTCGGTTTATTTTTATTATATGTATGTATGTATGTTCATGTGAATATATCAATGGGTGACATCATTTTATTAAGTTCTTGTAATATAATGGTGTCATTTCATTTTTATATTTATATGTATATATATATTTTATTAAGTTATTATAATATAATGGTGTCATTTCATTTTTATATTTGTATGTATACATATATATGATGAAGGATCAATTAAAATCCCTTGAGGTACGTTTTATATTTTAATTAGATCATTTTATGTTTTCGTAGAATATTTTCTTAATAGCTCATGCGGGTCCCACAAATGTATCCTATGTTCAAGTCGTCGAGTCCTTACCAAAGAAGTTTAAGGTAATACCTGCCAATCCTAATGACTAAACTTAGCAAGCATCCCATTCCAACAATCCCGTTTAGCAATGCTTCCCCCCTTCATCTTCTCTTGCAATGACTCATGAAAACACTTCCGCCATAATAACAATTCACTAAGTTGCACGGGTACCTCCCCCCCCCCCTCCGGACCACGTACCAGTTCGTGGTTCTAGTTTGGTTCGACCTGGGTTCGTTTTTGGAGGCCTGGTTCAATCTGGTTCGAACCAAGGTTCGAACCCAAGAGAACCACATATAAAATTTCAAACCAAGGTTCGAACCCAGGAGAACCACATATAAATTTTCCACATTACAGCATGTTTTAATTTAATTTATGTTGATACATCTTGGGTCTGGGTTGGTAGGCATTACAATGCCACAGTTTTTTAGTGTTGAGTAATCCCTAGCTGTAAAACACTTTCTATTTGAATCAAAATGCTACTAAATTTGAGACACCCACAAGAGAAGATGCTCAACATGTGGCGACCACCATGACCAATTTCGAGGAATTTCAGGGCCTATTTGAGTAGCAATATGAATTTTTCAAACACTAAACAATAAACAACGTTTTATTGGGAAATGTTGCCCTGCAGAAGAAATTTACGGTCACATGAATATGGTCAGGTGGGGCAGCTACTTACCACATTGTCTATCACTGTTTGGCTGATTATTTCTCCTCTAGGTATATTAAAAATTGTATTAAAGAATATTGAATCTGGGACGTCAGACTGTGTTATCCAGAGGCCTCCATGAATGGTCTTTTTCCAGTTTACTGTTGTTGATCAGTGCTTGGGAGATTGTGCCCAAAGAGATTGAAGAATATTCAGCTGGTCAAAGGGATTTACCTTCTGCAAGCTAGATCTAATTAGTTTTTAACCACGTTCAATCGATTATGTTAATCATAATAAGAGTTTGGTAAATAAATTTATGAAAAGAAGAAATTTTTATTAAAACTTATTGTTGATCTGCATAAACTAATCAGATAAAGTTATGAATTTTTTAAATGAAAGGGAAGAGATCTAGTCGCTAGGGGTTCCAATGATCGCTGTGGTTTGCTACTATATTGTTTATGCTGTTTTAAAGTTTTTTGTTGTTCAAATGTGTTTATGCTACTATGCTACATTCTAATTCTAACTCATGCTTCGTAAAGATGTATATATATATATATATATTTTTTTTTTAAATATTTTTTTTACATGTTTTTGTACTAACGAACCCAAACGAACCCAAACCCCTTTTCAACATTTTGTCGAACCAGCGAACCGGTTCTCGAACCCGAACTCAGAACCGAACCGCGAACCGGCAACTTAGACAATTCATAATAATTTCATATAAATATTTAAAAGACTTTAAATTATTAATCATAATTTCAAAATCTAGCAACTGCTAACATCAAATAACAGTTAATGACTAACGACCATCTTCATTAATAGTTAATACAACGTCTATAAATAACTATCTATTTCACATGGTCATGAAAGAATAATCCGTTAAATCCAATGGTTATGAACAAGTTTTAAAATTAGGTCAAATTTTGGGATGTAACATAGATACATACCAACAGTCTCCTAGGATGCACCCAAGGCTGGTAGAGTCAAGAACATTTGGGTGAAGAGGAAAGATATACTACAAGAAATTAAGCTATTAATCAATGTCTTTTATTATATGAACATAATAAGAAAGAAAATACTTAAGACCAAGTAGGCTCATGGTTGTCCAAGATATAATCAGTTGTCAAGTCGAGTGGTGGCGATTAGGCTGATTTATGCCCATCTAAATCCTTGGTGAAGGAGATTAGCGACATGCTTGCCACAAAATGATCACTAGAGGTCAAGAGTGCTAGCTAATAGAGGGAAGGTTGACAAAGGAATTCCTCAGCCTTGTATGTTGCTTAGCCGACACTCTAACACCGGTATGCTTAGAATGGCAGGACTATGGTGACCCAAGCCTAACTTGGGGTAGGGAGGACCTTTCTCGTAAGAGATCGTGTGGGGATATGTTAAGGTCTATGGTTGAGAGGTTAAGCCCATGTCAATGCTTCTCCTCTTCACCAGATGCCGAGGCTTGCACAACTTGTCGATAGTTATTTCAGTTCATGTATGAGTTCTAAATATTTTACTTACATGTATCTTTATTTTCTTTACTTTGAAATGAATAGATATATATATGTAGTTAGCTCAATTGAGATCATAGAATTCAGTTAAGGAAGTTAATTCAATTGTTTCCATATGAAATAAATATAGTCATTATTTAATGTAGTTTCCATATATTGTTTCCAAACTACTTATGTCATTCTATTATGATATTTGGTTATAGTTTTAGAATATTGTCTTTATTTTCAGTTTAGTAAAAATGGTATGTTACATATGGTATTAGAGCACTGAGTTTAACTCTAAACCTTGGGCTCATCACTTAACAAAATAGGAAAACTGAAAATACAGATTTAAATGTAGCAGGATGTATATCCGAAAGACTCCTTGCAAGAAAACCCGACATCCCCATATTCTTTTATTTGATAAAGAACATGCCAAAGCATGATTATTCCTATTTCTCCAAAACCCAAGATGATGAAACCCTAGCTTAGGCCTTGCAACGAATGAAGAAGGAAAGGTTCATATGGATTCCTGTTAGGAAGGCAATACTAAGGGACAAACTTATGATGGCATGGAATGCCAGACAAACTGATCCTCTCATGATCTTTAGTAAAACTTGGATAGTGCAGGATAAGCACAGAATTGAAAATGAACGAAAGACCAAAAAAAAGTATAGCTGATCGTTCAAAAAAAATTGCACTTCCTTTGTAGTATCCTTAGAAGAGGAGAATTTTGTAAATAAAATTTGTTACAAATGTAACTGGAAAATTGGTGAATTCAATAAATGAGCAATAAGTAATATCTTAATGACCTTGCATATTCTATGAAAACAAACTTATAAAGTATGAACATGACATTGATTTAAGAAACTAGTTTACATTTCAGGGGCATTTAAAATAGGAAACATGAATAGCAATGGAGATCCTGTAGTTAATGAAGACAACCCACAAATTCCCTCGGATCTGTTGTTTCAAGTTTTGCAAGACACGCAATCGAAGTTGGAAAACATGGAAAGGAAAATGAACAAACTAGTAGCCCAGATAGGGCGAAGTCAAGAGGAGATGCGATCCTTGCCTCCACCTAGAACTGAACATGAAAATTCTAACCACAGTGAAACGAGTGCTCAATTCTCACTTATGCAAACTTAGAAACAGAAGCAACTTGAAATAGTTAGCAACTTGTCCTTTGATATTAAAACGATCAAACCACCTAAGTTCTCGAGCTCTAAGTCCAAAGAGGATGTGGAAGCCCAGTTAATTGAGATGGAACAATACTTTGAAATCAGGTGTTTTTCCGAAACTTCAAAAGCAGTATGGTGAATATACCACCTTTCAGGTGAAGTAGCTACTTGGTGGAGAAACATCAAGATCGAACTCAACATTAAGACAACTAAGGTTACCTGGGACAAGTTCGTATCCATCTTCAAGAACCGATGGTTACCCCAGACTTTCTACGACCTGAAACTACTAGACATCATGAACCTTAGACAAGGGGATATGTTTGTACACAAGTATCAGGAAAAGTTCACTCGGTTGCTGAAGTATGTACCCCCATATCAGCAAGATAAGAACCTGAAGGTTAGAAAGTTTATTATGGGATTGGATAATAGGATCGGGGGAGCAATGGATGTCCTCGCTCCCCGAACCATGGAGGAAGCCCTCAAGATAGTTGTTCACTAGGAACACAAAATAAAAAGGGATGATTCTATCCGAGATAACAAGAGGAAAACCAATTGGAGCATAGAAGGGTCAGATTCAGGGCCTCATAAAAGACACTTTAAACATTTCAAGTCCGATAAACCAAAGCCTAGAGGGAATGGTGGTAAAAAATTCAAGGGTAACTCCAATGGAGGCAATAAAGGAAAGGAGAAGAAAGAACCCATATCAGGATGTTACACTTGTGGTGGGGAACATTGTGCGAACAAGTGCCCTAACAAGTCAAGCAGCAATCAGCCACCCTGACCCCCATTACCACCACAATAGACTGTCTACCAGCAGAGGATTCATGCAACACTAGACAATCGACGATCTGAACAGCAATTGGGCCCAATAGAAACTCCAGGTAAGATCTACAAAAACTCTTTCTATATTGATCGATACAAGGGCGACATAATGTTTTATATCCCCAAAGATATTGAGTAGATTCCTTAAAAGAACTAGTTTTATGGCAAATCCATAGACTATTGAGTATGCAAACCAGTCAAGGGCTAAAGTAGAGCAGTGCATGTTTGAGGCCTATTGATGTTTGATAGCTTCTTTCGAATAATCATATATATAATTATATAATTGAGATATAAATATATGAGAGAAATATATGTGTGTGTGTGTGTGTGTGTGATTAAATATATTATTATATAAATTATCTGATTAACAAATAGACATGTCCCATCCCACGAAGGGACATGTCTATTCATGGCTTCTACTCAATATAAATGTAAGTGATTGTTGCATTTGGAAAACACATACCCTTACATCCAGCAGTGCTTAGTACATTTGCAGTGATCCTCAAAAAATCCAACATGGTCTCAGAGCATAACTGCAAATACAAGAAAATAAAAGCATATCCTAAATCACGACATGAAAATAAAGACATTTATATCAACAGAGAAAGATAGTCACGATGCAAATCACCCTCTATTCCTAGATTCTAGAATGATCAAATTATCAATGAAGACAATGTTTGAAGTATTGAGCACTTTGAAACCTAACATGAATTCAAGAATCGACAGAAGGGATACTTGACAGAAGGGGATATACAGGAGGATATCTTTGTAAAATATGTGGAAGCAAGAAAATGTTTTGGAAAATATCCATTCAACATGCTATGCCCAATCCAAGTTTGCAAACAAAGTAAAGATATCAAACAACAAACAGGCATCAACAAATTTTATATTCAACTTCAAAGGATATATCTAATGTGGTGTAGGTCACTCAGAACCAATAAGTAGGAGATCGTGAACCACACCCTTGCAAGAATGTTTGAAGATTCCAATATATGGACAAGTGATTTATATATAGCATGTATTAGAACAACTCTCTGAATTGCATGATGTCTTCATGATGATTTGGAAGAAATATGAATCACACGATGTCTTCCATACACTTCATATTTTGGATTGTATTTGACGAAGATGGTGATTAAAATTTTATGAACACATAACTATCATTTTCTTCAGGCATAGTCAGCAAAAAAGTTTAAAAGGGGAAAATGATAGAGGTGTCGTTTATGCTTAGTAGCTTGGAAAGACAAAGCCGAATTGAAATTTTTTAAAGTTAAATAACTAGTAGTTTACAACTAAATAACTACAATTGTGTATCTAATATGTCACAGAAAAGAAAAGTCTCCTACATAAGACTAGATATAGAGTCAGCATACAGTCAATAACCAGGCAATCGATTGAGTCCTTTGTAGTCGAGTATGAGAAAATACTGTAGAGGTATACCCTATAGTATGCGGAAATAAACTAAATATGGAGAAAATAACGTGGACACTTAAAATATCTCAAGCCACAAAGGATAAATAAGGAGAACGAGGGATTAATGTAATGGTGTGAAATCATTGACCCATCTAATATATTGTAAAATCTCTTAACTCACCTATCATTCACAGAGAACTCATGTGGCAACAATAGGAAGGATAAAAATTCTACCAACGAAGGGTTGGTCGTTGAAGACATCCCAAACATTGAAGGAAGACAGATTTTGAGAAAGACGTGGACAATAGTTTGAGAGATGGATCAAGAAGTAAAGACTCTCCTTCGTAGTGCAAGGTGATCCCAATGCTGGACATGTAAGCATCAAACCTGTGCATTAAGGATAATATACAAGGTAAAATGCATTAGTAATATGCATTCCATTTTTGTCCTTACTAATGTAAATAAATATTAAATAAAGTTTTATAATTATATTATGTGTGATAATAAATTATAAATATATAAATATAAATTCATGTGTGTGTGTGTGTATGAATTTATACAATTTAGAATTATGGTGTGAATCATGAGAATAATAATGAGAAATATATTTATGTTGCTAGTAATAAGCATGACTTAAATAACCATCTTAATTAATGTCAACATCCTTATTTATGCACTACAAGAGTTAATTGACTTGATTTTTTCCTCCAAGAAAGTTATTGCAGAAAAGAGGTAGAATGATATTTAGAGGGTGTCTGATACATCTGTCTAAAGAAGCGGATAGAAGGTATTGTTCACTTGATCTTTAAAGATCTCAATCATATCAGATTCAGAGGGAGTTTGACACATTCATCTGAAGGAGAGGATATAGGATATGCTTCAATTAATCGTTGAAGATTTGGATCATATCAAAATCAGAGGGAGTAAACCATGTTGAGATGGATTCTCCAGTGATCAATAAGTTGTAGTCAAGAGGACTGTGATACCTCGTGACTATGTCATTTTTAATTGGCCTACACCTTGTGTACACCATGAGGAAGTGACAACTTCCAAATGATGTCCCTTGTATTTGCAAAAGTTACTGTAAGGTGACAATCTTACAATAACTTGTATTATGAGATCAAACAAATTGAGTATACGATGAATGTGTTGCATCTCAACATTTTGGGAGGCCAATACTCTTGATATCAGATGTGGTATCAAACTTTACTTTGACTAATTGGTGAATATCATTGATATTTTGGGAGGCCAATACTCTTGTTATCAAAGGTGATATCAAACAATATTGAGTATTTGGTGAATATCATATGTTGATATTCTATATAGGAGACCAATACTCTTGATATCAAATGTGATATCAAAATGATGGATATTTTCTAATCAAAGATATCCTTCATCTTGCTAAAGGGAGTGTTGATGTTTGATAGCTTCTATCGGATAATCATATATATAATGTAACAAATGGCTTTTCATATCTAAAAACAAAGACGGATTAAACTAAAAACACCCATCATTGATAAATAGATAACTGAATCTTGATCATATGACATTAACTACATTTAACAATTAACAGAAATAATTGTATTCATGATCTATTGAAATAACTAGTTCAACGATTAACTTTTCACAATTGTATTCATGATCAACTGAAATAACTAGATTAACAACTAACTAGCATAACTGCATTCATGATCAACTGTAATAACTAGATTAATGATTAACTATTCACAATTGTATTCATAATCAACTAAAATAACAACCATCTACCATATGCATATTCATGATCAACTAATGATGAAACTTACAAGTAAAGTAAATGCTTAACAAGAAAAGAAGGAATGGAACATACAAGTATCATCGGAGGATCTTTAGTTGGTTGTGCAAGCATCGGCTTTGGTGAGAGAAGCATTGACATAGGCTCAAACTCCCAACCTCAAACCATACTTATCCCTACACATTCTATTAAATTAGAATGGCCCTCCCTACCTCGGGATCGGGCTTTGGATGTTCTTCAATCCAGCCACCTAAGCATCCTGGTGTTTTGAATGTCCGCTCAGTTATGAAACAGTCATGCTTACATAACTAGCGCTATTGACATCAAATGATCAATAGATGGCAACCATGCCTATAAACTAGCTTGGACAAGGATTTCCGATGGGCTCAACAGCTCTATCACCACCACTCGACTTGACAACAAGTTTCATTACAAGACTAAGCATAAGCTATTAAGTATATTTCTTTAAGTGATTCATGTTTGATTTCTCTTATGTTTTCTTGCAGATTTACTCCACCTCTTCACCATACATGGCTACATAGCCGGTGATTCCCAGGTGCTTGAAAGATTATGAGCACTCTGCCCTTTTTACACCTCTTCACCATTTCATAGCTACATTGCCGGTGAATCCCATGTGTTTTGGAAAAGTGATGAGCATTTTGCTCTTAATATCCTTTATCATAATTTGTGACAACATAATACTTGTTCTTGAGATCAGCATTATTCATTGGATAGTATCTCATTTCAGATTTTATTGTACTTGAAAACGCTTACATAAAGGTTGTATCTAAATTACTACGAAGGTTTAAGGAAATGGACTGATAACAAAGGACACTGAATATGTAGCAAAACTTCTAATTGTAACTTGAAAAATAAAATCTGGAAAAGAGAAAATCTTAGATGCCTAACTAGCTGTTTGAAAAGCAATAAAATAATACTGAAATGTCATAACATGACTTGACGTATACTGGATATGTTGAATCCCTACAACCGAATTGGAAATCTACTCTCCTTTGGACATTGCAAACATATCAATGCAGAATACTTCAAAGGCTGAGTTCATACGGCAAGGTTACTATTTGAAGTGGACGCTTAGACTGGAAGATGAAATGGAACTTTAGCTCACAGTTTTGTATGAAATTAGGTGTTGGAGATGACAAAATGAAAAAGGAACGCAGTAAAAATGAAAGGTTGATGGTATGCAGAATGCTATATTGAATCTGTCTCCACGGCAAGACAGACGAGTATATAAAAAAGGTGTCGGACTTCATAGATGGCTTCAGTTAAAAGGAGAGATGTGCCTTCTTGGCTTCTACCGGTTTTCAAGATTATATGACAATTTGAATTGTCAAATATTCAAATTGATTGTATAAGAAAGAAAAGTAAAAAGGTTGTAAGAAAGAGTTGGAAAGATTATAATTTCAAATATTATTATAATATATATACATTTACATACGTTAATGTAAGTATATCAATGGGGTGACATCATTTTATTAAGTTATTTTAATATAATGGTGTCATTTCATTTTTATATTTATATGTTCATATATAAATATATATATATAATAATAATATAAGAAAGATCAACAAAAAACCTAAGTATGTTTTATATTTTATGTTTAGATTATTTTCTTAATAGCTTATGCGGGTCCCATAAATGTATCTTGTGATCAAGTCGTTGCGTCCTTTCCAAAGAAGTTTAAAGTCATACCTACCGATCTTGATGACTAAACTAAGCGAACATCCCATTCCGATGATCCCGTTTACCAATGCTTCCCCCCTCTCCATCTTCTCCTACAATCACCCATGAAAACAATTTCACCATAATAATAATAATTCTATAATAATTTCATATAAACATAATAATCATTATTTTAAATCAAGCAACTGCTAATCATCTAATAACAATTAATGGTTAACGGCCATCTTCATTAACAGTGAATACAATGTATATAAATAACTACCTATTTCACATGATCATGAAAGAATAATTTGTTAAATCCAACGGTTATGAACAAGTTTAAAATTAGGTCAAAATTTTGGGATGTAAGATACCCTTCCCCTTAAATTTTTCATCGTCCCCGATGAATATCACAACTAAACTTAAAACAATACTAAATCAGTTAATTTAAGAAAAGAAAGAAATGTTCAGTTTCCAACCATGGAGAAAAGATGAGGGTATTTTTGGAAAATTTCATGATAATCCTCCCAAGTGGCATTATCTTTTGCATACTGATCCCACTGGACCTTGCATTGTGTCACCTCCCGATTTCATAAGCGTAGCTTATGCACCTTGAGTATTTTGAGTGGTTCTATTTCTACCACCCTTAGTTCTCGCACCTGTAATAGTTTCCAGTCAATTATATGATCATAATGGGTGATGTATTTCTTAAGGTATGACACATGGAAGACGTCATGCATCCTAGCAAGGGCTGGTGGTAAAGCAATTTTGTAAGCTACTGGGTTCACAACTTCCAATATTTCAAAGGGTCCCACAAACCTTGGGGCTAACTTGGCATTCTTACGAAACTTGATTGTACTCTTCTGAAGTTTTACCCTTAATAGAACTTTTTCTCCCATTGAGAATTCTTTAGGTGTTCTTTTCACGTCTGCATAACTTCTATATCTGTCATTAGCTTCCTTCAATCTTAGACGAATCAGGATTATCTATTCTTCCATTTCCTCAAGCATTTCAGGTCCAACAATGATTCTATCTTCTAAGCGATTCCAACTCACAGGAGTTCTACATTTGCGGCCATATAGAGCCTCAAAGGGAGCTATTTTAATGGTGTACTGGTAGGAATTGTTATACGCAATTCCACCAAGGGTAAATATGTTTCCCAGTGGTATTGTCGATCCATACAATATACTCTCAAAAGATCTTCTAATATCTGGTTTACTCTTTCTATTTGACCATCTGTCTCAGGATGATAAGCTAAACTAATGTTTAGTTTAGTACCCAATGCTAAAAATAATATTTGCCAAAACCTGGAAGTTATCCTACCATCCTTGTCTGAAATAGTTTTCTCTAGGATTCCATGCAATCTGAAAATTTCTTTTTTGAATTTGTTAGCAATTTCTGGTGCTCCATCAGTTAGATTTCCTAGTATAGAATGAGCAACTTTTGTCAATCTATCAACTATTGTCAGAATGGTATTGTGTCAATTTCGTGTCATAGGTAATCCTTGTACAAAATCCATGGAAATTATCTGCCATTTCCACTCTGGTACTTCATTAGGGTGCAAGAGGTCTGCTAGGTATCGATGTTCTGCCTTAACTCTTTGGCATTCTAAACAACCTACCACAAATTTTGTTATTTCCCTTCTCATTCCATTCCAAAATTATAAAAGTTTTATATCAAACAACATTTTGGTTACCCCAGGGTGTCCTGAATATGGAGCTGAATGAGATTCTTCCAAAATCATTCTTCGGAGTTTAGAGTTGTTGGGTACATAAGTCCTATTATGATATCTTAACAATCCATCCTCCTCTAGACTAAATTCTAAAAACTTAGAGTCCTGCGGGTCCCTGATAAGAGCTAGGCTGATTTCTGCATAAAATTCATCACGTTCTAGATGTTGTAAAATTTGGTCCTTTAATCTGAAGTTTATAGTAGCCATTGCAAAAATATGTCTTCTCCTACATAAGGCATCTGCCACTTTGTTTTCCTTGCCTTTAATGTAACTTATGTCGAATTCATAGTCTGCTAAAAATTTCAACCATCTTCTTTGTCTAGCATTTAGATTTGGTTGACTGAAAATATATTTTAAGCCGTGATGGTCAAATCGTAGTTCAAAAGGTTTTCCAATCAAAGAATGTCTTCACATTTGAAGAGCATATACAATAGTTGCTGATTCCAGATCATGAGGTGCGTAATTCTGCTCATAATTTTTCAATTTTCTAGATTCATATGCAATTACTTGTTCATCCTGCATTAGCACCCCTGCTAAACCTTCTCCTAATGCATCTATTATAACTACAAATGCCTTTTGCGGATCAGGTACTTTTAGTATAGTGTTGTAGTTAACAATTCCTTCAAGTATTCAAAGGTTGATTGACATTTTTCTGTCCAGATAAATTTCTTTCCTTTTCTCTTAAGTGATGTAATCGAGTGTGCGATCTTGGAGAAGTTCCTAACAAATTTCCTATAAAACCCTGCCAATCCCATAAAACTTCTAACTTCTGTCACATTTTTAGGTATGGGCCATTCTTTATTTGCTTTAAATTTTTACAGATCTACAACTATGCCCTGAGCTGATATAATGTGCCCCAAATACTAAATTTCCTTTTGATAGAGAGCACATTTAGACAATTTTCCATATATTTTATGTTAACCTTTGCAAAACTGTTTCCAGATGTTTTTGATTTTCTTCCTCGTTCTTTGAATAGATTAGATATCATCTATAAAGACCAGCACAAACTTATCCAGACAATCTTGAAATATGCCATTCATTAAATTCATAAAAGTTGTTGGGGCACTGGTTTAACCTGAATGGCAACACTGTAAATTCGTAATGTCCATACCTAGTTTTGAATGCAGTTTTGTGAATATCTTCGTCCTTAATACGAAGCTAGTGATATCTCGACCTCAAATCAATTTTTGAAAACACTGTTGTGCCCTTCATTTGATCAAAAAGATCATCTATTCTAGGAAGTGGATACTGGTTCTTGATGATAACCTTATTGAGCATTCTATAATCTATGCATAATCTCATGGTTTCGTCATTCTTCCTAACAAACAACACTGGGGCTCCCCATGGTGAAACACCGGGCCGGACCAGTTTCTTGTCTAACATGTCTTGTAGTTGTATCTGCAACTCCATTAATTCTATGGTAGTCATTCGATATGGTGCTCGAGAAATGGGTTCTGCTCCTAGTATCAAATCTATGGTGAAATCAAAGGCTCGGGAAGGTGGTAGACCGGGGAGTTCTTCTGAAAACACATCTTGATAATTCTTTAGATAAGGATATTTTTCTTCGGAAGATTCCTTTAACTTTTCTCTGATTTCCCCATCTTCAAAAATGTAGTCATCTCCATATGTGGTGCTTTTAGGTTCTCTCATGTCCTCAACTCTAACTGCAAAGATCTCACAGCCTTTTCTTCCATATTTCTTAAGTTGCATGGCAGATATTTGTTTTGATTTAATTTCATGTTTAATCCCTATAATACTGGCGGGTCTACCCTAACCATCTAGACAATCTACAGTTTTGGCAAGACAATCCACCTTGGCCTTATGTTCATTGAGCCAATTAATGCCTATGACAATGTCGTAAGACCCAAGAGGTGCTACATACAAATTCAATTCCGTTGAGAAATTTGTAAAATCAACCTGAGCCTCAAATAGACATCACTTTACCTTAGCCCTTGACTAGTTTTCATATTCGACTGTCCATGGTTTTGCATTAAACTAGATCTCTTTGGAAATCTGCTTAATAGTTTAGGCGATATAAAACATTTAGAAGCTACAATATCAATTGAAATGGAGACAGGGTTCTCGTAGATCTTACCCGAAGTTTCAATCGGGCCTATTTGTTGTTCTACTTGTCTATTGTCTAGGACTGCATGGATCCTTTGCTGATAAACTTGTTGTTGTTGTGGACGAGGTGATCGTTGCAAGTGATTGGTGTTGGGTTTGATGGGGCATTTATTAGCATAATGATCTCCTCCACAAGTGAAGCATCCTAAAGGTGGCCCCTTCCTTTCATTACCCTTATTTTTCTTACTTGTACTAAAATTACTTTTAACATCCTTGACTCCGTTTCCTTTTGATTTTGGTTTGTTGTACTTGAAATCCTTATACTGTCTTTTATGAGATCTAGAATCAGCACCCTCCATATTCCAGTTTGTTTTCCTTTTATTATGCCGGATGGAGTCATCCTTCTTGATTTTGTATTCTTGTCGAACAGCCTTCTCTAGAGCTTCCTCCATAGTTCGAGGAGTGAGAACGTCAACTGCTCCTCCTAATCTGTTATTCAGACCCATAATGAATTTTCTCACCTTCAAATTTTTGTCCTACTGATATAGTGGTACATACTTCAATAGTCGGGTAAATTTCTCCCAATACTTATGTACACTCATATCTCTTTGCTTCAAGTTTTGGAAGTCTAGAAGTTTCTGGTCATAAAAGGTTTGGGGCAGCTAGTGATTTCTAAAAATGGTTCCAAACTTTTCCCAAGTAATCTTAGTAGTTTAATGTTTTGCTCAACTATGGTGTTTCCCCACCAAGTTGTAGCGTCTCCAGTAAAGTGGTATATTCCCCAAACCGGTTTTGAGGTTTCAAAAAAGTTCCTAATTTCAAAATATTGTTCCATTTAAGTTAGCCAAGCCTTTGCTTCCTCTATGGACTCAAAACCGGCAAATTTGGGTGGTTTTGATTTTCTTAATATCTACTGACAGATCAGCCACTATTTCTTGTTTCTTTTGTTTTTCAATTTGTATGGGTGAAGAAGTTCTCTTGTTATTTCCTAAGACTTCTATCTTTGTTCTAAGATGAGGTGATGAATGTGTTTCCTCATAGTTATACCCCATCTAGGCTGCCATCTCATTCATTCTTTTTTTCATGTTATCCAACTTCAGTTGCATTTCTTGCAAAATCTTAAGTAACAATTCAGTGGATGATTAAGTGTTTTCACGGACTAGATCATGGTCTGCAACGTTCTCATTGCTGTTCATTTTGGTTTGTTTACTGGTTTAACCTGTTAATTTACAAAATTTGTGTCAATTTATTGATTTTATACATATTTAAATATTTCCACAATAGAAAGAGTTTTGCGAATGCATGAAACACATGATTTAACCCAACTTATTTAATAAACTAAATACTTTACTACTGCATTCAAGGCAGCCTTATTTACAAAAATTTCCTCTATTGAGGATGTTTACATCATAAAACTTAATCTTGCTTTTCAGCATTTAGTTTTGGCCCAGATCAGTACATATCCCGCACCATCCAGGATCTATGGAAATGCAAAAGAGAGTTGCCCTATCAAGCGTTCCAATTTTGAATTAACTTGTTCATATATGTTGTTTTACTAGTAGGGGTCCACTTGACTCTTTCTTTCTTCATTCGTTGCAATGTTTGGTTCAGAGTTTCATTATCTTGAGGCATGGAGCAATAAGTATAATTGAATTTAGGCATGTTTTTAATTAGATAGGGAAAGACGAGGTGTCGAGTCTTCTTGTGGGGTGTTTTACATACTTGCATCCTGTACAATCATTCTAAGAATTTTTCAAGTTTACATGGAAGGTGGTGTGCACTAGGTTCAGTGTTCAACCCAGCACTCTGATACCATATGTAACAAACGGCTTTTCATATCTAAAAACAAAGACGGATTAAACTGAAAACACCCATCATTCATAAATAGATAACTAAATTCTAATCATATGACATTAACTACTTTTAACAATTTACAAAAATAACTGTATTCATGATCTATTGAAATAACCAGTTCAACAATTAACTTTTCACAATTGTATTTGCGATCAACTAAAATAACTAGATTAATGACTAACTAGCATAACTGCATTCATGATCAACTGTAATAACTAGATTAACGATTAACTATTCACAATTGTATTCATGATCAACTGAAATAACAACCATCTACCATATCCATATTCATGATCAACTAATAACGAAACTTACAAGTAAATGCTTAACAAGAAAAGAAGGAATGGAACATACAAGTATCGTTGGAGGATCTTTAGCTGGTTGTGCAAGCCTTGGCTTTGGTGAGAGGAGAACCATTGACATAGGCTTAACCTCCCAACCTCGGACCATACTTATCCCCACACATTCTATGAAATTAGAATAGCCCTCCCTACCAAAGGATTGAGCTTGGGATGTTCTTCGGTCTATCCACCCGAGCATCCTAGTGTTTTGAATGTCCGCTCAGTTATGAAACAGTCATACTTACATAACTGGCACCACTAACATCAAGTGATCAATAGATGGCAACCATGCCTATAAACTACCTTGGCCAAGGATTTCCGATGGGCTCAACGAACCGATCACCACCGCTCGACTTTACAATAGGTTTCATTATAGGATTGGGCATGCGCTATGTAATGAACCCATGCCCTTCTGGTGTTGGAGATTGTGCAAAAATCACAAAACACAAGAAATTGAACCGACCGTACGGAATGGCAAGAGACCTGATGGCCATACGAGAAGGAGAAGCTAATAGCCGTACGGATGGTAACAAAGCAAGAAGAGAGAGCCGTATAGAAATGGAAGTCTATACAATGTCTAGTATGAACTACACATATGGTAACAATTCGTACGGGGGTGTTTGAGAGGCAAAGAAGCTATACGTTGGCTTAGATAAGCCGTACGGTTAGAGTCGGAGATAGTACGCTGACTAAAAATGGTACTTCAGAGCTGTACGAAAATGGATGGACGGGTAAGGAAAAATCAATACGCATTGATAGAAGGGCACAGCATGGAAACACAATGTTGCATGAACTCAAAATGCAGAATATGATTAAATCAATGGCAATCACTGTAGATCTTGAACACCAAGTAATGCCCATACACAGAATGAAGAATATTCACCAGTTGAAAAGTATTTGCAAATGAGAGCACTCCAATTTGCCAGATACAAACCAGTTGAATACCGACGGAATAGGGTGAGGGTTGAATCTCACCGAAACCGTATGAGCCAAATAGGGAAGATCTTTCACTTCCAAAATGGCAAACAATCTCGAACTCCAATAGGAATCCGCAGTACATGAAAATATAATCCAAAGCACGCCTATAGACTACCTACGAGCCGCGCTTAAATACTCATTGGGAAAAGCTTTCCGCGGGTGTACAAAGTTAGCTGACGGCGACACAAACTACGAAAACAAAATAAAAATGGGTCTGAGATAAAATAAATCAATCGGCCCGTTACAAAGATTAAATTATTATTTATTTTATAACGAAGACATTACAGTCCTCCCGTCCCAAAATTTTCTTGTCCTCAAGCAAGTGCAATACTGGGTGCTGGAGGATGTGCTCACCTTTCCAGGTTGCGTCATCCAATAGTAGGTATCACTAACATACTAAGTATTCCTTCACAGTGCGGTTCCATAGGACCCTTTCATGCACTTCGAGAATCTCAGTAGGTTCTAGAATGAGCTTCCCTTCCTCGTTGAGTGGAAAAAGGTCGGTAGTGACGAAGACGTTTTGCCCTGTAGCCTTCATCAGACAAGAAACATGGAAGACATTGTGAATGCAGCTACCCTCCGGAAGTTCCAGTTCGTATGCTACCTCACCGATGCGACGGATCACACGATAGGGACCATAAAAGTGTGGCTTCAATTTCTCCTTACCTGTTCCTTTTAATAAAGACTATCGATATGGTTGAAGCCGAAGATAAACCAGATCCACTAATTCAAATCTCCTCTCTATCCGATGTCTGTCGGCGTACACCTTCTGTCAATTTTGTGCCTGCTGCAGGTTCTCTTTCAAGCTCCTCAGTATGTCCTGCCCCTCCTGAAGCCAATGCTTCACCCTTAAAGCGCGACTGTCACCCAAAATTGTGTCGATGAAGGAGAGGGGTTCGTGCCCGTACAGAGCTTTGAATGGCGTCATCCCGATAGACGTGATATGTCATATTGTAGCAATACTCCCCGAGATGGATCCATTTGACCCACGCGCATTGTTGTTCCGAGACGTAGATCCAAAGGTAACCTTCGAGCCATTTGTTCACAATCTCAATTTGGCCATCTGTCTGCGGGTGGTAACTCGTGCTCGGTGATAACTCTGTCCCTACCATCTGAAACAATTCTATCCAGAAAATACTGACGAATCGTCCATCCCGATCACTGACGATGTTTTGGGGTAACCCGTGCAAGCGAAAGACTTCTCTGAAAAACAAATCGGCAACTTGTGCAACTTAAAGATCTAAGGGGATGGCGAAGAAGTGTGCATACTTTGTCAATCTATCAACCACCACATAGATACAGTCCTTTCCGTTCACCTTGGGAAGACCTGTTATGAAGTCCATTGATATACTTTCCCACGTATGTTCGAGAATAGGCAAAGGCTATAACAGTCTAGCAGGAAGAGTGTGTTCAGACTTGTTTTGTTGGCAAACTGTACATTCTCTCACATGCTGCAACATGTCCCCTGTCAATCCATTCCATGAAAATCTCTCCCGAATACTTCTATAAGTTTTTAAGAAAGCTATGATGTCCAACCAGAGGGGAGTCATGCACTTCCTTCAGGATCTTCTACTTCAGTTTGGATTCTGGCACTGGGTATATCCGATCTTTATAATAGATGATATCATCCACCACCCTGTACTGATCATCGTGGATGTGACCATCCATTATCTCACAGGCAAATGTATTCTTGGAATATTCTACCAATAGTTGTGCCTTCCAGTCAACTGAGATCTGGTCTAGCGAGCAGATGGTGGGTTTTCTGGACAAGGCATCTGCAACAACATTGTTCTTCCCTTTTACATATTCAATGTCGAAATCAAAAGACTGAACTTTGCTTACCCATTTTTGTTGCCGTTCGTTCAAGTCCCGTTGCTCCAGGAAATATCTCAAACTGTTGTGATCCATACAGACGACAAACTTGGCACCAGCCAAATACTGCCAGAACTTGGTTAGTGCACCTACAATGGCCAACATTTCTTTGTCGTAAATGGAATACCACCTCGATGTAATGGATCTTTCCCTTCCTGAGGCATCGATGGCCAAGCTCCCAAGGGCCCTTGCAATCGAAACACAATTTCTTCCTTCCAAGTTCCTGTTGGGTAGCTTCATCCAATGACGGCTTCTTGGGCAGAGGTTTGTCTCTCAGAAACGTCGATGGTTTCGGATGTGAGTGAATTCGAGAGGATGAGGTCGATGCCGACGATGATGCCATACTTTGTGCCTTACTGATTGCTTCTGATAGGGTAGACGGATTGAATCCCTTCACCCAACCCTTCAGTGGTTCTGCCAATCCATTCATAAAGAGCACGACTCGTCTTCTTTCGGAGATGTCCGTGACCAACACAGAAAGTCTCTGAAATTCTGCAATGAACTGATCTACCGATCCAGCTTGCCTCAGTTGCGCCAATTCTTTGAAATTGAGCTCAGGGTCTTTCCCATCAAATTATTCTATTAATCTCTCCGTAAATTCCGCATAGGTCGTTATTTGATCATGCCCTAATGTGATGGTGTCGTGGTGCCACCATTCGTGTGCAACTCCTTCCAAGTGCAACGTGGCAAATTTGATAACTTCTTCAAGCATAGGATTCAGCTGGAAGTAGGTATCAACTTTCATCACCCAAGCCTGTGCTAAAATGGAAGTCGATCCATCAAATGGAGACAGATTCATCTTCCTCAATTTTCTCTTGAGAACATCATTAAAGTATCCTCCTCTGTTTCCACCTCCCGAGTATCTCATCCTCAAATCTGCGTAATCTTTGTAGAAAATGTCCTCTTCAAGGTTTGCATCCCTCCAGTCCTCTCTTATCTCTTCGAAAGTTGGTAGTCTCTCTCTGTGATGTGCTTTCATCCGTTGTGGGAAAGTCAACATGGAAGGTCGAGAGCGTGCTGGCTAAGGGTGTGGCTTACCCAATACTGAGTCTGCGCTGTGTCCATTTTGTTCTCCAAATATTTTGTTCTCCGCCAACTTCTTGAGGGTTTCCTCCATGAGTCGTTGCGTATCCATGATCTGTGCCTAATTCCGGGCAAGTTCTCTCAAAATTGCCACAAGTTTGGCGCCCGTCGGTTCCCGTTCGTCAGCGATTCGATCAACGGAATGTATCCTTCTCCTCTTTCAGCTATAAACTCTCTTTCACCGTCCACAAGCTGGCAAGATCAAAGAGCTCTGATACCACTGTGATGAACCCACGCCCTTTTGGTCTCGAAGATTGTGCAAAAATACAAGCGACAGGAAACTGGACCGACCATACGGAATGGCAAGAGACCTGATGGTCATACGGGAAGGAGAAGCTAATAGTCGTATGATGAATCTAAAGGCCGTATAGAGATACTAATGGTCGTACAGATGGTAACAGAGCAGGAAGAGAGAGCCGTATGGAAATGAAAGTATCTGTACAGTGCCTTAGACAGTCTGTACGGTGTCTAGTATGAACTAGACATACGGTAATAGTCCGTACAGGGGTCTTTGAGAGGCAAAGAAGTCGTACAGTGGCTTAGATAAGCCGTACGGTTAGAGTAGGAGATAGTACGCTGACTAAAAATGGGAATTCAGAGTCGTACAGAAATGGATGGAAGGGTGAGGAAAAATCAGTACGGATTGATAGAAGGGCACAGCACGGAAACACAACGTTGCACGAACTCGAAATGCAACATATGATTAAATCAATGGCAATCATTGTAGATCTCGAACACCAAATAATGCCCGTACACAGAATGAAGAATATTCACCAGTTGATAAGTATTTGCAAATGAGAGCACTCCAATTTGCTAGATACAGACCAGTTGAATAACGACAAAATAGGGTGAGGGTTGAATCCCACCAAAACCGTATGAGCCAAATAGGGAAGATCTTTCACTTCCAAAATGGCAGACAATCTCGAACTCCAACAGGAATCCGCAGTACATCAAAAAATAATCCAAAGCATGCCTACAGACTACGTACAAGCCGTGCTTAAATACCCGTCGGGAAAAGCTTTCTAAGGGTGTACAAAGTTAGTTGACAACGAAACAAACTACGAAAACAAAATAAAAATGGGTCCGAGATAAAATAAATCAATCGGCCTATTACAAAAATTCAATTATTATTTATTTTATAACGGGGCCATTACAAGCTAGTATGTATATTTCTTTAAGTGATTCATGTCTGATTTCTCTTTTGTTTTCTTGCAGATTCATTCCACCTCTTCACCATACATGGCTACATAGCCGGTGATTCCCAGGTGCTTGAAAGATTATAAGCACTCTACCATTTTTACACCTCTTCACCATTTCATGGCTACATTGCCGATGAATCCTAAGTGTTTTAGAAAAGTGATGAGCATTCTGCTCTTAATATCCTTTATCATAATTTGTGACAACATAATACTTGTTCTTGAGATCAGCATTATTCATTGGATAGTATCTCATTTCAGATTTTATTGTACTTGAAAACGCTTACATAAGAGTTGTATCTAAATTACTATTAAGGTTTAAGGAAATGGACTAACAACAAAGGACATTAAATATGTAGCAAAACTCATAATTGTATCTTGAAAAATAAATCTGGAAAAGAGAAAATCTTAGATGCCTAACTTGTTGTCTAGAAAGTGTTGATGTTAGTTTTGTACCACTACATAACATATAGCAATTGAACATTTGATATGGGTTATCAAATCCTCAATTCCTCTCTTGAAAAGTAAATCATGAGATATGAGAATAACTCCAATGTTCCGAACACCTGTGGATACTAGCTCAGTTATTGATGTGATTTGTTGGTAATCACGTAGTCAGGTTTACGTTATTCATTGGAAGAAAACTTGGACTTTTGGTGGAATGGTGGTAGCGATGATGCTTTGGTAAGAGTTCTAAATGATATTGATAAAGATGGTAATGGTGATGGAGGGTGAATGTGCTCTGATACTACTCTACTACTTGCTATTCTACTCCTACTCCTATGAATGGAAGGATTAGCAAATGGACAGGGATCGAATCTAACGAAAGTTAACCAGTGGATCCACCTCCATAGATGCAATGGTTCAAAGGAAAATAAACTAGTTTAGCACACAAGGCTTCCCAACAAGCCGCTAGGATGCTAGTGGCCTAGTTATTGATCCCTATCAAACATCTACTAATGCTACCATGCAACTATCCATCTACTTTACTCTTACTGAACAACTTGAAATGAAATCTACTTTAATAACTTCAAAATGAAATCTAATTCTAACTATTGGAAGTAGAAACCATGCAACAACATCAAAAGCTCTTAATCACCATGCAAGTCACAACAATGAGAAAGAAAAGCGATTTTGGCATTATCTTATGCAACAATTTTCTCTGACCCTTACAAATGAGAGCAAATGGCCTTATATAGAGGCCAAAATTTACAACCGACAGTAGAGATAACGAGGCAAAACCGACGATCCAGATTAGATCTTAGAAACCTTAATTAGGGTTGCCACCCCATCGGCCAATGAGAAGATGCCACCTCATCAACGGACCAATGAAAAAAAGAGAAAGTGGCAACCAATAAGAAGGCACCAAAATGGTAACCAATCAGAATTAGACACGTGTCCTACCCTAGAAGAAAGAGAAATTGCCACTCGGGCTTACATCAAATGATCTTCTAATATAAATCTCTCTTTTTCCTTCATTCTTTTAGCTAAGGCAATGAACTTAACTAGCTTTTAGTTGACTTCTTCCATGGGAGGGCAAGGTGTATGCTTTATCTTGAGCTCAGCCGATTTCATCATGTTGCTGCTTGTTTCTTTGCCGGAGGTTCCGAATGTTCTTTACTTTTCTCAACCTCCAAAACTCTCTTCTTGCATCTAATTGTTTCTTGTTGCCGACTACTTCCTTCACCTTTTTGTCCGACTGATTCTGCTGGACCTTTTGGCATCATCTTCTCATAAGTAAGGTGTATCTTTTGACTTTGTAGTTTCCTTAACTTTTCATTATACCACGACTCGATATGTAAATCTACTGACCTTATGACTGCTTATAAGGAAGGATCCTGATGATCATCCCAATCTATTGGATTCAACTCTGTTCCTTCTACTGTATCATAATCTTCTCTCAACACATCTCCATCATCTTCCAGTTGATCAGGAATATCAAGGCCTCTCCATTTGATATCTCTCATCATGTTCACTGACAACCTTGAGAAAGCTAGCTTTCTCACATGAAAGTCATCCTTGGCATTGGCCCAAAAGTCTTCTATAGTGGGAACATGTTCAAATGCATTTCCGTGAGATACTTTGATAAGACCATTAGGATCAAATCCTTGCCTTGCTTTGTACCATCCTAGATGATACCATTCCAATTCCTTCTTTGCAACTGCAAAGGTGACACGCTTGGGGCAACTATCATTGCCAATTCCAAATGAGAAGGTAATCCCTGTCTTACCTTCGAGTCTCATTATTCTATCATAATGCTCAAGTTGCCTAGCCAATTCCATCAAAACTACCTTGTCGGGTGGGTATCTTGGAAGCCTCTTGGGACAAGTTGTGCTTCCTACTACTCTAATGTATGTGAATTGCAGAAATTGGATAAAACAACGCCCATACTTCTTTATCCTTGCTTCTGCTTCCGATGAGAGTCTCCTAGCAGGTGTCCCTTGTAATACCCTTACTGTTTTCATGGCAAAGGCGTCACAAAACATTTTGTAATCTTTGTTGTTTTGCAAATGAAGCTATGGATAGCATTCATGCACCAAATATTACCCCAGCCCACTGCCAATTTCTCCTAAGGCCTTAAGTCCCAGACTTTTATACAATCTAGCAATTAGGTAAAACGGATAGGATCCCATGTAGAATTGCTTTTGGTTTTGTACGGTTCTAAGTTGCAATTCTAGATTCTCACTTATGATCCAAGCCTAATCAAATCTTTTTTTTTCTTTTTTCAATTTCATCAATAAAAAAGTACATCCAGTTTTCGAATTGCATACCTTGAGTTAGGCCCATGATCTGGCTGAGGAGCACAATAAGATCACCATATTTTAACTTGAAATCTGCCACTGTGAGCCTCGATGATCTAGTTACCCCTTTCTTTCCCTCGTATAGCCAATCCTGTTTTAGATGTGTGAAATAAGCTTCCTGGTTATCCTGAAATGACCTGGCCAACTGATCCATCATCACTGTTGTCATGTTCTTGTACTGGGGAATGTTAAATGCTTCTTCGATCCCCTGTCCGCCAATGTTGGCCAACACCCTCTTCCCTTCATCAAAAATGATGGATTTACTGATCAGATCAAACCTGGATGCGCACTCCATAACCAATTCTGGACAAGGCAAAGTAGGAGGAAAAGTTGTTGCGTGTAAACTTCTGCTCTTGTATATCTTCTTTGCCATGGGGGATTGTCCTTCATTTAGTTTGTCCTTTACCTGTATCATACTTACTGTACCGACATTGTTATCAGTTATTCGCCTCATGTTTGAAAAGAAAGTTGTTTTGGGCATCATATCCTCTTTGTCTTTCTTAGTATTTGTTCCCTTAGGGTTCTTGCTTGTACTAACATCTACCATCCTAAACACTTATTTCTGCCGCTTCGTTCAAAGTGATATGGACTACCGTAATCGATCTCCAACTTTCTTTCTATCGATGGATTCTACACTTATTTCTGTCTCGCCAAGTCTTATCACTACACTTATCAATCTCCAATCTTCAACCTAGGATGAGACTAACACTTATTTCTACCTCGCTATTATCTTAGAATGGACTACACTTATATCTTCTAACTTCAACCTAAGGTAGTCTAGCCTATTTCTACCTCTTCAAATGTCCTATCATAGATTCTACACTTATCAATCTCCAATCTTCAACCTATGATGGGATGATGAAGTGGTGGATGATGAATGCAAGAAGAACCAAGAGAAACAAAACTAGACAAGAACAAAAGAGCGAAATCCGCTTAAGGACCACTTTCAACTCTAAATGAATTGAATTTACCTTTACCAATGGCTGGGTCTTCTATTGAATTTTGGATCAAACCTAAGAATTTCAAGCCCTTTGCAAATATTGATGCCCTAGCTGAAAAAATCAGAATTCTGTCCACTTGAAATTGCCCATGCATGTGCCAAAAAATCAGACTTTATCACTTGTTTTCCTCACCAACAAAATCGTCCAATCTCTAGGAGAAAAATCACAGCCTCTCTAGAAAATCATAATTTTGTCTTCCACAAATTTCGGCTACACAAAATTTGGCTCCACAATAATCGCCTTAGGGCAAGAAATTCTAATTTGCTAGAAGAAGTTGCCTAGGGAAGAAATGCAGCCTTCATGGAAAAAAATCAGATTGCCAACAATGGAAATCCACCTTTACAAGAATGCCAAAATTTAGAAAAAAATCGCCTTCCTTAAGAAAAACCGCTGCCTTCCTCAAAATTCGCCCAAGCATGGAAGAGGAGGATGGAATGAATGAGGTAAGGGGAAGGAGATCCCTCTTATACCCAATTCACTTGCTTTCTTTAGCTGGCCGACTTGCAGCTAGAAGGGGAAAAAAACATTAATTAATGCACAATTCTGATCCCAATTAAATGATAAGCCAAAATTTAATTTTGCCACAATGAAATTTGCATTTTTGAATTGCCAATTAGACCAAATTTGCAAAAATAAAATAAATAAAGCCTTGGAGATGCTAAATGTTTCCATTTAATGACAATTTAGTAATTAATATATCATTAAAAATCGCATTTAGCAAGCCAAAATTGATTTTTTCAATTTTAAATTACTAATTTCTTTAAAGACTCTAAAATCTTCAAGGCAAATTTAATCCATTTAATGCCAATTTTTGCAATTTAATCTAAATCAATTTTGCTATGCAATCTTAATTTTTAATTTTAACAAAAATAAAATCATTCTAGAGTCTAAAAGTGATTTTCCTATTTGATTTCACCATCACAAAATTAATTTTTTCACCGAAAAAAATTCGAGATTTTCCAAAAAACCCCAAGTCTAACAAAAATTTCATTTTTGAAAACTACTCAAGTTTATATAATTATATCCAAATTTTCAAAAGAAAATCGTCTAAGTACAAAATTTACAATTTTATCTTGCCAAGTGTTGTTCTTTCAATTTTGTTTGGCCTAAAGATAAAATTAGTCGTTCTGGAAAATCAAGCTTAAAACCGGGTGAAAAATAAATTTAACCTCCTCCCTCTTGACCCGAAGGTGTCCAAGGCGTAAAATTTTCTAAAATCGAAAATTTTTGGACAACTTCAAAAAATTATTGCCAAGACAATCAAAAAAATGGGGGTCCCCAAAAATTTTGAGGTGATGGCGTGAAAACCTCACAACATCTATCTAGCATCAACCCAAAGAAATGTTCCTGAACATCTCAAGAAATAAGTAACTTAGAACAAAAATCTCAAGATGGCCTATCCGAAAATCTACTTAAGGACAAGCACTCAACAAGGAAATAACTCTCAAGTTGATCCTAAGCACCCTGACCATAAGTTACCCATTGTGTGTGCAAATGATTTATTCCCCACTCGACAAGAACTTGATAATCTCTCAAATCCATTAAACTTAGCTATTGTAAATATCCTTCTTCAAAAGCAACCTGTATAGAGCTCCGCTGCCGGTCAAGCATCTATAGCCTCGACGGAGTTATCGCTGTGGCACTACAATCATGGTTCTAACTTCTACCTTTAGTGATTCTTTTTATAACACTGGTAGAGATGATTGCACACCCTTGAACCAAATTTCATCTCTATTTTCACTTTGATACTGCTTTTTCTCTTTTCTCATGATATTTTCTCTTTTTTCTTTTCTTTTCAATCTTTTGTTTGGATTGCAAGCAATGAAGCTTGCGGAGGGTTTGGAAGACCACAGTGGCGCTGAAGCAAGTGTATGATTTTTACTAAGTCCAATTTCACTTCAAAACATCAAGAACTCAGAGCAATTAAGTGTGTGTAGAATGTTTTAACCATGCCAGAGATAACTCAAGAACCTCTATTGAGTCTAACCCAAATTTAGTACAAATCCCACCATAGACCAACGACTAAACACATCCTTTAATCTCTGAACCTTGTTAAATGTATTCGAGAAATGAACAAGACAAACTTCGTTTTGTCACCAAAGATGTAAAATCTACACACCTCGCCCACGAGTGATAACATGGACCCCCCTTTGCTCTTGCAAAGGCCCAAAACCAAAATTGCTTTCCAATTGAGGGAAGCTAAAAAAAAATTCAAGTCAAATGACTTGATGCAAATCAAGCTCAAGCTCCCTCACAAAACCTAAACTAAACAACTAAAAGAAATCTACTCTAACCAACTGAAAGGGAAACTTTAATCTACCCAACTGAAAGGAAACTAAACTACTCTCCTAAACCAAATGGTCCAAGACAAACCTACCCTAACTATGTACAAGACTCTAAAGGGCAAACACTAACTGATCTAATATATACACTGGATCTAACATGGTTTCTCAGGATGTTCAAAAGTAACAAGGTTTGGGTGATAGTTCTCAATCTCGCAAACTCATCCTTATACTCTGAAAAAAAATTGGTCACCTCAAACTCAACCTCAAGAAAATTATCATGCAAGATCAACAATTGAGGCAACTCATTAGGACTATGATCCAAACACAAACAAGTTGTTTCTCCAGAATTTCCATAATCAAAATAAAAACTTTCAAACCTTTCATCTTTAAGAGCGGGGAAAGAAACAACCTGGTGTGCTTCGGGTGGTAACTTTTGTTTAAACATCAATTGATCATTCACAGCTTCAGGAGGTCACAATTGGTGATGAATCTTCCCTCTAACATCTACATCGAACTCATTTGTAGTCCAAGCAGGATCAATCTTGAAATCAAGCTCATGAAATATTGTCTTTGGGGGCTTGTCCCTGTGAACAGTGAACCATGAATCTTTGTGAATCTCCTCAAGTGTATCCTCAAAAATCAAGGATTTTTGATATTCTCCCCATCAAACACCTCTCCAAGTTGCTTGGACACAATATCCAACTATAGCATCAACCCAAACTGTTCTTTATTTTCCTTTTCCATGGGAGCAACTTGATCACCACTCAACAATTCTTGCATATCCTCGTCAATAGGAGCTTCATCATCTAGCATGTAATTTCCATTTGAACTTTCTTTAGGAACATCTTGCAATTATTTATGTAGACTCTCACCAAACATAGCACCTTCAAGACTAATAGGAGAACCATCATACATCTTTGTGAGTTGCCCATCAACTTCCATTTCAAGTGGCAAAATTTTTGGAGGTCAAAGTAGATGGTGAATCATGCCACTTGCAACAACTTGATCACCTTGAAATGCTTCGGGCAATGACTCCTTTTGTATTTCTTCTATAGGATGTTCAGGCATCCCCCCAAAGAATGTAGTGGAGATGGCGCCTTGTATTGGTTTATCAATATTTTCCTCATATTTGAAATCTCTTGTGATATCTTGTAATTCCTTGTTCAACTCACCCACTTGATTATCTTCCTCTTTAAGGATATTTGAAACTTCTTGCAACGCATCCTCAAGAGTCACCCCTTGAATTATGCATGAAGGCTCACCAAAGATGTCCCTTTCGTCCACCTTTTGATGTTCCATTTGTAGTTCTTCGTGTGCCCTCATATGTTGACCTTTACCTACCATTTTTTCTCTCTCTTGGATAAATTCAATTGTTTTCTCAATTTTCTTGTCAACCTCTCCACCTCATGATATAATGTGTGAAGGTTCATCCACTAGTTTATCTTGAACATTAGAATCAACCATATCGTCTTGATAAATCTTACCTTCTTCATTCTTTGGTGTCCAACTTAAAAGCTGAAAGAAATCTTTACCACCCCCCACTGATATTTCCTCATACCAACCCAATTGAAACTTGACCAAGTCAATGGTGTCTTGGCAAGATGGGCAAGTAGACTCTGAATGTGAGAGACCATGTACACTGCACCAAGAACTTCTTCCATATATGTTTTTTGGTTCCCAATTGATATCTTCTTTGAAAACAAGAAAATCTTTCTCCAAATTGACAAGGACTGCAAACTCATGTATTTGTGAAAAAGAAAATTTTCCTCTTAATGCCAAGTCCACTCTTAAGAGCAACACCAAACAATCCAACTCCTCGTGATCTGTAGTACCATGTATCCTACACTTCCCTGATGCTACAAGTTGAGACAAATCCCATGGAGGTAACCTTTTGTTCAAATCAAACCAAATGGGAAGAACGTCCACTTGTCTATCCATTGAGAAACCTTTCTTTCTTTCTTTCTTTCTTTTTTTTGAATTTTTTGAATTTTTTGATTTTTTAAATTTTCACTTTAAAAGAGATCTCCCATCTCAAATCTAACTTTGAAAGCTCATTCCTCGTCAATGTCTGCTCTGAATTTCCAAGTTCATCCAAGAATGAAAGTCATTCAACCCTCCTTCTAGCACCGAATAGTGTTGATGTTAGATTTGTACCACTACATTACATATAGCAATTAAACATTTGATATGGGTTATCAAATCCTCAATTCCTCTCTTGAAAAGTTAATACTCATGAGACATGAAAATAACTCCAATGTTCCTTACACCTGTGGATTCTAACTCAGTTATCGATGTGATTTATTGGCAATCACATAGGCGGGCTTACGTTATTCATTCGAAGACAACTTGGACTTTTGGTGGGATGGTGGTAGCGATGATGGAAGAGTTCTAAATGATGTTGATGGAGATGGTAATGGTGATGGAGGGTGAATGTGCTCTAATACTTATTCTTTCTTAACTTTCTTCTTCAAAACCTCTACTACTCTACTACTTGCTATTCTACTCCTACTCCTATGAATGGAAAGATTAGCAAATGGACAAGGAATGAACCTAACGAAAGTTAACCAGCAGATCCACCTCCATAGATGCAATGATTCAAAGGAAAATAAACTAGTTTAGCACACAAGGCTTCCCAACAAGCCGCTAAGATGCTAGTGGCCTAGTTATTGATCCCTATCAAACATCCACTAATGCTACCATGCAACTATCCATCTACTTTACTCTTACTTAACAACTTGAAATGAAATCTACTTTAATAATTTCAAAATGAAATCTAATTCTAACTATTGGAAGTAGAAACCATGTAACAACACCAAAAGCTCTTAATCACCATGCAAGTCACAACAATGAGAAAGAAAAGCGATTTTGGCATTATCTTATGCAACAATTATCTCCGACCCTTACAAATGAGAGCAAATGGCCTTATATAGAGGCCAAAATTTACAACCGACAGTAAAGATAACGAGGCAAAACCGACGATCCAGATTAGATCCTAGAAACCCTAATTAGGGTTGCCACCCCATCGGCCAATGAGAAGATGCCACCTCATCAACAAACCAATGAAAAAAGGGAAAGTGGCAACCAATGAGAAGGCACCAAAATGGTAGCCAATCAGAATTAGACACTTGTCCTACCCTAGAAGAAAGAGAAATTGCCACTTGGGCTTACATCAAATGATCTTCTAATATAAATCTCCCTTTTTCCTTCATTCTTTTAGCGAAGGCAATGAACATAGCTAGCCTTTCGTTGACTTCTTCCATGGGAGGACAAGGTGTATGCTTTATCTTGAGCTCAATCGTTTTCATCATGTTGCTTGCTATCTCTTTGCCAAAGGTTCTGAATGTTCTTTGCTTTTCTCAACCTCCAAAGCTCTTTTCTTGCGTCTAACTATTTCTTGTTGCTGGCTACTTCCTTCACCTTTCTATCCGACTGATTCCGCTAGACCTTTTGGCTTCATCTTCTCATAAGTAAGGTGTATCTTTTGACTTTGTAGTTTCCTTAACTTTTCATTATACTACGACTCGATATGTAAATCTACTATCCTTGTGACTGCTTCCAAGGAAGAATCCTGATGATCATCCCAATCTACCGGATTCAACTCTGTTCCTTCTACTGTATCATAATCTTCTCTCAGCACATCTCCATCATCTTCCAGTTGATCGGGAATATCAAGGCCTCTCCATCTGATATCTCTCATCATATTCAGCGACAACCTTGAGAAAGCTAGCTTTCTCATATGATAGTCATCCTTGGCATTGGCCCAAAAGTCTTCTATAGTAGGAACATGTTCAAATGCATTTCCGTGTGATACCTTGATAAGACCATTAGGATCAAATCCTTGCCTTACTCTATACCATCGTAGATGATACCATTCAAATTCCTTCTCCGCAGCTGCAAAGGCGACATGATTGGGGCAACTATCATTGTCAATTCCAAATGAGAAGGTAATCCCTGTCTCACCTTCGAATCTCATTATTCTGTCATAATGCTCAAGTTGCCTAGCCAATTCCATCAAAACTACCTTGTCGAGTGGGTATCCTGGAAGCCTCTTCGGACAAACTATGCTTCTTGCTACTCTAACGTATGTGAATTGCAGAAACTGGATGAACCAATGCCCATACTTCTTTATTTTTGCTTCTGCTTCCGATGAGTCTCCTAGCAGGTGTCCCTTGTAATACCCTTACTATCTTCATGGCAAAGGTGTCACAAAACATATTGTAATCTTTGTTGTTGTGCAAATGAAGCTGTGGATAGCATTCATGCACAAAATATTGCCCCAGCCCACTGCCAATTTCTCCTAAGGCCTTAAGTCTTGGACTTTTATACAATCCAGCAATTAGGTAAAACGGATAGGATCCCATGTAGAATTGCTTTTGGTTTTGTACGGTTCTAGGTTGCAATTCTAGATTCTCACTTATGATCCTAGCCCAATCAAATCTTCTTTTTCCTTTTTCAATTTCATCAATAAAGAAGTACATCCAGTTTTCGAATAGCATACCTTGAGCTAGGCCCATGATCTAGCTGAGGAGCACAATGAGATCGCTATACTCTGACTTGAAATCTGCCACTGTGAGCCTCGATGATCTGGTTACCCCTTTCTTTCCCTCGTGTAGCCAATCCTATTTTAAATGCGTGAAATAAGCTTCCTGGTTATCCTGAAATGACTTGGCCGCCTGATCCATCATCACCGCTGTCATGTTCTTATATTGGGGAATGTTGCATGCTTCTTCGATCGCCTATCTGCCAATGTTGGCCAACACCCTTTTCCCTTCATCAAAAATGATGGATTTACTAACCAGATCAAACCTGAATACGCACTCCATAACCAATTTTGGGGAAGGCAAGTTAGGAAGAAATGTTGTTGCGTGTACAATTCTACTCCTGTATATCTTCTTTGCCATGGGGGATTGTCCTTCCTTTAGTCTATCCTTTACCTGTATCATATTTGCTGTACCAACATTGGTATCGATTATTCGCCTCATTTTCAAGAAGAAAGTTGTTTTGGGCATCATATCCTCTGTCTTTCTTAGTATTTGTTCCCTTAGGGTTCTTACTTGCACTAACTTCTACCATTCCAAACACTTATTTCTGCCGCTTCGTTCTAATTGATATGAACTACCCTTATTGATCTCCAATCTTCTTTCTATCGATGGATTCTACACTTATTTCTGCCTCGCCAAGTCCTATCACTACACTTATCAATCTCCAATCTTCAACCTAGGATGAGACTAACACTTATTTCTGCCTCGCCGTTACCTTAGGATGGACTACACTTATATCTCTTAACTTCAACCTAGGGTGGTCTAGCCTATTTCTGCCTCTTCAAATGTCCTATCATGGATTCTACACTTATGAATCTCCAATCTTCAACCTATGATGGGATGATGAAGTGGTGGATGATGAATGCAAGAAGAACCAAGAAAAACAAAACTAGACAAGAACAAAAGAGTGAAATCCACTTAAGGACCACTTTCAACTCTAAATGAATTGAATTTACCTTTACCCATGGCCGAGTCTTCTTTTAAATTTCGGATCAAACCTAAAAATTTCAAGCCCCTTGCAAATATTGATGCCCTAGCTGAAGAAATCAGAATTCTATCCACTTGAAATTGCCCATGCATGTGCCAAAAATCAGACTTTATCACTTGTTTTCTTCACCAACAAAATTGTCCAATCTCTAGGAGAAAAATTGCAGCCTCTAGAAAATCAGAATTTTGTCTTCAACAAATTTCGACTCCACAAAAATCACCTTAGGGCAAGAAATTCTAATTTGCCACAAGAAGTTGCCTAGGTCAGGAATGCAGCCTTCATAGAAAAAAATCAGATTGCCAACAATGGAAATCCACCTTTCCAAGAATGTCAAAATCTGGAAAAAAAAAAATCGCCTTAAGAAAAATCACTGCCTTCCTCAAAATTCACCCGAGCATGGAAAAGAAGGATGGAATGAATAAGGAGGTAAGGGGAAGGAGATCCCTCTTATACCTAATTCACTTGCCTTCTCTAGCTGGCCGACTTGCACCTAGGAGGGGAAAAAAAACATTAATTAATGCACAATTTTGGTCCCAATTAAATGATAAGCCAAAATTTAATTTTGCCACAATGAAATTTGCATTTTTGAATTGCCAGTTAGACCAAATTTGCAAAAATAAAATAAATAAAGCCTTGGAAATGCTAAATGTTTCCATTTAATGACGATTTAGTAATTAATATATCATTAAAAATTGCATTTGTCAAGCCAAAATTGAATTTTTCAATTTTAAATTACTAATTTCTTTAAAGACTCTAAAATCTTCAAGGCAAATTTAATCCATTTAATGCCAATTTTTGCAATTTAATCTAAATCGATTTTGCTATGCAATCTTAATTTTTAATTTTAACAAAAATAAAATCATTCTAGAGTCTAAAATCGATTTTCCTATTTGATTTCACCATCACAAAATTAATTTTTTCATCAAAAAAAATTCAAGATTTTCCAAAAACCCCAAATCTAACAAAAATTTCATTTTTGAAAACTACTCAAGTTTATACAATTATGTCCAAATTTGTCTAAGTACAAAATTTAGAATTTTATCTTGCCAAGTGTTGTTCTTTGAAACTTGTTCGGCCTAAGGATAATATTAGTCATTCTAGAAAATCAAGCTTAAAACTGGGTGAAAAATAAATTTAACCTCCTCCCTTTTGACCCAAAGGCGTCCAAGGTGTAGAATTTTCTAAAATTGAAAATTTTTGGACTTCAAAAAATTATTGCCAAGGCGATCTAAAAAAAGGGGTCCCCAAAAATTTTGGGGTGATGGTGTGAAAACCTCACAATAGAAAGCAATAAAATAATCCTGAAATGTCATAACATGACCTAATGTTTATACTGGATATGTTTGAATCCCTGCAACCGAATTGGAAATCTACTCTCCTTTTGACGTTGCAAACGTATCAATGCAGAATACTTCAAAGGCTGAGTTCATATGGCAAGGTTACTGTTTGAAATGGACACTTAGACTAGATGATGAAATGGAATTTCGGCTAATGGTTTTGTATGAAATCGGGTGTTGGAGATGACAAAATGAAAAAGGAACGCAGTAAAAATGAAAGGTTGACGATATGTGGAATGCTATATTGAATGTGTCTCCACAACAAGGCAGACGAGTATATAAAAAAGGTGCCGGACTTCATACACGGCTTCAATTAAAAGGAGTCGTGCCTTCTTGGCTTCCACCGGTTTTCAAGATTATATGACAATTCAAATTGCCAAATATTTAAATCGATTGTATAAGAAAGGAAAGTAAAAAGGTTGGAAGAAAGAGTTGGAAAGATTATAATTTCAAATATTATTATAATATATACATTTACATACGTTCATGTAAGTATATCAATGGGGTGACATTATTTTATTAAGTTATTTTAATATAATGGTGCCATTTCATTTTTATACTTATATGTTCGTATATAAAGATATATAATAATAATATAATGAAAGAACAATAAAAAACCTTTGAGGTATGTTTTATATTTTAATTTGATTATTTTATGTTTAGATTATCTTCTTAATAGCTCGTGCAAGTCTCATAAATGTATCTTGTAATCAAGTTGTTGCGTCATTTCCAAAGAAGTTTAAGGTCATACCTATCGATCCTGATGACTGAACTAAGTGAACATCCCATTCTGATGATCCTGTTTAGCAATGCTTCCCCCCTCTACATCTTCTCTTGCAATCACCCATGAAAACAATTTTGCCATAATAATAATTCTATAATAATTTTTTATAAACATAATAATCATTATTTTAAATCAAGCAACTGCTAATCATCTAATAACAATTAATGGTTAACGATCATCTTCATTAACAGTTAATACAACATATATAAATGACTACCTATTTCACATGATCATGAAAGAATAATCTATTAAATCCAACAGTTATGAACAAGTTTAAAATTAGGTCAAAATTTTGGAATGTAACATATAGTTATATAATTAAGATATAAATATATGAGAGAAATATATATATATATATATATATGATTAAATATGTTATTATATAAATTATCTGATTAACAAATAAACATGTCCCATCATGGGATGGGACATGTCTATTCATGGCTTCTACTCAATATAAATGTAAGTGATTGTTGCATTTGGAAAACACATACCCTTACATCCGGCAGTGCTTAGTACATTTGCAGCGATCCTCAAAAAGTCCAACAAGGCCCAGGTTGACTTTCCAAATTTTTCAACAAAGCTGAATCTGTATGTAGCACCTATTGGGTCCTATGACATCATCTTGGGTATAAATTGGATTACTGAACATTAGGCTAAGGTTGAGTGTCTTGCCAAAATAGTAGAATGTTTAGATGACCAAGGCAAACCTGTAACCATCAAGGGGAATATACATAAGATCAAACCACGTTAGATATCAACCATGCAACTTAAAAGATGTAGTAGAAAGGGATGCAAGATCTTCATAGTGAAATTGAAGATTTGAAAGAGCCTCTAGATACTACTTACAAGGACGAATATATCTTTGAAGATGGAGAAATTAGAGAAAAAACAGGAAAACTCCCTGACCTACCCCCATCTAGAGTATTTGATCTCAACATAGATTTGATACCCGGAGCAAAACCTGTATCCAAAGCACCTTATCGAATGACCACTACCGAGTTAATGGAACTACAAGTGCAACTACAAGATTTATTGGATAAGAAGCTCATCCGACCCAGTGTCTCACCTTGGAGAGCTCCGATGTTGTTTTTCAGGAAGAAGGATGGGACCATGAGAGTGTGTATAGAGTATAGGATGCTTAACAAGGTTACTTTTAAGAATAGATATCCACTTCTTAGGATTGATGACTTATTTGACCAAATGAGAGGTGCAACTGTATTTTCTAAAGTCAACCTAAGGTCTGAATATCATCAGCTCCGTATTAAGGACGAAGACATTCACAAGACTTCTTTCAGAACTAGATATGGACACTACGAATTTACCGTACTACCATTCGGTTTAACCAATGTTCCAACAACCTTTATGAACCTTAAAAAAATTTAAAGATTGTTTGGACAAATTTTTGTTGTTCATAGATGACATTCTCATATACTCACAAAATGATGAGGAACATCAAGGGCACTTAGAAATAGTTTTGCAGAGGTTACAAGAACATAAACTATACGAAAAATTATCAAAATGTTCATTCTATCAAAAAGAGATACAATATTTGGGGCACATTATATCAGCTCAAGGAATAGTCGTAGACCCCACTAAAATCAAAGCAATCAAAGATTGGCATGTACTTAGGAACGTAGCAAAAGTCAGCAATTTCATGGGTTTACTAGGATTTTATAGGAAATTTGTTAGAGATCTCTCCAGGATAGCTTACCTCATTGCCTCATTTCATAGAAAAGGGAGGAAGTTCATTTGATCTGAGAAGTGTCAAGCAGCTTTTGAATACTTGAAGTAGAAGTTAACTACTACCCCAAAACTTAGAGTACTTGATTCCCAAGGTCATTTTGTGGTTATAACTAATGCATGCAGAGAAGGGTTAGGAGGTGTGTTGATGCAGGAAGATCAAGTAATTGCCTATGAATCTAGGAAGCTGAAAACTTATGAACAAAATTATGCTCCGCATGACTTGGAGTTAGCTTCCATTGTTCACGCCCTCTAGATGTGGAGGCACTATTTGATAGGAAAACCCTTTGAGACCACAGACTGAAATATATATTTACTCAGCCTAACCTCAACACACAACAAAGGAGGTGGCTAGAATTTCTAGCAGATTATGACTCTGAGATCAGCTATATTAAGGGCAAGGAAAACAAGGTAGCAGATGCTTTAAGCCGGCGAAGGCATGTATCAGCAATGGTAGCCATAAATATCGGACTTAGAGAGCAAGTAATGCAACACCTAACCAGAGTCAATTTTTATAATGAGGTCAGCCAAGCACTTCACAAAGACCCTCAAGATTTTTGATATAAAGATAATCAGTTAGAAGAGGATGGATTGTTAAGATACAGAGGAAGGATGTATATACCAAAGGTCCTGGAAGTTCAAAGGATGATTTTAGAAGAACTGCACGCCGCTCCTTATTCTGGACATTCTGGCGTGACCAAAATGTTGGTAGATATAAAACCCTTGTATTTTTGGAAGGGGATGTGAAGAGAAATAACGGACTATGTAATTGGATGCTTTGAGTGTCAAAGAGTCGAGGCAAAAACACCACTACCCAGTAGGCCTACTACACCCAAATGAGGTTCCTGAATGCAAGTGGCAGGTAATTACCATAGATTTCATTTAGGGGTTGCCCATTGCCCGAAACAGACACAATACCATCTTGGTAGTGGTAGACAAGTTAACAAAAGTGGCTCACTTCATACCAAGTAACCCAACAGATGGGGCATTGCCCAATAGTTCATTCGAGAAATTTTTTGACTTCGTGGAATTCCATAAAAGATTATATCTGACAGGGATGCTGGATAACATCCAGATTTTGGCAAACTCTATTTTCAGCTTTGGGAATAAAGCTAAATATTAGTTTCAATTAACACCAAGTGTCCGATGGCCAAACATAGAGAGTAAATCAAGTTTTGGAAGATCTCTAAAGAGTGCATCTTCCCTTGGTAGAATTTGCTTATAATAATTCTTATCAATCCGCTATCAAAATGGCACCCATTGAGGCTCGATACGGTCATAAGTGCAGAACTCCTGTGAGTTGGAACCGAATTGAGGATAAAATTATCATTGGCCCGGAGATGCTCTTAGAGATGGAGGAACAGGTAGTTCAAATCCGCGAGCGGTTGAAAGAGGCAAATGACAAAAAAAAGAGTTATGCAAATGCTAAAAGAATACCTCAAGAATTCTCAATGGGAGAAAAGGTTCTATTAAAGGTAAAACCACAAAAGAGTACTATTAAGTTCATGAAGAATGTCAAACTAGACCCAAGATATGTGGGACCCTTTAAGGTGTTAGAAGTTGTAAACCCGGTGGCCTATAGGATCACACTGCCTACAGCCCTTGCCAGGATACATGATGTATTCCATGTGTCATAACTTAAGAAGTATAGTACTCATCACAAACATGTAATTGATTGGAATCTTTTGCAGGTACGAAACCCAAGGGTGGTGGAAATAGAGCCAATCAAAATACTCAAGGTGCGTAAGCTCTGCTTAAGAAATCGAGACATAACCCAGTGCAAGGTTCAATGGAACTAGTATAATAAGGAAAATACCACTTGGGAAGATTATGATAAGATCTTCCAAAAATTTTCCCATCTTTTCTCTAGGACTGGAGCATAAATTTTTGTGACTATCTATTTAAAACAGAGACTATGCTTGTTTACTTAAGTAGAATTCTGGTTTTTTTCCTCTTCTGTAAAGATCATTGAGGACTATGAAACACAAAGGGGAGGGTATGTTACATCTCAAATTTTTGATCTTATAAAAAAAAATATTATAGTCATTGTAAGGGTTGGTTAGAAACTCTTGGATATCATGAACTTGTGAAATAGAAGTTATGATTAAGGTTTTGATTCATGTATAAATGACTTGTTAGTTAATAATTGCTATTTCATGTATAAATGACTTGTTAATTGATGACAGTTATTTCAACAAAAAATGAATGCTTATATTTGAAGATAAAGGTTAGTGGTGGTTAGTTGTTGTGACAATTATCAGTTATTTTATTTCTTGATATCTTAATGTATATGAACATGTTATTATTGTGGAATATGCATTTTGGTTGCAAGAGCAAACAAAGGGGGGGAAAGCATTGCTAAACGGGATTCAAGAAATGGGTCACCAATTCAGTCCATTGTCAGATCACCAGGTATGGGCTCTAAACTACCTTGATAAGGATTTATTGACTAGGCAACGAAGTATACCTTGGACAAGTCATGAGCTATTTGGTCAAATTTGATAAAGGCAAAAAGAATATTAAACACTTAATATCATGAAAAGGACTATTACCTCTCATTCTTATTTGAGTCTATGAAAGTGATCAACATTATGAATTTTACATATATGTATATGCATACATATATGTGTATATATATATATATATATATATATATATGTGCATATACATATATATGCATATGCATATATATATATATGATGCCACCATAATACTCTAATAATATCTAAGAATTGCACCTATGTGTGTGTGTGTGTATATATATATATGCATGTGTATCTAGAGAGAATATAAAGATAGTTATGCATACTCTCAAAAAATAAACACATATATAGATATATGTATATGTGTAGGCACAATATAGATAAAATTCAATAAGTCGGTCGCATTGTATTCATATATATGTATATATGTACATGTATATATATGTATATGTGTGTGTGTGTGTGTGTAAAAAAATAATAACTTAAATAATAATAAAATATAATCGGCACCTGCCTTTTAAAAATTATATTGGAACTTTTGGAACTATTACTAAGCCCCTTTCTTGTAACCAAGCAGGAGACTATATTTCTCTCTGCAGTCGAAGGATTCTTGGTTATTATATGATCTTGTCTCATGCCGCTCTGCTTCTCTTCTTCTCAAAAAAAAAGATGGTATATTCACACCCCTTCGCTCATGACCTAGAATAGCATATCACCCCGCAATAGTGAACCAAATAGGCCAAAATCATAGAGTGCATAGTGGAATCACCACAACTATTGCATTTGTAATCAATCTCAGGTCATGAATATTTCACATGTCACTCTCATTTCTTTGCTATGTCATTTTTCTTGCTATCGTGACACTTATGAAAGTCATTGTATCATGTTACATGTTTGATATCATATCTGGAAGCATTGGTTCTACTCTCTTTTTTTTATAGTTTACAAAATATCACGTTCATATGCTCAAATGTATATCTGAGAAGCAACTGATCCGCTCCATTCTATATATTTGACTTAGTATCATGTTCACATACTCAATTTTACATCTAAGATGCATAAGGACTTGCTTTCTTTGTAAATGATAAGTTCACATCCATGCATATCAAGTATCTGCCCGTAGGAATTGGGATTGTTATAATCCCGTGAGGAAGAAGTTTTCAGCAAATGATAATGCATAATAAGTCTTTCATTGTAAATAATTGGCTATAACAGCCTTAAGTATTCTTTCTGATATGCATGTAACAAGATACACACCAGCAGTCTCCTAGGATGCACCCAAGGCTGGTAGAACCAAGAACAAGTGGATGAAGAGGAAAGATATACTGTAAGAAATAAAGCTATTAATCAGTGTATGTTATTACATGAACATAATAAGAAAAAAAATGCTCAAGACCAAGTAAGCTCGTGGTTGTCCAAGATATAATCGGTTGTCAAGTCGAGCGGTGGTGATTGGGCTGATTAATGCCCATCTAAATCCTTGGCCAAGGTAGATTAGAGACATGCTTGCCACAAAATGATCACTAGAGGTCAGGAGTGCTAGCTGACAAAAGAATCTCTCAGCCTTTTTTGTTTCTTAGCCGACACTCTAACACCAGTATGCTCAGGATGATAGGACTATGATGACCCAAGCTTAACCCAGAGTAGGGAGGGCCTTTCTCATAAGAGATTATGTGTGGATATGTTAAGGTCTATGGTTGGGAGGTTAAGCCCATGTCAATGCTTCTCCTCTTCACCAAATGTCGAGGCTTGCACAACTTGTCGACAATTATTTCAGTTTATGTATGAGTTCTAAATCTTTTACTTGCCTTTACTTTCTTTACTTTGAATGAATAGATATATATGTAGTTAGCCCAATCGAAATCATAGAATTCAGTTATGGAAGTTAATTCAATTGTTTTCATATGAAATAAATGTAGGCATTATTTAATGTAGTTTCCATATATTGTTTCCGAACTACTTATGTCATTTTGCTATGATATTTGGTTATAGTTTTAGAATATGTTCTTTATTTTCAGTTTAGTAAAAATGGTATGTTACACTGAAGACTGTCTAAAAAGCACAGAAACTAAGAAGGTGAATATTAAAAGCACAATGTTGGAGATCGCGGCTGCCTTCTGAAAGTTGTGAGGAAATTGATCAGGATGAATCATCCCCATGTGAGAATATGATATATCAAAACAGCCATACTAGCCATTTTCCAATGAGACAAACCACAAACATCAAAAGTATGACAAAGCTAGCTTCAAAGGAGAGAATAACACAAGAAGAAAGGAATGAATTTTCAAGTGTAAAAATTGACCATAATTTGTGAAAAGAAGAGAAACCACTGTATGTGAGTAGCAAAGCAAATCAGGGAAATTCATTTTTACTATGGCCAAATGCTCTTTAAGCATGGTATAGAATTTCAATATATTATGCTCTCTAGCTCAAAACCTACATATATAAAAAGTAATTGATAAGCTGTGTTACATTCAATCTGTTCTAAAACAACGATGGCAATCTGTAATAACAGAACAAATGAATCAAAGAAAAAGAGAACAAAGAAATGTAAGCTGAATGAATAATGGAGTGACAGGAAAATGAAGCAATCACAAATACTGAACCAATGATTTATTACTTATAAATTCTGTGACCTGAGTCAATAAACCCTATATAGGTCCATTAATGAAATTGATTTGTGGATGACTATCTTTGAAAACTTGATTGAAATACTGAAATAGATCTATAATGATCTTCTAATAAAAAATAAAACTTGAATTCTGTAAAGAATTGGGCAATTCTTTACAAGCACACCTTGGCTATCATCAGGCAAAGAATCAAACCTGATCTGTTATTTTTCACAAGTTCATGAAGCAAGGTTGTGAAACAAGGAAGACGGTACCTAAAACTATCTCTAAACCTTTCTGGAAATGAACATCTAAGACCATTGATATGTATCGTGATTCTAATTTTCATCTTAATATGTGGAAAGACTAACCCTCGCTTCAACTCACAAAGACATTCAATGAGCAAGCATAGTGGACAACCTGATCAGTTTTTGCAAATACAATTGGCACTGTTACAACATTGTCTTGATCCTTTTTCTCTAGAAGATGAGAGAAAACTTGTCTTAATTTAAATTAAACCTTGCTAATTTCCAACTATTGGTTATACTTCACATTTGAAATAAGGAGAAAGAATATGTATCTTATTCTGGATCTACAACTTATCATAATATCAGATAAGCACAGCGAACAATGCATTACAGTGTTACAAGGGGTTGGGGGATGGGGGGGGCATCAAGACAGGTTTCCAGGGTAGGGGAAAAGGGACCTAACTTTATGGGCACTAAGGGGACAAAAGGGGGACTACAATGTTTTAAATGCTATATTTTATACATATAGTATTTGAATTGCTAGTTATGAAAAAGATGTATGAGAAGTGAACTAGTAAAATTGCAAATTCCAAATACTAAATACTTGAACATTGAACAATGAACATTAAATATCAAATTACTAATTAGAAACTGGAATACTAAATAAAATTTCAATTTGACAAATGAAATTATTGAATCGGCAAATGGAAGATTTCTATTATATCAAAAATATCATAAAGATGATTACAATGAGTAGTATGATATCAAAACAAGTACAAAAACGTCAAAATGTAGTGAAGGGATGTCTCTAATCATCCCTCGAGAAAAACTCCTCATCACTACAACTATTGGACTCCTCGTGATCAAGATCCACGCATTCAAAGGCAATGATTTTTTTTTAAATTCATTTTACATTTCAGTTGAGTTGCGAATGTACAGACATCAGGACCAATCAATGGATGTTTGGGCATCCCTATATAGTATCAGGGACGTCAAGTCATCCCTCCATTCCGACAGTAGTTGGATGGCAAGTGAGGCGCAATGGGGAGGCATCCACTCCCGTCTACCTACCCTGGGGGCGTCTTCCTCCTGAGAATGTTATGGTCCAAGGGTCGAGACGCATCCTCTGTTACACTGATGGATTACAAATCTAACTACTAATCATTCAATTGTTGCTAGAGGATAGGCAATCTTGAGGGTAGACTATCATGCCCCTCGCTAATAAAACTATTGCAGCCCAAAATAACAACTAGTTAGCAACTAAGACCAAATTATATTAGAAATAAAAATAAAGTAATAGTTATTGACGACAGCCTACTAAGCCCAAGAAAACAAACAATTACTAGCAGAGTATTCCGGAAGGATGAGATATCTAGAAAGGAAATAAATAAATATCAGCAATCTTAAGTGGTCATTGTAATAAAGGTCAGTCATGATCAAAAAAGCAAAAAAGGGTAGCATTTGGTTAAACAAACAACCATTAATTTGTGGGCCAAACTAAACTAAGGGTACATTATAAACAATATTGAAATCTCTCTAACTATGTCGACTGGGATTTGTTATGATAACACTGTATTTATGAAAAGATGTGAACCTTGCCTAGGATTCAGGGTGTCATGAAGTGATATGAATCCCTCCAATGGAAGATTTAAAAGGGAGTTGAAGTCATCCAAGAAAGAGCATTAAGGAAGAGGAATCAACATTCGAGCTAATACAAATTATAAACTCGGAATAATAATACATATCACACAGAAAATTCCGCATGGATCAAGTATTGTGGATTCCATAAAATGCATTATCATATGATTTAGCTAACTCCTTATATGTCTTCATTTGATGAGGAGTATAAACTATGTTCCCTCGAGTTTCCAGGACGGGGATGGCAAGGGACAGCGGGACGGGTTTCCGGGACGGCAAAAAATTTTGCTGATTTTGGGGATGGGGGGTGGGGGGGTGCGTGGGGGGACAGCAAAAGAGACATTTCTGTTTTTATTTTTTATTTTTTGTGTGTTAAAAAATTGGGTAATATGCAAGTCCCCAATGAAGTCCCCGGGACTGTTGGCTTTTTTTGGGGGGGCACATCCTTGGGGAACACAGAGTATAAATGAATGTCAGTATTCTATTGCTCCTAACGTATGATTAATAATGGAGTAGTATTGTATGATTAATGTGGATAAAGATTGCTTTAAGCTTATAGCCAATCCACCATCCCATTATGGAGGAGAGGTATTCAATTAGTGGTAACCCTAAGTGGAGCTAAGAGGCCAAATAGCAGATGCCATTAATTAGCTCCTGAGATTGATGGATAAGACCAATGTGCCTTCTATGATCTCCCGCGTGCTCCATAATGAGGATGGGTTCTTGGAAAAAGCCTTAAGGAAATCTCATGCACATAAAAAGTATTATACTAGCAACTATATTTCTCTTTGGAACATGGCTGAATAATATGTTTATTTATCTATTGATAACTAACCTGGTTGCAGACTCTAAATCAAGATGTCATCCAAACTTCATCAAAGAGCTCTACGCAAATTAAGCCTAATAAGGGATATTAAAAAGTTGTTGTACAAATTATTGAATAATTATCATTTATTCATAATTTTCATTTATTGTTTAACTTTATTTACTACTTCATGTAATTATTCAAAAACAATTGCAAGTTTAAGGGACGACTTGGCTCTAATCAGGGACATCGCACTATGTTGGTCCTGCATGTTATTGGTCCTCGATCAACTTTAGATTTGGATCCATGCCTTCCACATTACTTTTCTTGCGGCCTCATCAAAGAATACCTCTATATAGTGCATTTGTCCCTTTCTGAAACACCACCTATCTCCCGGTTTCCACAGTTATCTGCATGTGAAGTGTAGCTTTTGGCAGACCAGTTCATTTTTAGACACCTCTACTTGGTTTGTTAAATGAGGTAGCATGCTTTTCTAAATAGATTTCTCTAATAGCATAATAGATCCTTGCTTCAAACTCAATATGTTCGTAGTCACTAAATCTTCAAAAATCAGAGCCCTATTGATGGTTCTTGTAATGAGCTCGGATCAAATGCCCCTACTAAACCTTTTAACAGATCTGGTAGGACCTTCCACAAAGAATACTGTAAGGCGTTTCTCTCTGACACATCCGAAAACACTACCACAAGCTTTTGAAATTCTGCTACACAGTCTTCCACCTTGCCCCCTTGCTTCACCTGTCCTAACTCTCTAAAATGAGTTTTTGGTTCCCTACTTCCAAACATTTCTATCAGCCCTTGCCTGAAGTCTTCCGAGTTGTTAATTCAGTCATGCAATTGGCTTACCATGTCCTGGTACCATAGTTCGTGAGTGAGTCCTTTAAGATGAAATGTGGAAAATTTGATAGCATCTTCCTCAAACATTGAATTAAAGGAAAAACATGTGTGTAATTTCTGCAACGAAGCCCTTGTTGAAGCATTACCAATAACATCAAAAGGAGGAGCGGTGATTTGTCCCAAACAATGTTGAATGTCTTTCCTCTTTTCATACCTTCTCCTCCTATGTGTAGTCCTTGTTTTCATCTCATAAAATTTGAATATCATGTCCCTGCACAGGGAAACAATCAAGGCATTGTATTCATCATTAAGTTATTTCATCTCATCTTCCTGATCAGGTTGTTCTTCCTTTCTGTTTTCTGCCTCCTCTTTTACCAGATATTTGGCCCAGAACATTTGCGTGTTTGCTGAGGCCTTCACACCACCTAATCTACTTTCTTCTTCTTCATTCTGTACTGTTCTCCCAGTAGTTAGTTGCGATTCACTCTAAGCTTGAACCATCTCCATCATGGTATCTCTCATGTTGGTATGGACCTCTCTAGCCTCCCTAATGAGTTCTTGAGAATTTGCCTCTTCCCTGTCTCCTACGGCCTTCTTTCTTACTTCTGGCTATGTTGATCCCTATCACTCATCAATTACCCTCGGGCCAGCAGGATGCCAAGCTCTGATACCACTGAAATAATCCAGGTAGGAAATACCGCAAATTTCACTGTAACTAATATTGCAATCACTAAACTGATTTCCAGATTAACATATCAACCCAGTAAAACAAAAGTTTCAGAAATTTTGCACACAAAACTTAAATTAGATTCCCTTATTCGTGAAATCATTCTGATACACATACACACTCTTGCAAATAATACAATCTGATTGTTTATAATTACAACAGAATCACATACAAAATTAGAACTTCATGAACAAAAATATGAGATGGGCCACAAAAATTTATACGGACATTCTCTCTATGTTGTTCTTGTTCTTTGTTTAGTTGAAATGATCACTGATTGTAGGCTTGTGTATCAAGGCACAAGCTATAGCAGCAACACCCTGGACATCCATCTCTTCTTTGACCCTGTGCTCAAATCAAAGAACATGAGATACTGATGCACCTCCAACTCCTTCATAACCGTTCTTCGAGCTCGAATTCTCCTCTAATTGCAGTGTTAGAACTCAGTCCTGCAACTGAAGAGACTCCAATGCTTATTCTCTTGTTGTCATCTGGGACACATGGCAAGACCATGCTTGTCACTGAGTGTTGGCTTATAACACCCAAGTCTGTAGCCTCCCATTATGAATCAAACTTGTAGAGGATCAGATCACGTCAAATTGGAAAGTGTGGGAAATTACTGAGCCAAGGTAATTTTGTGCTTGATAATAAGTTGTCAGGGATTTTACCTTACCACAGATGGATACTAATGTTCGTGTTTGAGGACCATTCTGCATTTGTATAATGCATGGGAATAAGAAACTCTTTGATACCTTTGCCTTCACTAGCATATGTATATGCACTAATCCGTCCCAGATTGACCAGGAGCAACTGCCACAACTGCCACAAAGTTGGCCTCAGAGGAAACTGCCACAAGCTTGAACAAGGTTGACCTAAGAATCATTACTCAAATTATTGAGTAATTATCATTTATTCAAAATTTCAAATCATTGTTTAATTAGAACTTTATACATTTATTTTTAAAAACATTAGCAAGTTCTAATCCTAGACATCACATCTACAACAACCTGCTACACCCAATCAATCTTCACTATATCTTTCAATGTGTTATTCAACACATAAACACAACACATGGTCCAAAAGATGTGCTTGCGAACACCCTCTGCCAGAAAACCAACTAATTTGCACACATGTGCTGAATCAATGATTACCTGCACAACAATAGAGGCCCAAACCTCCACTACCACCTCCACTACCATCTCTCAAAATATGAAATTGGAATTCTGCATCCTTACACTTCCCATGAATAATCAATAGTTCTAAGAAAATATGAGCTAGCTAAACATGTGACTATGATGTTGATAATTGGCCGATGTTTAATATCGGTCCACCCATCCATGACAACGGAGCAGCTTGTCCTAACCCAACACTATCTCATGTCCTCCACCACAATCATATTGGAATATTCTTTGTCAAGAAGTGAAGTGAATAGTTTATGTCCTCCGTGGGGGTAAATAAGGGACCAACAGTAGCTAAATGTTTGACGAGTTGTTTGAAAGAGAATCTGCTACATGATGAGAATAGAAAAGTTGACTCCAAAGGACTCTGTCACATCTTGTGCATGCACATTGAGCAAACTTGCAATTGGATTTGGCTGCTCACTAGAAATAGTCTCCCTCTTCCCTCTTGTGGCCTGAATATCACCATTAGCACTAACAAACATAAAAAGAATATGCAAAGCTGATTGTGCAGATTGTGTTGGCATTGGCAGCCTCATAGACTTCATATTTTGTCTCCATGTGCAAACCCTCTCATTGTCCTTAATCTCTTTATAAACCTTCACCCCTTTGGTAGATGAAAAAATTAGACTCTTGTGTAGCTCCCATTAAAATGATCTTTACAAAAGGTGACAACCACATTCCAGTACCCCGACAAAATTTTATTTCTACCTTTGTCTACAGCTGTGACCAAATGAAGATGTTTTTTAGAATTGAAGGGACCATTTGCATGTTCTTTGATTATTATTATTTTTAGGTTGTCCCCCTCCACCCATACCACTCCCACACCTTATGAACATCACAAGTTGGTTTGCATTTTCTTCTTCCCTCTCATCATGACCACTACTCCCACTATCACCACTACTCCCAACTGCTCATGTTGTTTGGTTTTGACATTTTGAATCCGATAATTTAAAAACCACAAAGTATCGTACATTTCATTTTTTTTTACTTTGAAAATAGTGAATAAAAAAATCACAAATGGATAGATTAACATACATCTTTGGCTTCTCATGCTTGTTCCTACCTCACTATTTACCCTTGTTGCTAACTGAATGTTGGTTTTTTCAACACCACAATCCAGCCCTGCTGCTTTGCCTTTCTAACTTGTTACTTGGCTGCAAAAAAAATTTAATGTTAAAATGAAGTCAGACACTACTTATGGAAAGATTAACATACATCTTTGGCTTCTTATGCTGGTTCCTACCTCACTCTTTATCCTTGTTGCTAAATGAAGGTTGGTTTTTTCAACACCATATTCCAACCCTGCAGCTTTGCCTTTCTAACTTGTTACTTGGCTGCAAGTTTTTTAAATGTAAAAATAAAGTCAAATGCTATGTTCAGTCATGTTAGGTTTGTTGGAAACAAACATTATTTAAAATGTCTATTTAAGTTGGGCCTTTTTTTGTTTTCTGAATGCTGGAAAAACAGGGATGGCTGACCATCCATCCAGGAGACAGTCAAAAGACATCCCTGATGCATCCCAAGGACAACTAGCCATCTCAACTCTGTCTCCAACCCATTCCCCTGATTTGGAGATGTCCCCAAAGTTTTGGAAGATTTTTGAGATGGCTGGGAAACATCTGCAAGACATCCCTGGTGAAGCGACATGAACAAAATACCCAAAGGATGCATCCTCATGCACTCTTGTTGCAAAGAAAACAGGTTGTTAAGAAAAATTGATGTTGTTGTATTAAAGAGAGGAGATGAAAGCTCCTTATATAGATTCACAAAGATAATGTTTCTAAAAGAAACAATTGTGAACTAAAGACGAAAATAGAAACTACTTAATAAACTAAGGACTAACTAGGATGACCATTAAAGAAACATTACAATATTCTAATACCATCCCTTAATGGTCATTGTCTAACTATGTTGCAGAAGATTATACACGTCTTGTAGTCATAAACTCTCCAAAGCATTTTGTTGTTGTTGAGACCCTCTTTGGATCTGCAAAATGCAATGACCAAGAGTGGCCAATATCCATCCAGAAAATAACAGAGAAGGGTGAGCCCTTCTTCAAAATGTTTTGCAACAAGAGACGAGAGTTTGCCACTAGCTCTATCACCGAAATGACTTTGCCACCAACCCTCCCAGAATTTGCAAAGTTTATGACCAAAAATCATCACAAAACATCCAACTTGATGTTGGGTAAAATGTTAATGTTTTGCCTAGAAATAAAGATAAAACAGCAATAAGGAACAACAAAAATAGATACAAAAGACACAAGAGAATACCCTGGGAAAACCCTTCCACTTGAAGGGAAAAACCCAGCCACACCACAAAAATATCACTTTTATTGATAATAAAATGTTTGAGTACAATGCTTTTTGCTTGATGCGATATATACAGAATAGAGAGACACTTCATTACACAAGTAAAGGTCTCTTCATTTTCTAAATAAAAACTCTTCATATTTCCACACTCGTGCCTCTTTGCATGACACATGACATGTGTCTCTTTATATAATATTATTACAAATGTCTTCTTCAGCTGAAGATGACCATAACGGTCATAACTGCCATATTTCTATTTCATTAAATCGGAGATAAAGATCTCTATCGCAGCTACAATCTTCAACATAGAGAGACACTTCATTACACAAGTGAAGGTCTCTTCATTTTCTACATAAAAACTTCTCATATTTCTATACTAACGCCTCTTCGCATGATACATGACATGTGTCTATATAATATTATTACAAATATCTTCTTCAGATGAAGATGACCATAATGGTCATAAGTACCATATTTCTATTTCATTAAATCGTAGATAAAGATCTGTATTGCAACTACAATCTTCAGCACAGCCTATTAACAAGAGAGAGATCTTTAGTAAGGAAGGCACACATAGCTGCAACCAAAGATAACAATATTTTTTCAACATATAGGTTCTCATTAAAGTATGTTATCTCTATTGGCAATATGGCTAGGTAGATGTATGAGTGTTGTCATTGATGGCAACATCTATATTTTGGTATTTCATTATATAAACAGAGATAGAAAATTGCCTAAGTACTGAACAATTTGCAGCAAAACAGAAATAGATTTGGGATGTACGAATGACAGAGTCCAAGTTAGCACATGCGCAATTGGGAAACGATAGTTGACAATGTCATGATGACGTATGTCAATGCGCAGACCTGTATGGACAATACAACATTAGTTACAGAAGAATTACTAGCACAGGTAATTAACAGAGTAGAATCGGGCAAGTCAGTAAAAAGTATTGTACGGCTTGAGGAATTATTTTGGAAACAAAATAATTATTTAACCATGATGGGCCAATATCCTAGATGTTAACCCCGAAGCTATTTTATAATAGCCAAGCATGTAAAGCATCAAGGCCAACTGATCAGGTGTTTTGATAATTTGCAAGGTATAAGTAAAGATCATATCTTGCGCAACTAATATGTAGTGGTAATGTGATGCAAACTATTTTGAAGGAAGTATAAGTGATATGCAAGCTAAGTAATGCAAAATCTAATGAATGATCAAAGCAAGTGCGAATTGCAGCAGTAAGATAGTATCATATGTATATCTATTCTTGTAAAGAAACTTATTTTCTTATTGCATGTTAGGATAGTAGGCTCTTCTTGCATACATTGTATTTGATCTACCAACTCCTAACAGGGTTGAGGCTTTTAATAGGGCCTAGTCCTCTTACAAGGGCTCAAGACACTATATGTATTTGATAGACTCCTAACATGGTCAATATCCTTAACAGAATTCTTTTGTTTAGTGGATCATCTTGTCAGTATCATCCCCACCGGGGTTTTCCCTTGGCCAAGGTTTCCCTAGTTAACAAATAATGGTGTTATTAGTTCTCTATGTGTATGGTTTTATTTATTGTTCAGCATTGTTGGTTTACTTTCATATGCAAGTTACAAAGTAATTAATAATATCCATTTGTGCACAAAAGTTTGTAGAATACTGATTCACCCCACCCCCTTTCAGTATTATCTTTTTCTAACAATCTCAACATAACATAATTTGCCATAGTTACTTTATAAGCACATGACTTCCATAGCATCTACTCATAGGGGGTGGTCCAAGTGTTGTCACCTCAAACCTATCCCAAAGAAGAATACATTTCCACCATGCCTTGGTGCAAAGGATGGACCGAAGACTTTCACCTCAAACTTCTCCCAAAGAAGAATGCATTTCCACCGTAACTACTTGCAGGGGGTGGTCCAAGGGTTGTCACCTCAAACTTCTCCCAGAGAGGAATAAATTTCCACCATAATAAGAGAGCTAATGTAACCTCCCTCTAAAGCTGAAGCATCTCCCTCTAAATGCAAAGCAATATTCATCTCATTGCTTCGTCCTTTTTAGATCTTGATCTCCATATGACTCCTTGCTAATAGTAACATGGTCTCTTTCACATAAGTGATATCTACGTCCAAAATTCTAGCAAGAAATACAATAGACTCACGCGTATGTGCTCAAGTTGCTTTGCCAATTCCTAACATTCCTTTACCCGACAGCTCAAGCTAGCCCCAAATGTTCCTTGGGATTGCAAGGCTCTATAGGCGGTGATCAGATAGGTTCAACAAATACGACAATATCTCACATAGAGATCATTGTTGCAAATGTAGATATCACACTACCTCACACTTTAATAGTTATAATAACTGTATACTCTTGAATGCATACGTTCCTAAATACTAAACTCTACCATCACCATAGATGATCCAAATCTATATCTTGTCCAACAAATAGACAACTCAATGAATACAAAGTAATGCCTTCTTTGAATACATTTTTCATTAAGACTCTCAACCAAGAAAACACGAGAACAATCCAAGGAATACAATGAATCCATTATCATATGCCATCTCAAGATACTTCTTTTGCCATGAGAAAACGTTTGAAAGATTTCCTAGTAACTAAAGGAATATTGTCAATGACACAAAGAGTCAATCGTTATAACGACAATTATCAATGCCAAAATCGATGTGGTCACCTCATATCTATGAGCCACCTTGAAGCACACTCATTTCATAGGTTTGTTATTAGAGTTAATCGCAGGAATAATTTTGCCAATCAAACTAGTGAAAGACTTTGGCTGCCAACTCCATCACCACCAAACCTAGCCTTCCCCTCACTCCCTTCATTTACCAAATCTCCCTTCCATGAATTCTCGTCCTCAAACTAACTAGCAACTGAAGGAGCAATGTTGCGAGAATGTAAATCAATGATCTTTGGGTTGAATGAGACAATGGTAACGAAATTGGAGTAGAAAGGAGTCTGGTTGCAGAGAGAGACCAACTATGGCACACACATGGGGCCACTGCCGCTAACTTTGATGAAAGCCTCTCCAATATTGCATCCCTCACTTCCTCGCTCAAATAGCCCCACCTTTGGACAATCACCACAACCAAATGTCTACAAAAAAACTCATAAACACCTCAACAAATACATGAACTAAACTCTACAAAATGTCTCCTGTAATGATGGCACATGCAGAATAATACATAGTTTGGTGCTTTGTGTTCTCAAACCACCAATTCCCACTATCGACGATGTTGTCCTTGGACTCCATGAAATCCAAGAGTCTCAAAACGATTTGACACAGGTGCCTCAGCCTTGACTTAAAGATTGAACAACATTGCTTGAAAAAAAGCGATTACAAGGACAAATAATTTTGGAAGTTGTTAGTCGCCTTGAGTGGAGCTTAAACAGTTGTCTGTACACTTTCATCAGACAAATTCTCACCACGGAGAAGATTGAGACCTTCAATCATGCCTTTAAGCATCCAAATTTCCAGCAGTGAACATGTCATAGCCATACATACCAACTCAAGGAAACTAAGAATTGCACAATTGTTTAATGCAAGAATGCAGAACCTAGCACCAAAATTCATCATTCTTGACCAATATGCATGCTGGTTCCTAAATATCTTCATCTCTCTCAACTACAAGGATATCCCTAGGAATATCCAAAAAATCAAGATGACAGAACAAAATGCATTTAAGGCGTGATCCATTCATAGTCGTTGTAGCAAGCAAGCTAACAACAGTTGTGGGTCATATTCCAAAGCACCTCTATATGCTAATGGTTTGAGGACCTATTATTGCTGAAACTGCCAAAGCATCTGCCTCATTAATGATAACAAGAATATCCAAATAATATAGAATGATACAAAATAACTCTACAAAACTGTTGCACATGATCCAAAAGTATTATCATTGCAACAAGAGAATTTTATCATTGAACGTAACCTAGCTCTGATACCATGTTAATGTGTTTCCCAGAAATAAAGATAAACAGCAATAAGGAAGAACAAAAATAGATACAAGAGATTATCCTGGGAAAGCCCTTCTACTCAAGGGAAAAACCCAACCACACTAAAAAAAATCACTTTTATTGATAATAAAATGTTCAAGTGCAATGAAGATATAAAGTATAAAGAGCCTCTTCATTACACAATTGAAGGTTTCTTCATTATCCAGAATAAAAACTTTTCATATTTCCATATGCATGCTTCTTCGCATGACGCACGACACGTGTCTCTTTATATTATATTATTTCAAATGTCTTCTTCAACTAAAGATGACCATAACAATCATAAAGGTCACATTTCTATTTCATAAAATCAAACACTAAGAACAACTATCATGAACCCCCATTGATATACAAATGTATTAAATTCTAATAATACATATAATTGTTTGATAGATAATCTATTATTAGACTAATTAAGTAAATCAATAATGAGTACATGTTAAAATAACAATTATCAATTAATGTTAAATCAATAATCAATATCGATGCATGAACAAAAACACAATTGAAACAATTATTAATGCTAAGTGTATAAATATTTATTAATCAAATCACCCACAATAAAAATCTTATTAATGTTAAGTATATTTACACAATAATTGGTGGTGCGAAGTTTACAATTAAAATCTCAAAAAATCACCGATCGATGAAACAGTGCTAAGAGGGTTGTGCCTGATCATATAATTATATATAGTGCTTGGAAAAAAGACATAAAATCACCAAAGAAAACATAAAGAAAACCAAAACCTTTGCATTTGGATTGTTGAAAAGGATCAAAGCAAAGTCAAATAAATTGAATAGGGAATCTCCATTATCAATCAAGCCATGTATATCCTCTTTAAAATTAAGCCATTAATGTTTTAAGATAAGTATAAGAAGGAAAATATGTTATTAATAGAAATGAATGGGAGTATAAGGAAATAATAAGGCAAATGAAAAGTAATAAGAAAAAAACATGTTTGTGTGGGATAAGAAAAGAAAATGGAACAAATACCATTAAGAAGTGAAAAGTAAGTTCTCCTTTTAAAATTCGTAAAGATGTATATATAAGTGTAAATATGAAATTAGTATTATTATTAAATAAACTCATTTTACATATTAATTATAAAGATATATAGACATAAATCAATAATAATGCATTATAATCATATGATTTATATATAATTAATAAATAATCATAATAAGAGAATTAATCTATATTCCTAGACTATCCCTTATACTCTCCCTATAGTCTCAGGAGTTGATAGATAGTGTTGTGTACGGAGAGGCAGAGCAAATCCAAAGAATGTGCTAGTGTCAAGCACCCTATGACAAGTAAATCCACGCTCTCCTTAGGGTGAATTTAGGACAGAAAGAATCAAGGCCTAAAAATGATAACTACTAAACGAATTATGAATTTTCATTAATTGCCTTGGATGCTTAGTATTGTGTGTTAATCATTGGAAATGATAACCTCATATTCAAAGGCATGACAACTATTTATGATAGTAATATATACTAAGTCAATTCTTTAATCACTCATTTACACAACCAAGCGGATAGGGAGTTTGCACATGGTAAGGAGTAATTTGATCACGTTGGGGTAAAGGAGTCCCAATACGGGTGAGAACCATTGATAGGATCAACCTATACACCAACATTTCATTTGGATTTTCAATACTTCTTTTAGCTCAAGGAATGTTCAACACTAACCTTTGAACTTCTTGCTAGGGTTTTCCAATTCAAATTTGCCCTCTCACCTTCTAGGTTGTCCTATCAAATAGACCTTGATTTCATTACTTCCCTATTCTTCACCAAGGCCACCAAATAAGTATAATCTCCAAATCAACCAGGGTGAGTTGCAAGAGTGTAGAGGTCATAAAAGTATCATTAGGTCACTTGACAAGGTGCAAAGGTTTGTCATAGCTCTTATCTTCCTTACTGATCTCTTAGTTATAGCAATTAGCTCTTGTAGCCCTTTCAGAACTGAATTAGCCCTCCAATCTAGTTTTTAGGGCTCAATTTCCCAAACTTACAAACAACCCACCAAACCATTGTGCTTTCCAGATGCCCATTCAGAAACCCTAAAGGATTTTGTAGGTTTCATATACCCATGGTGTTTGTACATGCCTAATGTAGGAAATGAGGGTTTGTAAGCAATTATGAGGGTTTCTAGACCAATCTCAATTCAATGGCTTCCACAACACCAAAATGAACTCAACTTTTGATCCCAATACATCCAGACCTTGTCAAGACTCCCACAAACATACTTGAACCATTTGTTTGGTTCTTTCAATCACTCTCTGCAAATTTTTCTTATCTATTATATGACTGCTCCTAATCAGGTTCCCATCTAACTCGCAAAGGACATAGTCTCAAAATTCAATGCTTAACTTTCTTGGGCCCAAACCAAGACTAAGTTATAGTACATTGCCTTCTCTACAAAACCTCCAAAGATCGTTATGAACCAACAGTAGAATAAGAGAAATTGGCATTCTTTCCTTGGTGTCCTGAACCAGTCCAATGATAGTACAAAATTTTATTGAACACATTAAACTTAACAAGAGAAAGCTTCCAAACTAGGAAAGAAAGAACACAATATATACAACCTAATTACAATGAAAATCATCAATTGCAATCCAAAAATGATAAGATGCTTTGGTTGCAATAAAACTATGCATAATATTGCTCAATCTATCAAGCCTTTTGTATTCAAAATATTCACTCCAAAGAATCCAACCTTCCAAAATAAGTTGGGAGAGCTTAAATATGCATGGTCAACTATTCCAACAAATTGCCTAGCGTTGGTAACTACTTGGCCCAAAATTTACATTTTCTTGCAACCAATTGTCAAGTAATTTACAAAACTTGCAAAGTTGTCATTGACAACTTTTGCAACATTGGCCAACTTTGAACATATCAATGCTTGCTTGCAACCCAAGGGTACAAAAACATGTCTTAATGCATTTTTAAGCTATCTGACCTATAAACAAGCCCTCCTAACACTTAGATCAACTTTTGACACACTTAACCAAATTTAGCACATTTGGCAACATTTTGCCCATATTGTGCATTGCTTTGCCAAACTTGGAACTACTACCAACTTGACTCACTAACCATAACATAAACTCACTCATACACACTCTAGGCTTTTTAACTAGCCTTTATTACAATTTTGACCCATCATGGGTCTACAAACCAAAACTTTACTAGGGTCTTGTATTTCACCCTAAGGTGCTTCTACACCAACAATGAGGGAGCCTCAAGCATTAGGAGGGTGTTAAGGAAATAAATCTTAAGAATGCATTATAAGTCAATGATTGTTTCTAAATATAATGATGATAGAGAATTGGAATTCTCAAGTAGTATGAAACAAATGAAAAAGTCAAACTCTAAATTAAGAATATTTGAACAAATTATGTAAGGCCCTATTTGGGGTCATTACAACAACTATGGTTTTGAGGAAAATTAGGTAAACCCTCCAAACTATTGTTGATGAGCCGGATACCCCAAAACAAATTGCAAGACACCATGATTTGCCAAGAAATTTTACAAATGAGGACTATGACTCAAATCAAACTGCAAGAAGCCACAGGTTTGTGGAAAAAACCTAAAAAAACCTTGTAAGTGAAATTTACAAACCATCATTTATTCCCAAAAATAATTGTAAAAACACACAAACTTCACAAATTACATAAAGCAAAAACGATTGTTGAGGTGAAAAATCGATCAAAACCAAAAAAAATCTACTGCACAAATTAGAGAACACAAAACTTTGATTTTAGGAAAGGGTATACCCGACAAATATTTTTGAGGGAAAATTTATTAAAAACCCAACAAATAATTTTTGGGGAAAAATTTATTAAAACGAAACATATAATTTTGAGGAAAAAGTTATTAAAATACAACATATTTTTGAAGAAAAAATACTAAAACCCATCAAATAAAATTTAAGGTAAAAATTACGAAACCTCAACAAAGAAACCTTTAAATGGCATAACAGGGGACTTTGCATGGTAAGACAACACATGCAAGTACATGCAACCTTCAAAAATCAAAGACTTGTGCTCAAACTAAGAAATCATGCGAGCAAAACCCTTAATCAAGCTCACAATTTTTAACAAAAATCTTCAAAGACAAACTACAAATTTTCATAAAATATCTCCAATGATTTTTATTTTAAAAATCAGAAAAACAAATTCCTCAAGGAAAATTCCAGATCAAAAGAGGCTCAAATTATTCTTAAAAAAAATCGCCAAATTTATGAAATCTTATTGACCCTCTCTAATACCATGTTATGGTAAATTGATGTTGTTGTATTCAATAGAAGAGATGAAAGCTCCTTAATAAATTTACAAAGGCAATGTTTCTAACAGAAACAATCATGAACCTAAGACAAAAATAGAAACTACTATGATTAACATTAAAGAAATATTAAAATATTTTAATACAGATCTTGCTAGGCTCAAACTTAGATCACCCTAATGTGCCTTGCTTGTTATTAGATGAGATTGCCATTATACACCCGTTCTTCCTTATTTTCAAATGATGGCCTAGATGGCTTTATTGTTCTACAAAGAGTAAAACTACCCAAAACAACTGGCAAATATTTCCATAGATGCATTAATTTAACTATGTTTTATGAAAACTACGTAGCAAAGAATGATTAACCCAATTAAGCAGAGAAATTTATAGGGGATGGACTATATTTTCCAAGTAATAAACAATTATCAATCTTTATAGTATTGTAGGAATTTTAAGGAAAATTATATGATATATTGTTAATAAATGTAGACTTAGAGGATGCTAATAACTTAATGTGTGTTTGAAGTAAAAACTAGCATTTGTTTTCTTTTTGAGATTTACTAAAGAATCTAATTTTTCAATATTTGATGAAAATATAGCAGACTGATCAAAAAGTGTCTTGCATTCAAGGCAAGAACGTAACAAGTACACTTACCTTAAGGGCTCGTCCATACATTTGTCGCTTACTAAGCTTCCTTATAATAATGCAAATATCTTTTCTAGTCAAAGCATTGTCATGTCCCCAAATTTTAATGTAATAATTTAATTGAATTAATTAATTAATTGGTCCCAGAATTTAAATAATACAATAAAAGGACTTTTAATTAGTTACTTTAATTAATTAATATGGGGCCCAAGTTAATAATATTTGTATTTGTGGTTTCGATTGATTTAGAATATCTCGAACCCATTTTAATTGTTTCCGTAGGTGTTGTCGTCAGCTATCTTTGTAAACCCTCGGGAGTTCCTTCGAATGGTATTTAAGCACGGCATGTAAGTAGTATTGGTATGCAATTTGAATTATTTCTTTATACTATGAATTCCCATTGGGATTCACTGTTGTTCACCATTTCGAAAGTGAAAGATCTTCCCTACTTGGCTATTCCGATTTCAGTGGGATTCAACCCTCACCCTATTCCATCTCTGTATTACTTGGCTCGGACCTGGCAAATCGGAGCACCATCTTGTCTGCAAACATTAATTGAAGTTTATCTGTGTTCAATCTCTATTCTTGTCCAGCATTTATTTGGTGAATTTGGAACTCTAATATTGTTTATGGTTGTATTGATTGATTCCTTCTTCCACCACCATGCGGCTCCCTCCGTACGACTTCACTCTACCATCTGTTGCAACCGTACGGCCATCTCAACCCAGCCTCACACATTGCCATTCAGCTGATTCCCTCCATCATACAGCCTATTCCTAGTTTTATTGTATGGCCTCCTGCCACCCCGTGTGGATCTCCTACTGCACCATACAGATCCCTTGTTGTATCGTACGAACTACCTATTGCATCAAATGGATCCCATACTGCTGTCGTATAGACTCTCTACTGCGAGGACGGAACATTACAATGGTATCAAAGCAATTGCCTTTGGGTCGAGATCCCCTTCGACCAAGTCCCCCTTCGAATCGAGATCCTCTTCGGACCGAGATTCCCTTCGGATCAAGTTTCCCTTCGAATCAAGTTTCCCCTCGGAACCATATACCCTTCGGATCAATTTCCCCTTCGGATCAAGATTCACTTCAAACCAAGTTCCCCTTCGAATCGAGTTCCCCTTCAGGTTGGATTCCCTTCGAACCGAATTTCCCTTCGGATCAAGTTCCACTTCGGACCAAGATTCCCTTCGGATCAAGATCCCCTTTGGATTGAGATCCCCTTCAGGTTGAGATTGCCTCCGAACAGATATCCCCTTCACAACGAGATTCCCTTTGGGCAGAGATTGCTTTGAGGTTGAGTTCGCCTTCATGATATTACAATGGTATCAGAGCCATTGCCTTCGGGTAAAGATCCCCTTCGAGAAGTCATTGCCTCGATCGAGATGCCCTTCAGGAAGTCATTGCCTTTGGGTTAAGATCCCCTTTGGGTCGTGATTGCCTTCGGATCGAGATTGCCTCTAGACAGGGATCCCCTTCGGGACGAAATCCCGTTTTGGCCGATATTTCCTTTGGATCAAGATTGCTTGTAAGCTGAGTTCGCATTCAAAACATTACAAGCTTGCCTTCTTCAACCCACGTATCAAGCGTAGCAAGCATATAGCGGTAATCACATCCCGTGAGAAGTTCAGTTAATTTCACAATTTTTTCTTTTTCTGATAAATAAGGATCAACCCGAGCTTCTTCCGCTGCTAAGACCTCACTCTCTGAAGCCATCACCTCTTCTGCAACTTGACTCTGTGAGGCCAAGGTGTCTTCCTCTAGGGCAGCATCAGGCTCAGAAAACATACAATCATCGTCCTTCCCTTTAATTTTATTATCTTCTTTCTTCTCACTTGCATGTATGAAGAACCCTAAAATGTTGGGTTGTTTCTTTGACATTGATAATAATTGCTAGCCAAAGGAGGCTTTAAGGCACTACATGAAATTACTTCTTCACCAATCAAAAAGCAAACTTTGGTATGCAAGTTACTACATGCACTAAAATCCTGCTGGCATCCTTCTCTTGAATACTGCCATCACTAAGAAACGCTTGTATTCATTGTACATCCCCTGATCTTTTTCAAAATAAACGTTGTCATTGCTGACCAACCTGCCAGTGATGTGAAGTTGAATCCACAACCCACTTGAACAAGTGTGTGAGAGGCAACATAGATGATTCTTCTAGCAATAATGTAGCCTTCTTGAGGAAAACCCTCACCATTAACCCTGTTTGACTCCTCGACTGTATTGCATTTTGATCGCTCAAGTAAATTTGAAGAGGCTCTTAACGTGCCCTTGCCATTGACACAAGGAAGTCTACAATTCATTAATTATGTGAGTGTTTAGTGCTAGAGAAATTTAGCTAGGCTTCCAACTAGTAGCAAAATATGAAATTGGAATTCTGCATTCTTAAACTTCCCATGAATAATCAATAGTTCTAAGAAAATATGAGCCAGCTAAGTATGTGACTATGATGTTCATAAGTGGCCAATGTTTAATATTGGTCCACCCATCCATGACAATGGAGCAGCTTGTCCTAACCTAACATTATCCCATGTCCTCCATCACCACACTCACATTGGAATATGCATTATCAAGAAGTGTAGCACATAGTTTATGTCCTCCACGGAGGTCAATATTAAACCAACAACAGCTACATCTTTGAACATTTGTTTGTAAGAAATGTGCCACATGAAATTGGATGGCATGGGCACAGAAATTTTGACTACAAAGGAGTCTGACACATCTTGTGCATGCACATTTAACCAACTTACAACTGCATTTAGCTACTCACTAGAAATAGTCTTCCTCTTCCCTCTTGTGGAATCATGAGTATCACCATTAGCACTACCAAACATTGAGGGCATATGTAAAGCTGATTGTGCAGATTTTTGTTGGCATTGGCAGCCTCGTAGACTTTAATTTTGTCTCCATGTGCAAAGTATAACACTCTACCCTCTCATTATCCTTAATCTCTCTATAAACCTTCACCCCTTTGATTGTAAAACCCAGTAGATGACAAAAACACTCTTGTTTGCTCCCATTAAAATGATCTTTATAAATGGTGACACAAACACATTCTAGTACCCCCACAAAAATTTCTTTCTACCTTTCTCTACAGCTGTGACGACATGAAGATGTTTTTTAGAATTGAAGGGACCTTTTGCATGTTATTTGGTTTTTTTTAAGGCTGTCCTCCTTCAGCCATACCACTTCCATGCCTTATGAACACCCACCTTGATTTTCATTTTCTTCTTCCCTCTCATCATGTCCACTACTCTTGCTATCACTGCTCATGTTTTGTTTTGACATTTGGAAACCAAAAATTAAAAAATCACATAGAATCAAACATTTCATTTTTTAAACTTTGAAAAAAATTGAATAAAAAAATCACAAATGGAAAGATTAAAATGCCTCTTACACTTCACTTACTGGTTGCTACCTTACTCTTTACCCCTGTAGCTAAATGAATGTTGGTTTTTTCAACAGCGCCTTTCAACCCTGCTGCTTTACCTTTATAACTCTGTCCCCAACCCATCCCCCTGATTTGGAGATGTCCCCAAAGTTTTGGAAAATTTTGAAAATGGCTGGGAAATATCCTCAAGCTGTCCCCTGTGCCTAAGACATCCCTGGTGAGCAATATACCCCAAGGATACATCCCCGTGTACCCTTGTTGCAGAGAGATCAGGTCTTGCCAGACTCAAACTTAGATCACCATAATGTGTGATGCATTTAGAATCAAGAACATGCCTTGCTCGTTATTAGATAAAGATTGCCATCATGCACCCACTCTTCCTTATTTTCAGATAATAACCTTTATGGCATTATCGTTCTACAAAGAGTAAAACTACCCAAAACAACTGGCAAACATTTAGATAGATGCATTAGATTTACTATGTTTTCTGAAAACTACAAATTCAAGAATGACTGAACCAATCAAAGCAGGGAAATTTTTAAGGGATGGAAATTATTTTTCAAGTGATAAATGATTGTCAATCTTTACATTATTGTAGAAAATCTAAGAAAAATGTATGATGTACTTTTAATAACTATAGACTAAGACGATGCTAATAATTTAATGTGTGCTCTAAGTAAAAAACTAGCATTTTTGCTTTTCAAAATTTACTGATGAATCTAATTCTTTAGAATTTGATGAAATATAGCAGACTGAACAAAAAGTGCATTCAAGGCAAGAACATAACAAGTACACTTACCTGGAGGGCTCGTCCATACATGTGTCGCTTCCTAAGAAGCTTCATAATAAGGTGAAGACCTATTCTAGTCAAAGCATTACCCTCTTGGACCCACGCGTCAAGCCTACCAGACACAGAGCGGTGGTTACATCCCATGACAAGTTCAGCTAATTTCACAGTTTTTTCTTTATCTTCTTTCTTCTCAACTGCATGTACATAGAACCTGGAAATGTTGGGTTGTTTCTTTTCATTGATAATAATTTCTATCCAAAGGAGGCTTGTAATGCACTACATTAAATTACTTCTTTGCCAACTTTGGTGTACAAGTTACTACATGCACTAAAATCCTGATAGCATCCTTCTATACTACCATCACTAAGAATTGCTTGTATTCATTGTGCATCCCCTGATATTGTTCAAAGTAAATGTTGTTATAGCTAACCAACCTGCCAGTGATGTGAAGTTGAATCCACAACCCACTTGAACAAGTGCGTAATGGGCACCATAGGAGATTCTTCTAGCAATAGTGTGGCCTTCTTGAGCAAAACCCTCACAGTTGTCCCTGTTTGATTCCTTGACTGCATCGCATTTGGATCTCTCAAGTAAATTTTCGGAGGCTTTCAGTGCTCCCTTGTCATTGCCACGAGGAAGTCTACAATTCATAAATTATGTAAGTGTTTAGTGCTATAGGAATTTAGCTAGGCATCCAACCAGTAGCAACAGTTACGAAATAAAATTCTCATCCGGATGCTAGACACACAGGATGATCTCAAAATTTTCGCAAACATTTATTTCAGGTTTTTCCAGAAGCTTTAATTGTTATAGACGCATTTTTATGAACGTAGAGGATGAAGCCTGAACGACTTACCTGAGATGTCTGGATGTTCTTCGTAGTGCCCACATGATTAGTTTGAAATAAAAGCCAGTGCAGGGCAAAAATTAACCAGTCCGGGGACTAAAAAGCCTTCATAAATCTTAGACGGAAGCTTCATGTGCGCATAACCCTTTCAATCATTCTCTAACCCAATTGAACCACATGAAATTTCTCTTGCAAGAAATCTGAGGTACAGATTTTTGGTTTAGTAGATTTTAATTTCCATTGAGGACTTTTACAAGTTAGTATTTGCAGTTAAATGGGAACACATGGAGGTGTTTATAATGAAATAGAGCCTTTCCATAGCTTATTAAAAAAAAATTACAAAATATAAAATTGGCAGATGTTTCTTTGAAAGGTATAAGGATTGTGTAAATTTTAAATGATGCTAATACAAAATGTACTGCAGTTCAAGTTAGACTCGTTTTAAGATTTATGGTAAACAATTGAGTGAGATTTAATATTCAGAAATGAAATTAGGTTACATTCCTAACAACAATATAAGTACATTTATCTATACAATTTATACATAACTATTATAGAACAAAAGAAACAAGGCATGATAATAAATAACTAATTAAGAAGGAATGAAGAAAAATGTTGTGTGAAAGAAAGGATTCGCACTTGTCAAGATTAACCTCGGACAAAAATAACAGTTACATGCAAATATAACTAATACCAGAAAATAGTAGATCGCATAAAAGAGAACACAAGACACCAAGATTTAATGTGGTTCACCCAATCCCTGCGCTACATTCAGCGACAGCAAGTCCAATATTATTATTATCTAGTGATTACAACCTGATTACAATTCGTAGTCCCTTACAGCTCAATACCACCACAAGAAGCTACAATATCACCATTCATAATAATAAAATTCCTAACCTTAAGCCCTTTTATACAAGCTTTTGCCGCTTACAAAATTAGAGCTAAAATAATAGAAAAATAGTAGCTAACGTCTTTTACAATATAAGGGCATTTTTTGGCTTCAAGGGTGTTGCCCCTCGACCCCACCCTATATTGCAACAAGGAGTGCATCAAGGGCACTGCCCCAAGACCCTGCAGTGCGCTACCCCTTGACTCTGTCTTGGGGGGCTACCCCCGTAGAAATAATATGGGGAGAAAACCACACCGAATAAACCTTTGAGTCTAATTAGGCTCCATATCACAACAACACCTAAAACATGTTGGTCAAAAGATTTGTCAAATCTCAATTTCTAGCCCCTGCATGACCAACAAGCCATAGAAAGTTGCTATAGTCTTCATCCTATACTAATTTTGGTCACTGGTTTTTACTTTCTAGATAAAATTGTTTAGATCGCATTTTGTTAATTCTATAATTTCTTTTAAATTTAATATTCATTCATTATATTGATTAAATTTATTTAAATTTAAATTTTTGCCCACTTCAAAGATAATTGATGAAGAAGGCTTAAGATACAGATAAAGATTTTGTGAATGCCCTGTAAAGTGGAGCTTTAACAAATGTGACTACTTTTCTAAATGGGGTGATGACACCAAAATTATCTCGTGTTATTGAGAAGAGATCTAAAAATCTTTGGAAAATGATTGGCAATGCTCTCTCTCCTAGCATTATATTGTTCTAGATGGATTCATTATAGTTAATGGTCTATTCTGGAAACTTAACCCACTTAATTCAATTTAATGATCAAATTTCATTTTTAATTGTATTTAGACGAAGTGTTAAGATTATTACGGGTTATTTAAATATTAAGATTTGTTGTGTTATAGTAGAGTATATGCAAACAATATTTGAAATTGATGGCTGATCTTTCTTGTCAAGGAAAATATAAACTATGTACTATAAATGGTCTATTTAAATTCACTTTTTTAATGGCATAAATTTATGACAAATGTGTATGCTTATGATAATATGAAAATTAAATGCTTGGGGTAAATATAATGTCTTTAGATTATTTAGGATTTTAGATTAGCATTCGAGTTTGTATCTTTAAGTTCTTTTACATTGTAGATTAAGGTTAGAATTTTTTCAAAAAAAGAAATCAATTGAAAACATTAATATATTGTATTTTGTCATTCTCTTAGAATTTAGTTTAGCATTAGAGATTTTTTTAATTACTTTGAATTTGAGATAATCGAAAATGTCAAAACATGTTGTACACAATATATTTGCGTATTCATGAAACTAAATAACATGAAAATAAAGCTAAAATGCTATCAAAATGAGATAAACTTGCTAGAATAACAATACTAATATGCTCAGTATGAAAACTCTAAATATGCCTATAATGCAGATGCCTAAAACTTGGATCCTTTTGCTCTTGAATTCTTCTTCTATTTATAAGATTTTTAGAAGGGGTTGGGGTAAGAATCTGAGTTTTACCTTTGACGGGTGGATAGAGGTGAAAATGAAAATGTCTCATAAGGGACAAGAGGAGGAGTCCAAAAGTCTTGATTTTAAAGATAAATGTGAATTTTTTTCCAATTAAAATGTCTCATAAGAGACAAGAGGAAGAGTCCAAAAGTCTTGATTTTGAGGATAAATGTAGAGTTTTTTCAATTAAAATGTCTCATAAGAGATAAGAGGAGGAGTCCAAAAGTCTTGATTTTGAAGATAAATGTGAATTTTTTCAATTCTTTATAATATAAAAGGAAGATTTTCACTTTTGTGGGGTTAAATAGATTTATTGATTTAATTAAAGTTTCATTTATTTTCAAAAAAGTTTGTCTTTTCCTTTCCTTTTTGAATTGTTTTTCTCCTCTTTTTGAAGTTGATTTAGGTCTTATCAATTTGATTTAATCGATTAATGACCTGATGTAATCCTTAATTTGAAAGTTTATTATTTTCCTCTGATTTCCTCCTTAATTTGCATTGATTGGTCGAAGTTGCGGTGTTTTAAGTCTTTGCGTATGATGCGAGAGCATCTTGGGTTTGCTTGCAATCATGCATGTTTGGAGGGATTTTGGTTAAGTGTTGACAAGCATCGAGCTTGGATTTTGGTGGACTTATGTTTTCATGGTTAAGGATGTGTTGGAGACACATTGGAGAACCTTTCCTCATGATTTCATAGGGATTGGATGGATTGAGTTGAAGTTTGAACTGTTTTGAACCTTGCTGCTAAAATTATGTTTTTTTGGTTTTTGGGTGCCTGTTGTAGGTCGTATAACTAATTTTTCATAATGAATGAGAGGTTGCACACCTCAGGGATTGAAGAGGGCCTAGAGTACTTCCTTATGTCAAGGTTGAAAGTTCTAACTCCTAATAAGTTGGGATTTATGGCAATTCTTTCGAAGTATCAATTTTTGACAGACTATGCGACAGTTTTTTGTGCGTGACTTTTAGGATGGATGCACACTTTTTCTTGGGGAATCAGCCTTCATGCATTTGAGGGGTTGTAGAGGACCTAAATTACTATCTACAGTTTAAAGCACGAGTTCTAATTCAATCTAGGAGATATCACGGTTTTTCTCGGATATCAATTTTTGAAAATTTAATTATTGTTGCAGGTTGACTTGTGGCATTTAATTTATGTATTTGTATTTAATTTGTGTTATGGGACAACTTGTGGCTTAGATTAGTATAAATAGGGGTCTTGCGGGGTCTTTTAGTCATTCAGGATGGAGTGATTAATTCAGTTGAGTGTGGGGAGCATCTGAAGAGCGAGTTTTCTTCAGTCTGTGGATAGAGCACCAAATGTGAGGCAGTTTATAGCAAGATTGTGATGGAGTTGTGAATGTCAGGATAGAGCACCGAATGTGAGGTAGTTTACACTTGAATCTTGGATAAGTTGGAGCAAAACTAGGGCTTGCTAGAAATATTCTAGACTATGCTAAGTTACTGAGAGGGGAGGGGTGAATCAGTAACTTGTAAAACTTCTACATTTTCAACTCTTAATCCAACAATCCAATTAGCATTTAATATTTCTTATATAATCTAATCTAATTGCATGCATAAGAAACTGAAAACATGAAAGCATTCATAACACTATGACAAAAAAATTTGGTGACTCAGAAACCTTCCAAATAGAAAGTAAAATTGGGGTGGGGATGATACCCACGAGCTTTAGTATTGCAGTATAAAGTTGGCCTGTTAAGGCTTAAATTGATCATTTCTGATGATTTGCCCTATTAGGAGCAATAAGGATTGCTAGGTCCACCTTGTGAAAGGATTTACAAACATACAATAAAGTATGCACTCGGTAAAGAGATTTACAAAAGACTGTTAAGTCTACCTTGTTAAAGGATTTGATTGATCCACCTGTTAGGATGAAGCAATAGTTGATCTCTAATCTGCAACTTGGTTTGCTGAATGAGATTCCTTTATGTACTAATCATCGTGTTGTGATAGATATCTCTTTGCTGCTCCTTATACTGTTGTAGCATTTGTAATTCATTGTTTCTGCTCTTCTCTAATTATATTTGATTACATTGCATTCACATTCACTTACTCACACACTTGGATATGATAGAATTCATTACATATATACCAATCCAATTATACAAATTACAAATTTGGCCACAATACAAGTTTACACAAATATTACAAAGTCAGCTCAAGTGTAGACACTTGGGCTCTAAAGACTGACTCGATGAGGTTTTGATACTCGACATCCACTATCAATGCTTCAGCATTGTCATGCACTCAATAGACATAGAAGCTCAATCCATACTGATCACTTCCAAGTAGTCTTGAACTCGATCTCCATTGGTGACTCGGTAGATACTATGAAACTCATCATATAAACAGAATCACTGGTTTACCACTAGATAGCTCGATAAACACTATCATCTTGAGCTCGATATAAATTAAATCACTAAGTAGCTCGGTTAACACTGAGTAGCTCAGTTAACACTGGACTCACATCACATAAACTGCAAACTTGGTGAACATTGAACAACTCGGTTTGCATTGCTAAACACAACATACACTAAGATGCATGGTTTACACTGTTGATCTTCACTATAACTACAACTGCTTGATAACCACTGGGATTTGTCCAAAGGACTTGGTAGCAACTGTAGAACTTGGAAACAACTAAAATGCTTGGCAAACATTGTTAACTATACAATAAGCTAGGTAACTATTTACAATCTGAATAAGTGTATGTCGCTAATAACAAACTTGATTAATATGTCAACAATCTCCCCCTTTAGCATTAGTGACAAAAACACTTATCAGTCAAAACTGAATTCAAAAAGTTTCTTGAATACCCTATATCCATCACTTGTGATACTAGCTCAGTAGAGTATACTATTTTTGAGGTTTTTCAAATTTGATTTTGTAAGATATATATATATATATTTACATGGTAAGGTTCTTTCATACAGTATACTATACATCTTCTTGTTATATACAACATATCTTTCTATACATATCTTTCTCCCCCATTGATTTTACAACTTACTGCATTTTCTCTCCCATAACATATATCTTTCTCCTTATTCACAGTATGTACTCCCCCTATACATATATCTTTCTCCCCCTTTTTGACATTAATGCCAAAGATTTGTTTTATTTATTTACATGTTGATGCCAAAATGAGATAAGAATTTTGAATGCGCCTTGAGTATGATAGCCAAGGTCTTATCCCAATCTTCTTGCAAGACCTTACTTTTGTGTAGTGCAATTTGCACTTCTATTGATAGCTCTATCATATGGTCTATTATGGAGAAAGTTTTGTCATGGATGAGAGTTTTTTAATGTACAATGTGTTTCTATAGTGCATCCATGTTGGGAAGAATCATGTGTTGTATATCTACTAATGTAGATCTGATCTTTGCTTCTTCTCTAAGCAATTCTGCTTGCATATTTGTCACAAATCTTATCCTCTTGAAGTGTGTAGAGCTTGAACTAGGGTCAAGTTGCAACTATTGAGTGCTTGACTTAAGATCTTCATCTATTTTGGACAATTTTTCCTTTATTTCCTTGGTAAACTCAGAAACATTACATAGCTTACCAAAAAGTGATGATACATTTGTACAAAATGCTTCTAAAGAACCCAAAATTGTAGAAAGTTCTACTTGAAAAATAGCAATTTTTTGGGCAATGTGCTCCAACACTTTATTCTCAAACTTCTTTTCTACCTTCTACACTAGCTTATCCTGCCCATTAGTATCTTCATTAAATCTTTGAATGGCCTCTACTAGCTGATACAAAATTGGTTGTGAAGAATCAACCTCCATTCCTATGGCCTCTACCAAAATATTCTTTGCATCCTCAATAATTTTGAATTCCTTATCTCTTTCCTCTCTTAATCTTTGTTGTTTGGCATTCTTCTGGAGGAGTTCACCAAATGACTGCATTTGGTCTGGAGTAAGCTTGGAAATGTCCCAATTTGGGATTACAATTTCCTTATCTAATTCTATTTCTTCCTCCATCTCTTTTCCTTTACCCAAAGCCTTAGTCTCAATTGTCCTTGCATTTATTACTTGTGCGCCCAAAATAGAAATAATTGTAGACATACTAGGACTGGCTGTGAAAATTGATGTTGCACTTATTGAAGGAATATTAACATAAATACTTGAAGAATCCAAAATGTATGTAGATGTGGCCAAAACTATTGTGCTCAAAATTGAAGTAGCCAACTTGGTAGATGAGGGAAGAGATTGCAGCTTGGTAGATGAAGTGGAGGTCACCTCAGTCAATGATGTGTTGAGTTGAATAGGATCAGAGAGTGATTGGATGTTTGAGTTGTCACTGCTGGTCACAATCAATCTTGTTGGGGATGTCTCTATGCTTGATGTTATCATTGGTTTTCTTGGAGAGTGAGGAAGTGAGGCAATAATTGTTGTAGTTATCTTAACTAGATTATTTTCCTCATCATCTTGCTTTACTTCCTCGGTAGCCTCTTGCCCTTGTTCCTCTTCATCTTCTACATTATCAAAATTAGTTGCTTCTTCAACATTTTCCTCTTCATCTTTTTCCTTATCCTCTTCATCAGCATCACCATCATCTTTAACATCAATAGGAAAATCACTTGGTTTGTGTAATAGATAGATGTTTTTCGAAGTGTGTGTTGCATTCCTTAAAACATATTCAATATCTTTTATCAAAATCAGGCAAGTGTTGAATTTTAGAGTTATTTTTTCTTCATTTTTATTCAGTGACTCTTTTACCTCTGCATTTGATATGCTCGATATAAGCTGCCTCAAGGTTTTCTCGTAGATGTCTTTTACAGTTTGCATGGAAAAATCCCATCTTGGCTTGATTTTCTCCAACAAATCATTAGGAATTTGAGAAGCAAGTTGGTCTGGTGGGTATTTCCATTTACCCATTTTGTCCATCACCAAATCTTCTATCTACATTTGCTCTTCAGCTATCCTAATTTCATACTTTAATGATTTAAAGTTTGTTATTCTAGCTCCTACTTCCATATCTTTCAATCTATCTTGGAAGGTGGGTGGAGGGTTTTTGAATATAATGTCTCCTCCTTCCTTGTCAAATTTCTTCCAAGAGGATCTTCTTGTGAATATTGTAGTGGATGGCTTTGGTGGCTTGGTGATAATTACCTTGCCCTTCTTCCTTAATGGCTCTTCTTCCTCAGATTCTGCCTCATCCTTTGCTTCCTCATCCTCACCTTTTCCCTTGGTCAACAAAAGGGTTGAACTTGTTTTTAGTTTTGTAATTCTTTTCTTTCCTTTGTTAACTGCATGAGGGAGTTTTATTTCTAGTTCTATCCTGGCTTTTGCTTCATCATATGTGCCCAAATATGTAGCCTTACAATCAACTGACTCATTGACAAGTGCTTCGATTATATCTTTGGTTTCATCAATATTAACCTCATAACCAAGAGGTTTCACCCATGCAATTCTAGGCTTAACTACTTGGATGTATACTTTGTCACAATCCACCATGAAACATACATCATCCTTATAATCTTCAACAAGTTTCTTGGGGATTCGATATCTATTGTTCATTTTCTCCTTAAATGCATCAAAATAGTTATCCATAATACTATTGTAATTTTCACCGATCTCAACAATATACTCATTTATCTAATATAGCATAGGCACATCTTTTCTCCATACAACAGTTTCTTTTGAAGGGAAGAATTTTTGAACATAAAAGAACAAACAAGTTAACAAAGAACCAAACTTACATGGGTTATTCTTTGAAGTCCTTATGCTTTCCATATTCTTGTTGAACTATTTCAACAATAGCTCAGTAAGATCAAAACATAAATTGTTCTTCACCACCTTGTAGGCCAAGCTCATAGCTTCACATGACACATTGTTTAACTTGCTCGAGTTGTAGATCTTGTGTGCAATATTATGGATGCCAAATTTCAACTCCATGTTTGTGACACTGCTAATCTTCATTCCTTTGTTGTCCCATTCTGCTAGGGTTTTCTTTTCAAGTTTGCCCGACCTAGGGTTTTGGTCATCTTGGCTTTGGCTAGCATTAGCATACTAGTGATTCGATGAATCATTTTATTTGTGATCAATATTGGTTGCTCCAACCACAACTGCCCATTATTCACTTGACTAAGGATAAACCTAATCCATTTTACTTGAAATTCACAGGGCATGTGAGGGATGTGGGTTAACCCTTTGATTTCCAGGTGTTGGTGCTCAGGTTTCAAAACTCCATTCACACATAGCTTATCTAGTGTATCATCCATTTACAAAGTGCCAATCTCTTGAATAACACATTTGAAGTGAGTGTGAATATCATTGATCAATAGTACCTTTGGAGGGATTTGAGACTGTGCTCCACTTGAATCTAGGGTTTTTGTGATTGTAGGGTTGAGTTTGAAATCTGGTGCCTTCCATTCACCACAAACCAACATGTATGAACCTTGTTTTTCCTTGCTATTACTGGATGTCATCTTTTCTCGGTAGGGTTTTCAGAGAATTCAAAAACTTTCACTGTCAATTCGCTCAAATCGCTTGAATGCTCTGAAGATCACACTTTGTAATAGCTCTCAAAAATTTCATAATAAGAATGATTTCAATGCCATTCCATTTATTAGATTTCACCATAAATGCTCAATACAAAAGGTGGATCAATTCACATCATGTTGATAGGTTGTCATCCACTACACTTGCATTAAACACTTGGTGAAGTCTTTGTGACTCGGTAACCATATGCATCTTCATCGCTCTCAACCTCATTTGGTAGAGTTTGTGACCCAACCTCACTTGGTATAGAAGGTAACTTGGTAGACACTAGTACCCTTTTACTCAGTGATCCCTTTGTATCTTGAATACAAATATGGATCGTTTCGTTCTTATCAACTAGAACTGTTTTGGATCTCCATTTTTGATAGCCTAGTTCCAATTCTCCTTTGAGAACTTAAATGGAAATGGTAGAGTCACTCAATTCTTGAGTAACTTGATCACCATTGCTTGGACTTGTATCCTCGGTAGGCTTTGGAACCCATTGCTAGCTCATCTATTTTTAGATGTTATTAGCTTTTGTCTTCTTTTAATCTTCTATTCTACTAGTATTCATGTAGTTCCTGGCAAGATCACCAAGTTTTGTACAAATGAAACATCTTTTAGTAGTGTCTCTTTTCCTCGAATGATGCTTTACACAATTCATACCAATGTGTCCAAATTCTCTACAATAATGACATCTGCACGAGGTGTTGTAGACCCAACCAAATATTGCTTTCATAATTTGCTCTGTTGGATTTAATGTCTTGGTTTTGCATTCTAATGAATTGTGTCCATGTTTATTGCATTTGTGAAATTTACCTTCAAATCTTGGTTTCTCTTTGCATTCATTAGCCTTGTGACCATGCTAATTGCAATTGTAGCACTTTCCATTGAATTTTGTTTTTCCATTGCTCCAACATTTTTTTTGATGTTTGACCTATTTTACCAGAATGATTGCAAGTAGGTCTTTGATTCTTTTGAGCTCCTTGCTTGGATGTGAAAGTTTCCATAATAGATCAAGATAATCACACTACTATTCCTCTAATAAGGATACTCTATCCATCTTGAGAACTATCTATTCCACTGTGAAAATACATTTGAATTGTCAATCCAGGGACGTAGGACTTGAAATGGGTCAGCACAGTATGTGCACCAAGTTCCTTTAAGAGTATTAATATGCTACAGGAAAGTAAAATGCATGAAATGAATCTATACTACTAATATTGAATGGTAAGCATACTTAGATTATCAACAGAGAACTAAGGAAACTACAGAAAACAAAATTCTAAACTAGTTAACAATTCAAATATCCACCATGATAGTTTTCCACAAGTGTTGCAGGAACTTTCATAGTAACTATGCTATAGGACTAATATAGTAAAACTATCTTAAATAGGAAATTACAAGAAACAAATCTATTCTACCTAAATCTATTCCACCTCCCAAGTGGGCCCCCTTGGTTAGCTTCAACTAACTAAGAACACAACAGGTAATCCAAAATCACTTTCTCATTAGAATTTCGTTTTTGTTACATGACTGAACAATTTGTAAGGAACAAAGAAAACAACTTCAGAATCCTCCCAAACTAACTCTAACTTCCCATATATAGAGGATTGGATCTTATTACAAAAACATAAATAAAAACTCGTGAGCAAACATCATTAGTAGAAAAAGAGCGAGATGTCAACCATGACTTTTAGAACATTGATTGAGTAATAGAATAACGGTCCACAGATAATGTAACAAGTCAGATTTCTAAAATAACTCCTTTCATAGACATGGCTTATCACCCGGAACTGATCCACACTTCTCATGCTATGAGCAGTCTTCATTACTCCTTCTTTAATGTAGTTTTTGCCACTCTTCACGCCGCTTCCTCATTTCCTGCAAATTAGAAACATTCACACATATACAACAACATTTCTACTCTCATCCAAATATTAAAACATAGCTTAAAACATTTATATGAAATACTGCACTTTATATATTATATTAAGCAAGGTACGTCATATCCACTATCCATAGGTTCTGGCTACGTTCAACATAAAACATTAAAAACAAGTATTTTGGAAATGGCTCAAAGAGTAAGTTCAGACTATATAAAAACTATATAAAGTTTGAAACATTAATGTGTCTCATCATCTGCCCTCCACTATGCTAATGCTTATCCTCAAGCATTGTACTTCTTCACCATTGTTCTAAAATCTCCCACTATTGTCTTCCCCTATTTCCCACTTCTGAAGGTGTAGAAGTATCCTCTTGATCATCTCCAATGCTCACCCAAGTTTTCTTCAACTAATGGATCTAACCTGGTAGCATTTATTTCATATAGGGGCTAGAGAAGGGTAGGTTGGAAGGTTAGTGGCACCCATAACTCTTTCCTTATTTGCCTTCCCAATTGCATGTATTTAGGCACTCTGTTCACTACTGCCTCGAAATTAATAGGGTTGTATGGTTCAACCTTCCTGAAAGATTCTAGTAGTTGACTCCACCTATTTCTAAGCCCTGCAATTGCTCTTTATTGTGTAAAATTAGGAAGTGTTTGATTCTCTCTGTAAATGTTTTTCCCTTTATTCAAAAATTTTCTCTTTGATTTCTGGTTTTGGCCTTCCATAAGTTAATTTAAACCAGTCCCTTAGGAGGTCATAAGGTTTATGGGATTCAGCTCAGAGTGGTAGTGGCTCAGATTTTTTGAGGTCTCTATAAGTATCCAATTGTCTATCATAATTGGTTTTATTGTGTATCCATGACATTAGAGCTCTTAAATGTACATCCCCTATGTAGAGCAAGGGATTCCACTCTGTTTCTTGTGGAATTATGAAATTATGTAAATAGAGCTCACACAACAAGTTATTTTGTCATGAGGGAAAAGTTTGATATACATTATAAAAATCTCGAGCATTCTTAAACTCACAATTAATATTTCTTATTTTCATCATCAATTGGAACAATAAAAATTGTTCTTTTAAACACATAGAATACACCCTTGGGGGTGGTCTACATGCTATAACTTGATCAGCTAACTTCAAAGCCTTATTCATTTGTTGCTTCTACTTTTCTAGTTGCTCCTTTAATGATTGAATTTCTTCATCTCTGTCAAATATTGCCTTTTGCATCTGGTCTCTCTCTTGCTTCTACAAGACTTTCTAAAAAATAAAATGATTGTATAGACCAAACAATATTGACATAATTGTTGATGACGAATATTCTCAAGTTTCAGATTTCATCTTTTGTTCTCTACTAACTTGTTGGAAATACTGGGTGTACCAAGAAGATTTATAAGGTATAAGGGAGACATTGGAATATTTAGAAACTAATGGCATGACAAGTTATTCATTATTGGGTGCTTCTTTTGAAACAATAGTAGGAATTGGATTGCACATTTCTGGATTCTCTTGCGGTGTCTCCTTGATAGACTCAACTTCACATGTTTCTATGTTTTGGGGCTCTACTTGCACAGGAGAATCATCCATGACATCTTCAACTACTGACTCTGTTTGAGATTTTGAAACTAGGGTATTTGGCTTTTTAATAGAAGCTGGAGATACTTGACCTCACATGTGAGGGCTTCTATGTATAGGACCTTCTTCAGCTTTGACCACTTTACGGATCTATTTAAGTTTAGGTGTGGTTGGAGTAGATGCTACAAGATCAATTATTGCAGGAACATACCTCTTTCTTTTTGTTACCTTAACAGAGGGATTTTGCACTTTCTTTTCAAGGTTAGGACTAACCTTACTCTTACCTTTACCCCTAGAAGAGCTTGGCATATCATCCTCTAAATTAGGCTTAGAAAACTTATCAGGAGATGGTTCTTTTTCCTTCTTAGCTAGATTTTGAATTGGTTTCTTCCTCATTTTCTAAGTTTTGAGGAATAGGGTTAACTTGCAGCTGTAAGGTTTTGGTTTCAACAAATTCTACCCATGAAATAGTGGAAGAATCCCTAAGAGATCATTCAACTAGAAGCTTAATGAGGGCATGATGGGAAAAAAAATTTGGCTTTCCTTTTTGGGTTTCCTCAGCACTAATACATAATATATTGTGAAGAAAGTTGGGAATATTAACTTGCATGTTATGCCTTATGCAACTAAGCAATTTAAAATGATGAGCATGCAAGTTTGAAAACCTACCTTCACAGGTTAAATATTTGATAATGTGGGTTGCTAGCTCTAGATATGGAGGTGGAAGAGAAATTCTCTTACATCCTTGTTTTGTGATGTCCAGTTGAGGGTCACCTTGCTGAGTGAACTATGCCCTTGCAAATCTAGCATCATGCTTATTTGGATAATGTTCCCCAATTGATGGTGACCCAGTGACCTTTGCTTTTCTTTCCTCGGTAGCAACCACTCTTAATCCCCAAACTGAGGCTTCTCCTTCATCAAATGTTGTCATGAAATCCATTGCCACTTCCTCATTGAATTTTGTTAATTGTAAGAAATAACCGATCCATCCACAAACATGGAATTGCCACACTGCTTTAATATCTACGAGTAAAATATTATGAACGACTGGCTCATACCTCTTTAGCTATCCTCCCATCTTCAAAATGTCTAGCTTCCACTCTTACTATTGCAACAAATTTTTGTCCCTCTTACCTCTACAAATTTTCTTTTTCTCTAAGCTTCAAAACTTATTTTAAAAATGTTGTATGTTGTTACCACTTCTCATAATCAACACCCCTTCTCGGCATGTAGAAATTTGATGCATTAACGATGGAGTACATTGAGGCTTTAACTACAAATATTCTCATAACAGCTCTTAGTCCTTTCAATCATGCCAAGTACAAGAGATCTTTTCCCAAAAATCACAATAAAAGGTACGGCGGATATAGAAAGATTTTTAAAATTAATGAAATGAAAACTATTAAACTGCTGCCAAAGTACATTCTTTGATGTAGACATGACTAGGATAACATGGAGGTGACATTGAGAAATTACTACACTTTCTCGGCCCCCACTAAAATTTTGACAAGTGTCCTCAATTTAAAAAATTTGGTATGGGAAGAAGAAATTGGCTTAAGTCTTCTATGATATATATAATGTAGTATTAGATATAAATATCGAAACCTATATTTTGAAAATAAATAAAGAGGAAAAGAAATTATTGTATCTACAAATTTGTGATTGTACATCCGCATGTAAGTTTATGAGGTGGCAAAGGCTGATGATCATAGAAAGTGCTGACGGTTTTATGTATTGAAAGCAAAAAGAAATAGAGTGTGGGTGACATGGAAGGTGGAATGTGGGTGGATGATAGATAAAGAAATAAGATGGGTTAATTATGAAGAAAGAGAAAAGTGAATGGAAGAATGGGGCCTCATATTTAAATGAGGTTTTATTATGAAGGTTCCTAGAATTGTATCATTGCATGGGTACAAGAAGAAGATCTTCATCTTCTGCTACAGGAACTATGTTTAGAAGAGGTGGTTCATTAGTTGGTTGAAATTGCTACAATAACTATGCTTTAGTTTGTGGCTTACGATAGAGACACAACCTATGGCCATTCATGAGCAACTTAAATTGAATAGGATCAATGGTTGTGAGTTGCACTGCACCATTATCAAATACATGTTGAATTTCATAAGGCCCTAACCATCGAGTCTGCAATTTCCCTAGATTCTCTTTGAAATGAGAATCATATAGGAGAGCCCAATCTCCTACTTGAAATATTTAATTCTTGATATGTGCATCATGCCACTGCTTCTCCTGGTGTTGAATAATTTATGTTCTTTCTAGAGCTCTCTTTTGTATTTCATCTAGCGAATTTAAGTGAAGGAGTCTCTCTTGTTGTGCTACAGGAAGATTGATGTTCAATTCTAAAGCAGTGCGCAGTGTCTTCTGTTCAAATTCAATGGGTAACATTGTTGCTTTACCATAGACAAGCTCTCAAATGGAGTAAATCCAGTGGTTGTCTTCCATGTGGTCTAGTATGCCCAAATAACTTCAATTAATCTAGTTGTCCAATCTTTCTTATGTATGTGTATTGTTTTGGGAATGGCTCCAAGTTCTCTATTGGTAACCTTTTCTTGCCCATTTTCTTAAGGGTGATAAGGACTAGATTTACTGTGTCTTATGTTATACTCCTTCATAACCTTAGTGATCAAATTTGATGTAAACTGAGGTCCTTGATTTATGACAATTTCTCTTGGCACTCCATAATGGGTAAATTTTTCTTCATATAGAAGCTTAGCTACTTTCTCATCTCGGGCATTTTTCATTGCTCTAGCTTCCACCCATTTAGTTACACAATTTGTACATACTAAGATGTAGGATTTGGCACTTGATGGTGGGTCAATTAGACCTATGAAGTCCATGCCCCATTTTTCAAAAGGTGTGATGACAACCTGTGGAGTGAGTGGCATCTCATCAGTTTTGGTTGGTCAGCCCATCCTTTGGCATTTGTCACAATTAGTTGTATATGTCATTGCATCCTTATGTAGGGTTGGCCAATAGTATCCTGTTGTAAGTATCTTCAGTGCTATTCTTTTTATTGCAAAATGGCCTCCACCTGGTTCATTATGACAAGCATGCAGTATATCATATGTCTCATCTTCCTTGACACACCTCCTCATGACTTGATCTGGCCCTACATAGAAGAGATTGCTATCTATCTAAGAGTATTGAAAACTTTTCTCTACTAACTTTCTCTTTTCTTTATAAGAGAAGTGTGGGGGCAGTCTATTTGCAGCAAGATAATTTGCAATGTTTGCATACCATGGTGTATGAGTTGCTATATGGAACAAGTGCTCATCTGGAAAAGTGTCTTCAATTAGAGTTGGATCTTCATTAGTAATGGTCAATCTAGACAAATAATCTATAATTATGTTGGATTTTCCTGGCTTATCAATAATGGTAATATCAAATTCTTGCAACAACAAGAGCCATCTTGCTAATCTACCAATGACAACTAGTTTTTCGTTAATTACCTTATAGCTAAGTGATTAGTATGAACAAAAATAGGATGTGCAGTCACATAGTGTTTGAATTTGTTCAATGCATAGACCATGGCTAAAAGTTCTTTTTCTATTACTATGTAATTTAGCTCGGGTCCATGAAGGCTTTTACTAATATAGTAGATGGCATTCTCAAGATTAGCAAGCTTTTGTCCTAATACAGCTCCTACGACATAGTCTGATGCATCAATATGGATACGAAATGGAATTGACCAATTTGGTCATTGTAAAACTGGTGTCGTAGTGAGAAGTTCCTTAAGCTATAGGAAGGCTTCATTACATTTGGGTGTCCAAATAAATTCAGCTTCCTTATTTAATAATGTGTATAAAGGACTAGCTATTTTGCAAAAATCTTTTATGAAACGTCCATAATATCCAACATGACCTAAAAAAGATCTTACATCTTTTTGTTTTGTAGGTATGGGTAGTGTTAGAATTACCTCTATCTTAGCTGGGCTCACTTGTATTCTTACAACTGATATGAAATGACCAAGTACCACTCCTTCCCGCATGGAAATGAAATATTTTTCACTATTAATTGCCAGATTATGCTCTTTACATTGGATAAGAACCTTTTCAAGATTCATCATGGCTTCTTCAAAGGCGACTCCAAATGTTGTGAAATAATCCATATATATTTCCATATAATCATGCAATATATAAGCAAAAATGTTGATGACAGGTTGTTGGAATGTTGCAGGAGCATTACATGGGCCAAATGGCAAAATAGAATATGCAAAAGTACCCCATGGGCATGTAAATGTGGTTTTGTCTTGGTCTTTAGGAGCAATACTTATTTTATTATAACCATTGTACCCATCTAGAAAAGAGAAACACTTCTTTCCAACTAAAGTGTCCAGAACTTGATCTATGAATGGTAAAGGAAAGTGATCATTTTTGGTTGCTTTATTCAACTCTCTATAACCCACACAAATTTTCCATTTACCTCCCTTTTTAGGCACTATGACTAGGGGTGACATCCATCGACTATTAGATATAGGATAAATAAAACCAACATCAAGCAATTTTTGCAATTCAATTTTAACTATTTCTCTAAGGGCTAGAGTAATCCTTCTCTAGGGTTGATGAAGCGAAAAACACCCTTCATTTATGTATATTCTATGGATACATAATGTAGGACTCAATCCTTTCATATCCCTATAGTCCCATGTAAAAGCCTTTTCATGTTTTTGAAGTAGCTCTATTAACTGTTTTATTTGTGTGGAAGATAATTTGGGATTGACATGAAGATTATGACCTTTTGATAGCTCAATAGTATTGGTAGACTCAATTATAGCAACTTTGGAGATTGGACTTGTATCTAATTCACATGGTAAGAGTTGATGAATAATGTTTGGTTCTTTGAGCAGAATACAATTCTCATTACATTCCTCATATGTGATTAACTCTAACATGGAACTGTCATATACATCTTTTTCTACCACACAAGTGTTAGTAAGGATACTCTGAATTACTGAATCCTCTTCCTACAACTTTAGGAAAGATTATCTATGTAACATCATAAGCTATGCTATAGAGTTTAACTCTTCTTCTTCATCCCCTAAGTCTAGCTAGACATATGTGCTTAAATCTAATTGTGAATGTGCTGGAGGATATTAATCAAATTTCTTTGTTGCTTGACCATTAGATATGGTCATGTTCCCTAACCTACAACTTATATTTGCATCAGATGTAGCTAACCATGGTCATCCTAGAATGATAGATAAATTAGATAAATTGACTTTGGGAGACAAAATCATGAAATATGCAGGGTACTCTAGAGAGTCTAGGGTTACAACTATGTTTTCTATCATCCCATAATAAGTGATAGTAGAACTATCTACAAGTTGCAGAATTATTGGAGTAGCTATTAATCCTTCTATTTTCAACTTCTTCATAGTATCCTTGGTCATGATATTTATAGCGGCACCAAGATCAATTAAAGCATTTTTAACAAATTGGTCATTTGTAATCACATTCACAACTAGACTACCTAGATCAAAATATATAGGAGTAATGAATTTTCCTAACATAATATCAGTCAACTATCCGATAACATGGATTGTAGTTGGGTCATTTTTCTTCCTCTTAAGCTTCTTCAAGTAGGCTTCTCTAATAGCTTTTCCATAGATAAGAACATCTTTAATAGCTTGGAATAGGGGTATTTGGACATGCATGTTCTTTAACTGATCAACAATATCAAAAGACTATTCCTCTATTTGGACAGGTTTACTTTGTACGAGCTTCTTTGGAAAAGGAGATTCAACCGTTGATCGGGCTTGAGCTGAAATAGTAACATTAGTTGGGTCAACCTCTTTAGAAATTACGGGTTTTGATTCTATAAGAGTATCTGGTATTTTAGTTATAAGAGATAGTTTAGATGCTGGTATGGTTGTACCAGATCTCAAATGTATATCTCCAACATTCAGAGCATAAGCAAGATATTGCTGAGCATCAACAAAGTACATGGGTTGTTGTGACTACTGGTTATTCGGATTTGGCTAAAGTTGTGCAAGTAACTGGGTCTTCTTTTCAGGTCCAAAAATTGCAAGTGGTGGCATTAGTGCAAGTTGTTGGACTGGGGGTGGTAATTGTGGAGTAGAAATATTTTGGTTAGGCCACTGTTGAGGTCCTCTCCATTGATTTGTAGACTACCAATTCCCCTAGGGTGGTTGCCATTGGTTCTGCTGGTTCTGCCATTGATTATTTTGTTGGTTTGGCCAGGAAGGTTGGGAATTCTGAGGCCATTGGGACTATTGCTGATTATTTTTCCAAGCATTATTCTAATTAGGTTGACTATATTGTGGAGGACGTTGGGTATTATGGTTTTTCTATTGATTACCATATAGATTTGAATTTTGCAAAGGGTCCTAAGGTATACCTTAACATTGGGCTGATGGCCAACATTGAAGGAAAAATAATACTTGCTCATCATCTCCATCTATTTTGATATACTCAATTGGAAGATGTTGGTTTTCCACGCTATTGACCAGTTTGCATTGGCAATCTTTCTTCTGCTTCCAACAATGAGGGCAGTACTCAGCTAGTTGTACTTTAGCTTCTATGTGTTTCTTCTTTGCAGTCATTGTGTCGAGATATGTAGCAACATCATTTATAATGTCCTCCTTGAAATCTGAGAGCAAATTAGATATCTCGAGCTTTGAAATACCCTGACTGATTCCTTTAAAAGTTGTAGTCTGGTGTCCCTTTTCTTTCTTCATGGTTGATCTTGAGTAACTAAGAAAAAATTTCTTGGGGTCATCCCAAGAAGATTGATAAATATCTCCTCTAGCCATCAAGTCTAATGCTTCTAAACAATTATCATTTACACCTCTCAAAAAGACTAGCTTTTGTGAATCCTCAGACAACACATGCTGAGGGTTCTTCTGCAGTGTGTACAATAAATGTGAAACATAGTCTTCCAATATTTCTTCCTCCTTTTGTGATATTCTAAAAATATCGTCTCCTCTTGAATCATTTTCTTTGCAATACTCTTTGTACTTGTCCAAAAATAGAGTTTGCATTTCATCCCAAGTACCCTCTGCATTGGCTACTAAACCCATGAACCATTATATAGCTGACTCTTTTAGTGTTGCTAGAAATAATTTGAGCTTATGAGCATCAGTGTTGTAGTCAAAGATAAGACAGAGTATGTCAAACTCAAACAAGAAAGTATCAAGATCTTTAATTATGAGGCCATAAAACTTTGGAAGAGCATTTGGAGGTATATTTTTTAGATAAGCATTGGTTACAAGGCTTGGGAGAGGAAATGGAAAAGTAGGTTGTGCCATTACTGGAGGCATTTGATTATGAGGTTGTTTTTGAAAAGGGATATTGGGCATTGGATTGTTAACAAGTGGTGGATTTGGAGTAGTACTATCGACAAAACTGGCCAAAATTTTAGCAAAAGGTTGAAGGTCACTTGTATCCAAAGGTTCTACCCTTGAGGATGATTACGTAGGAAAGATAGGGCTTGCATCTGAAAAAAGGCAACTCAGCTTATTCTTCAATTTCTTCATTCAAATTAACAAGCTCCTGTGGAAGAAATTTTCCATATTCATCTCATGGTCTTCCTCTTTGATGCATGCAATTGAATTGGTGACTTGTGGATCAAGCACTCAATCTTATGGTTTCTAACTAACATGCTAATCTAGAAACATAGGACTTATGAAGGTTCCTAGTTTGACACCATCCCTAGCAATGACACAAAAAATGCACGTTTTCATAATAGATCAAGATAATAATAGTACTATTCCTCTAACAAGGATACTCTATCCATCTTGAGAACTATATATTCCACTATGAAAATACATTTGAATTGTCAACCCAAGGACGTAGGACTTGAAATGGGTTAGTACAGTATGTGCACCAAGTTCCTTTAAGAGTCTTAACACCTATGCTGCAGGAAAGTAAAATGCATGAAAGGAATCTGTACTACTAATACAAAATAGTAAGCATACTTGGATTATCAATAGAGAACTATAGAAACTACTGGAAATGAAATTCTAAACTAGTTAACAGTTCAAATATCCACCATGACAGTTTTCCACGAGTGCTGCAGGAACTTTCACAGTAACTAGGCTATAGGACTAATAAAATAAATCTATCTTAAACAAGAAATTACAAGAAACAAATCTATTCTACCTAAATCTATTCCACCTCCCGATTGGGCCCCCTTGGTTGGCTTCAACTAACTAAGAACACAATAGGTAATCCAAAATCACTTTCTCATTAGAATTTTTCTTTTGTTACATGACTAAACAATTCGTAAGGAATAGACAAAACAACTTCAAAATCCTCCCAACTAACTCTAACTTCCCATATATAGAGAATTGGAACTTATCATAAAAATATAACATAAAAACTTGTGAGCAAACATCATCAGTAGAAAAAGGGCAGGATGTCAACCATGACTTTTAGAACATTGATTGAGTAATAGAATAATGGTCCACAAATAATGTAACAAGCCAGCTTTTTGAAATAACTCCTTTTGCAAATATGGCTTATCACCCAGAATTGATCCACACTTCTCATGCTATGACTGGTCTTCATTACTCCTTCTTTAATGCAGTGTTTTCCACTCTTCGCACCACTTCCTCATTTCCTGCAAATTAGAAGCATTCACACATATACAACAACATTTCTACTCTCATCCATATATTAAAACATAGCTTAAAACATTTATATGAAATACTGCACTTTATATGTAATATTAAGCAAGGTACATCATATCCACTATCCATAGGTTTAATAGGTTCTAGCTGCATTCAACATAAAACATTTTTAAAAAGTATATTGGAAATGGCTCAAAGAGTAAGTTCAAACTATATAAAAACTATATCGAATTTGAGACATAAATTTGTCTCATCAAGATGATTCTCCTTCTTCCGTATATCCAATTCCTACTTTTCCTTTGTTTGTAGAAATTTTTCTCATTCAATTGATTCATGTCTGCTTGGGATTTCATCATTATTTCATTGGCTTGCCTTTCAAAGTTTAGATCAATTCTCAATCTTTCATTTTTAGATCTTAGGTTCATGATTTCTTCATTTGCATTGGAGAGTTGATCAATGAGGTCTGCATGCTGAAGGGATTGGTGTTGGATTTCATTGTTTCTTCTTTCTATATCTTCTTTTATCTTGTTATTTTGCTCCATGACTTCACATAGCCTTATTGACTGAGTTTCTTGTTCTCTTCTTAGTTTTCTTACTTCTTCTTGCAGGGAACCATTCTTTTCTAGGAGTTCTTTGGTTGCTTCATTTTTTTGATCTAAATTGCTTGAATGAAGGTCTTCTTTCTTCAATGTAGAGATGATCATTCATTTGAATTGCAAGTCTTTTCCTTATTTTTAGGATTGAGAGAGTTGCTTCTTTGCTTTCTTGAGTTGGGCAATAATCATTTCCAAATCTAGCTTCTCATTGTTAATGACTTTGTCAAGTTTGAATATCTCCATGGCCTTGATCTTTGCTCAAGCTATTAAAATTTCTCCTAAGAACCATAGTGCTTTGATACCAATTGTTGGATATATTCTAGACTATGCTAAGTTACTGAGAGGGGAGGGGTGAATCAGTAACTTCTAAAACTTCTATAATTTCAACTCTTGATCCAACAATCCAATTAGCATTTAATCTTTCTCATATAATCTGATCTAATTGCATGCATAAGAAACTAAAAACATGAAAGCATTCATAACAATGTGACACAAAGATTTGTTGACCTAGAAACCTTCCAAATAGAAAGTAAAACTGGGGTGGGGATGATACCCACAAGCTTTACTACTGTACTATAAGTTGGTTTTTTAAGGCTTACATTGATCACTTCTGATGATCTGCCCTATTAGAAGCAATAAGGAATGCTAGGTCCACCTTGTGAAAGGATTTACAAACATATAATAAAGTATGCACTCGGTAAAGAGATTTACAAAAGATTGTTAGGTCTACCTTGTTAAAGGATTTGACTGATCCACCTATTATAATGAAGCAATAGCTGATCTCTAATCTACAACTTAGTTTTCTAGATGAGATTCCTTTATGTACTAATCACCTTGCTGTGATAGATATCTCTTTGCTGCTCCTTATACTGTTGTAGCCTTCATAATTCGCTCTTTCTTCTCTTCGTTGATTATATTCGATTACATTACATTCACATTCACTTACTGACACACTTGCATATGATACAATTCATTACATATATACCAATCCAATTACAAATTACAAAGTCTACCTCAGTACAATTTTACACAAATATTACAAAGTCGGCTCAAGTGTAGACACTCGGGCTCTGCAAACTGACTCGGTGAGGTTCTAATACTTGGCATCCACTGTCAATGCTCGGCATCATCATGCACTTAGTAGATGTAGAAGCTTGATCCATGTTGATCACTTCTAAGAAGTCTTGAACTCGATCTCCACTGTTGACTTGGTAGATACTATGAAACTAGTCATATAAACTGAATCACATGTTTACCACTAGATAGCTCGGTAAACACTATCACCTCGAGCTTGGTATAAATTGAGTCACTTGGTTAACACTAAATAGCTTGGTTAACACTGGACTTGCATCACATAAATTGCGAACTTGGTGAACACTAAACAACTCAGTTTGCACTAGTAAACTCAGCATACACTGAGATGCACAATTTACACTACTAATTTTCCTGTAACTGCAACTACTCAGTAACCACTGGGATTTGTCCAAAGGACTCGGTAGCAACTGTAGAGCTCGGAAACAATTGAAATGCTTGACAAACACTATTAACTATATAATAAGCTCGGTAACTATTTACAATCTGAATAAGTGTATGTCACTAATAAAAAACTTGACTGATATGTCAACAAGGCTATGACTAGAAAACAAGGAGATTGCTTGGTGGGCTTGCGAGCACAAGTTTAGATTTCCTTGGTGGTTTCTTCTAGATTGTTGTTATGTTACATATTTGGACCAGCTAGGATTAGTATTGTGAGTTGGATCTTGAGGGATCTTGCAGAACTAATATTGTAATTTCTTTTGTATTTGGCCCTAACCCAGAAGGCCTTATAGCCAAGCATATTGCATGTAATCAGTTATATTTTATAAATCAAGTATTGTAATTTGGTATTAGCTCTTGCATTATTGCTTCTTGTTATTTTGTTTCTACTACATGGTTATATTGCTAGGGGCTAGGACATCTCTTGTGGGGATACTCCTGCCTTACACTACATCAAGTGGTATCAGAGCGAAGATTGTTCCAGAGCATGTAAATAGATCTCCAAAGTTGTGGCAATTTGCACCAGGACTTGGATTGGAGAAGTAGATCTGAGTTGATCTTTATTTGGTGGTGGATTTTCTTTCTGGAGTCCTAGATCTCTTAGTTGTGAGGTGGCAGATCATGGTTCTGACTTGTAATTGTAGAGGACTTTTGGATGGATCACTAGATTCAAAGATGGAAGACTAATCTTGTTAAGGCATAATCATAGAGAATTTGTGGATTGCAAATCCATGGTCCTAGACTTGTGATGTGCTTCCTAATTATTCATGTGAGGTGGTAGGTTATGATTTGACTTGCAAACAATTTAGTTTTTTCACAAGGAGTGTGGGAAGTATTTGTTGTAGAGGGTTTACAAAGATCTTGAAATATGGCTCTGAGAGAATTGGACCTTGAGATGATTGTGAATCTCCATGATGTGGTGGAGAGGAATTTTTCTAAGATGTCTACTCAGTTTGAAGCTAGTTTGGCTGATCGAGCTAAGGAGGTGGTTGCTTAGTTTGAAACCATTTCAACTGATTGAGATAAGGACCGAATGAGGAAGGCATTTCATAGATGTATGTGGAGTTGGAGTTTATCAATCCATAAAAGAGTTGTTTGACCAATTAAGAAACTTGTTCATGAGAGAAAATGGTATGATAAGGTTGAGGTGGAAGAGGTTGGTTTTGTTGATCAGTTTGTGAAGTTTGATATAGAATTTGTAGAGTAGTTGGAGGTTGTTGCTAAAGATATCCTAACTTGTTGATGCTAGGATAAACATTGGTTTTCATGATCAATCGGGTGGGTCTGACATGGAAATTATAGAGCACTTGGTCATGGATGATTGGGTTGTTGTTGGTGATGAATTGAATATTGCAAGGCATCTTGTTAGTAATGAGGTTGCTGGTGTTGAGATTTTGGCATATGTTGCTGAGGAGTTACATATTGTTGTTGATGTGGAGTTTTTTGTTGGTAGTTATGATTAGTTGCAAAGATTCTTGGTAAAGCATTATGTTCAGTTTGTTCCTAGGAGTGAGCATTTTGGGTGGTTGAGATTCTGGTGTTTGATATAATGATGTGGATGTGGATGATGTGCAGATTGGTTTTCTGGTCCCTATTAGAGTGGAAGCCTTTGATGAAGATGGAGATGGTTGTTGCTATTTCTTTGGGCATCAAAGTGTGGGATACACTTTTCTATCTACCTGGGGAGTTTGATGCAGGAGGATCTTGGGTTTGACTGCAATCCTACATGTTTGGAGGGATTTTGGTTAAGTGTTGAGGAGCATCGATCTTGGATTTTGGTGGAGTTATGTTTTCATGGTTAAGGATGTGTTGGAGATACATTGGAGAACCTTTCCTCATGATTGCATAGAGATTGGATGGATTGAGTTGAAGTTTAAATTGTTTTGAACCTTGCTATTGAAACTATATTTTTTTAGTTTTTAGGTGCCTCTTGTAGGCTATATAACTATTTTTTCACAATGAATGAGAGTATTTTCACTTCAAGGATTGAAGAGGGCCTAGATTAATTCTTTGTATCAAGGGCACAAGTTCTAACGCCTTATAAATTGGGAGATATGGCAATTCTTCCAAAGTATCAATTTCTAACAAATTGCATGACAGTTTTTTGAGTGTGACTTTCAGGATGGATGCACACTTTTCTCTGGGGAATCAACCTTTTCAAATTTAATGGGTTATAGAGGACCTAAAGTACTATCTATGGTTTGAAGCACGAGTTCTAATTCAATTGGATCTAAGAGATATCATGATTTTTCTTGGATATTGATTATTGGACATTTAATTGCTATTGTAGGCTGACTTGTGGCATTTAATTTATGTATTTGTATTTAATTTGTATTTTGGGCCAACTTGTGGCTTAGATTAGTATAAATAGGGGTCTTGTGGAGTCTTTTAGTCATTCAGGATGGAGTGACTAATTCAGTTGAGTATGGGGAGTAGTTGAAGAGTGAGTTTTCCTGAGTCTGTGTACAGAGTGTTGAATGTGAGGCAGTTTACAACAAGATTGTGATGGAGTTGTGAATGTGTGGATAGAGCATCGAATGTGAGGCAGTTTACACTTGGATCTTGGATAAGCTGGAGTAGAGCTAGGGTTGTGGTTGGAAAACAAGGAGATTTCTTGGTGGGCTTGCAAGCACAAGTTTAGATTTCCTTGGTGGTTTCTTCCAGATTGTTGTTATGTTACATATCTGGACTAGCTAGGATTAGTGTTGTGAGTTGGGTCTTGAGGGATCTTGTAGAACTAATATTGTAATTGCTTTTATATTTGGCCCTAACCCAGAAGGCCTTACAGCCAGACATATTGCATGTAATCAATCATATTTTATAAATCAAGTATTGTAATTTGGTATCAGATCTTGCATTGTTGCTTCTTGTTGTTGTGTTTTCGCTGCGTGGTTATATTGTTGGGGGCTAGGACATCTCCTATGGGGATACTCCTACCTTACACTGCATCAACATATTTTTGGGTTTCTACAAATTCCCCTCTTTGAGATGATATGGGAAGCATATTAGTTCAAAGAATGTCTGATTTTTTGGTTTTAGGTCAAATTCTGATAACTGAATGTTTGGTTGATGATGTTTGATTGATTTGCAATTGGTATGATATTAGATTATTGATGATCATTTGATTTTGTGATGTTTTGAAATCCCCCATTTAGGGTAACTTGATAGAATGCCTTGATTTGATTTGATGTTAAAATTTTGTCTTTTTTAGAAATTTTAATGCCCCATTTGATATGGATATATTGCCCCCTCAGAAATGAAATTGGAAAAAAATAAAGAATGAATGTTCAAAAATAAAGGAGGTGCCAATTTTATTTCTAAAATGTTTGAGAATTGATGGATAAAGATGATCAAGTTGGGTTAGTACAATACCCAATTCACAAAAGTGAGCAAAATGATTCCAATGTTGGGTAAATAGGGTGAAGAGTGATATAAATGCCCCTAAGGAGGGTTAAATAGGGAAAAATGTTTTTTACCCTTGTCATTTTCACACTCTCTTTTGGCATTCGAAAATTTTGGAGCTCTAAGCTAGTGACGATGGTGGTCCCTTTACAAGAGCACAGATTCGAGAGGGGTTGTAGGTACGAGCGTCCAATAGACTATGGTGCCCTGGTAAGTCATCAAGATCCTCCATTTTAAACATTTTGCATTTGTACCTGGATTGTTGTGAATTTTTCGTGAAGTTTTGTGGTAAATGTGGCTGTTTAGGTGATTTAGTAGATCTAGCATATCTTTTAGCGCATTCAAACAATTTTTTAGTGCATGCATGGAATGAAACAATGCATATGAAAACCTAGGTTTTACGTAAATTAGCGCATATAGTAAACATATAGTAGCTATAGGGGTTTTAATGGCATATTTGAAAGTTTTGGCGCAGTTGATTCATCTTATAGCACATATGTGTGAGGTTTTAATGCTTTTTGTGTTAAATAGCACTTATGCACTCAACAATAGTGCATATGAGTAGTTTGATAGCACTTACGTATGTTATAGCGCATTTGATCCAAGAAATAGCGCATTCAAATGTTATAATAGTGCATATGGATGTCCTAGTGCATTTGATGGATCTTATAGTGCATATGTCCTAGGAAATAGTGCAAATGAACTTTGAAGGGAAAAAAATAGATTGTAAAGCCGTAATTGAGCATAAGATAATGTAAAAGGCTAGATTCTAGGTCTGTCAACAAGGGATGCATCATAGCAAGTAAACAATAGCAATCAAGTAGTCATTAAGTGATGTCTTAGGATCACTCTTATGATAGATAGGTAAAGAATACTGTCTCAGCTTAGGATATAGAATAGGGAAAATAAACAAGTCCAACTTAGGATAGAGAAGGACAAGTAACAGGTCCAAGATAGAACCAGTAGTTGATTAGCTAGATATAAATAGTAAAATGATGTATGATGATCACTTGGGATGAAAACTGACATTATCGTGTGTTTTTTTGATGCAAATAGGTATGTGGGCACAAGCTCATGGTGTGAGGATTGTATCCATGGCCTCTAAATGCAGTAAGTAGATTGCTAGTCACAAATTGCCAGGTGATAAACATATGTGGATTCACTTATTTAGTATAGATGCCCCAGTTCCAAGTGAATAGAGGGCTATTGACAGTTGTGGCTGAGTGATGGCACTTAAACCACAACACCTTTCATTTGCCTATGGGTGAGATGACTATGATGTTGGAGGGTGTGTATCGATTGTTGCGGATCCCAAAAGTGGGAGATTTAGTATACTATGATTAGACTTCAAATGGTGTTGCATTTAGAGATCTATTTGGAGATGAAAACATTGGGGATGACAATGTATCCTTGTTCCAGATGTTGCAATATGAGCTATTGTCGGTAGTGCTGGTTGGATTGGTAGGGGTTTTGTTGCCAAATAGACGAGGGCAGGGATGTCTAATTGGATGGGGCCGATTGATATAGGATATGATTGATCAACCACAAAGATTTGCATGGGGCAGTTGTATTTTGGCCCACTTATATCATGACTTGCATCAGGTTGTATATTATGGAGCTTCATTGCTATCAATAGGTGTGATATTGTTACATCTATGCCATGGGAGCATCTACCCATTACTTGGACTATATGTGTGCGACAACATCCATAGGATATGCCTTATATATGTACTTATTCTGTTTGATCATGCAACCCCATTTGGGCATGATGAAGTATTAGCGGTAGAGATTGGATGACATTGATGAGGTTGTATGGAGACCATATAGGTTTACTGAGCCATGGGTTGAGGATAATGAGGAGATGATATATGTCTTTGGTCTGAGATATTTACTTGGCCGAGTGCCCACAATGATATAGAGATTTTGTTTTAGGTGGATTATGGGACAGTTTGGTCAGTGGTAAGGCATGCGACAAGCGTCATCACATTATGCTCGGGTTTAGTTAGAGAGAGCAATGTAGGGGCCAACCTTAAAGTATGAGGCTTGCCTGTAGGCTTTTTTATAGATGATAGATATGCCACAACCATGGGCATTGTGAGATGGAGAGGTAGATGTAGGGATGGAGGGGTATTATGCATAATGATTTTGTGAGCATCCATTCCCGAGGTACATGGATCCAACAGAGCCTATTCTGGGCATTGATGAGCTGTTGAGTGGAGGAGAGGATGAAGATGATGAGGGTGGTTTGGGAAAAGGTAGAGGTTGATAACATGCCAGAGCGAGAGAAAGAGGTGTGGTTAGAGCATGGGGGAGCTATGGAGGGAAAGGCCGAGTAGCCGTGGTACTAGCATAGAGGGTTGTGGCATGAGATCCAATGTAGAGACCAGGTGATGGAGGTGCAGGGATAGTTGGAGGGATCTAGGGCTGTAGAGGTGTGAGGGTGAGGGGTGGTGGTGTAGAAGCTGGTCGATGGGACAAAGATGTTGGGTAGGGTAGGGCAAAGTAGGTGAGGGCTAGGTTACTTGATGATGTATAGTTTATATGACAATAGAGGCCACAGGTACATGCTCCTATTAGAGTTTCACAGGATTTACAACCACAGGGGAAACAATAGGTGTCACTAGATGTGCAACCACCACAAGAGAGGCTAGGAGGATCCATAGATATGGAGACCCATATGAGTGCTATGGAGGCTTGGATGGGTGAGTTAGCGAGTACACTATAGGCTTTTATGGCAGCGATGACACCGAGGCTAATGGATACACAACCCAAGACCAATATGAACACAACAAGAAAAGGGAAATATTATTATCAATGAAAATTTGCTACTACATTCAATACAAGGAAAATAGACCCAAAGACATGTCCTATGGGCTTACAATAGATTGAATTCGGAGAGAAATTATCCTCACAATGCCTTCTCCCAAACTCCACTAAGAACTGCCTTTACAATGTCAGAAATGTTCTTAAATAGACCCCAATTGGTTTAGGGTTCGGAATACATTCTAGAATATGCCAGTTGTCATTGACCACCAAATCATAAGGTTCCAAAAATCTCATTAGAAGTTGGTGTAAAATTAGAAGAATCCAGAAATGGTAGCCCAACTTTCGGGAGGCATAACTTTTGAATCGAGACTCTAATTGACAAACCGTTAACATTTTTGAAACACTCTCAAAGTGCTCTATAGCTCTATGGTCGAGCTTAGCTTGTCCACCATTTTTTGGGCCCATATGAGGCCATTTAGTGCCTCAAAACTAACTTTGAAGTGCTCTTAGGAGGTCTCCAAGAAAATTAAAACTACAATAACTTTCTAACCGTAAAGCCTTTTGACCTAATTCTTTTTATAGATTGCATTAAATTACAAGTATAATCATCCCTCCAAATTAAACCATCTAACTCATTATAATTTTGGCTCAATTACAAAATAACCAATTTTTTGCATTTACACATATCCCAAGGTGCTTAAAAAACTCTAACCCAGAAAACTAATAGTGGAACTGTGAGAGTTGGAACCTTTATTTGACCCAAATGGGATTCCATAAATGAAAACACATTAAACAGAAACTATCTCTAAGAATTTTTTTTTCTGGGTGATATAGGATTGCCCTTACACCACTGGATGCTCCTGCATCAATAGTGCATATGTCATTGCTCATTAGTGTTGAAAATGTCATAAATGGAAATCTCTTGATGAATCTAGAAATGGTAGCCCAACTTTCAAGAGGCATAACTTTTGAACCGGGACTTCGATTGATGAACTATTTTAATTTCTAGAAAGCTCTCAAAGTGCTCTATAGCCTATGGATGAGCTTTTGCTCATCCCCCATTTTTTGGACCCATACAAGGCTGTTTAGTGCCTCAAACCTAAGTTTGAAGTGCTCTTGGGAGGTCCCTAGGAAACTTAAAATTGCAATAACTTTCTAACCGTAAAGCCTTTTGACTTGATTCTTTTTTTTTTGGAGAACTTTAAATTACAAGTATAATCATCCCTCCAAATTAAACTCTCTAACTTATCATAATTTTGATTCAATTACAAAATAACCCATTTTTTGCATTTACATGTATCCCAAGGTGCTTAAAAACTCTAACCCAGAAAACTAATAGTGGAACTGTGAGAGTTGTAACCTTTATTTGACCCAAATGGGTATCCAGAAATGAAAACACATTAAAAAAAAACTATCTCTAAGCATATTTTTGGGTGATACAGGATTGCCCTTACACCACTGGATGCTCCTGCATCAGACACCTAGGGTAGATTAAAAAGCGACCCTGTCACTTAATGGCTGGTAGAGCGAAACCCAAATGGGAAACCTTCGCTACTGATATCCAAGTTGAGTCTTCTATTGGTTGTTCTTTTGAATTCACTAGGTACTCTTCATACTACCTATTTTTGGTACTCCTACCCATACAACTATCTAGAATCTCTTCTATCTCCTCCTTCTTAGAAGTAGGAATTAGACATGGCCCCAGCATCAACCCCTCATCTGCACCATCATCATGATATTCTATTAAGTCTAGAATGTTGAAGATAGGAGAAATGTGAATCCCATCTGGAAACTCCAACTCATATGCATTTCCTGAGTCATGTTTCTTCAAAATTTTGTAGTGACCAAATTTCTTCATCTTCAGCTTGTTGTAAATACCCATTGGAAATCGTTCCTTTCTTAAGTGTACCATAACTAGATCCCCTACTTGGAACTCCTTATGCCTCATCCTTTGATCTGCCCTAGCTTTATAATATTGATTCATCTTGGTGATGTGTGCATGGACCTCCTCTTGTAGGCTCTTGATATGTTCAACAAATTCTTCTACTTCGACACTTGTCCTCTCCTCTTGCTCCATCTTCCTTAATTTTGGTGCAATCCTTGGGCTACTTCCATACACAATTTGTAATGGTCATCTACCAATACTCCTATTTACAGAATTATTGTAAGCAAATTCTGCTTGTGGCAGAATCAAATCCCATTCCTTGGGTTTATCTCCCACTAAACACCTCAACAAATTGCCTAGACTTTTATTTACCGCTTCGGTCTATCTGTCAATTTGTGAATGATGTGTAGAAATGAGCTTCAATTCTATCCTCAACTTCTTCCATAAAGTCCTCCAAAAATGCCCCACAAATTTAGTATCTCTATCGAAAACAATACTGTTTGGGAGACCATGTAGTCTCACCACCTCTCTGAAAAACAAGTCTGCAATATGTACATCATCATGAGTCTTGGGGCATGGGATGAAATGTGCCATCTTGGAGAACCTATCAACCACCACAAATACTGAGTCATTACCCCTTTGTGTCCTCAATATTCCAAGAACAAAATCCATACTTATGTCCTCCCAAGGCTTTGATGGAACATGCAATGGCTGATAAAGTCCAGTATTGTGACTAAATCCTTTGGCTTCTTGACATACTTGACAACTCTGCACAAATTTCTTCGCATCCTGTGACATTTGAGGCCAAAAATAATGTTTTCTAAGAATGGCAATGGTCTTATCTCAACCAAAGTGTCTTGCCATCCCCCCACTGTGTTTCTCTTTGATCAAGTTTTCCCTCATGGAACTCCTTGGAATGCATAATTGACTACCCTTGAATAGCATACCATCCTGAATCAAATAATCTAGCCACTTGGTTCTGTCTATAGTAATAGGTTCTTTACAAGCCTTCCATGCTTTATCAAAATTAGGATCCTTTGAGTATAGATTCTTGAGTTTATCAAACCTAACCACTTCAACCTGCATTACTGTAAGCAACAATTGTCTCCTACTCAATGCATCTGCAACCCTATTAGACCTTCCACTTCTATGTTTCAACACAAATGTATAGCTCTGCATGAACTCTACCCACTTCAAATGTCTCTGGTTCAATTTACCTTGGTTATTTAGGTACTGCAATGTCTGGTGATCAGTATATAAGAAAAATTCTTTTGGCAATACATAATGCCTCCATTTCTTTAAGGCCTGAACCATTACATAGAACTCCTAATCATAAACATAATACTTCTTCTTTGTATCATTCAAATTTTCACTAAAATATGCAATAGGCTTACCTTCTTGGCTCAATACAACCCTAATAGCACTACCACTAGCATCACAATCTACCTGGAACACTTTATTGAAATTAGGAAGTGCCAACATAGGTTGTTCTGTCACCTTCTTCTTCAACAATTCAGAACTCCTTGCAGCTGCTGTAGTCCATTTGAACTCTTTTCTATCCCCCCTTATTGTTTCAGTCAGGGGTGCACATATGCCACTGAAATTCTTAATGAATTTCCTGTAAAAACTAACTAGACCATGAAATGATCTCACCTCAATAGTACACCTTGGAGTAGGCCATTCCACGATGGCTTTTACCTTTTCTGGATCCATTTTGAGACCTTCAGATGATACAACAAACCCCAAGTAGACTAACTCTTTTTTTACAAAGCTACACTTCTTCAGTTTTATCAACAATTTCTCTTCCTTCAACCTTTCAAGGACACTATGAATGTGCAATAAATGTTCATCCAAAGTCTTGCTGAAAATTAAAATATCATCCAAATAGACAATAACAATTTTTCCCAAGAATTTCTTTAGTACCTCATTCATAAGCCACATGAAGGTGCTTGGCACGTTGGTCAGTCCAAAGGGCATGACTAACCACTCATATAGACCCTCCTTTGTCTTGAATGTAGTCTTCCACTCATCTCCCTCTCGTACCCATATCTGGTGATACCCACTCTTTAGATCTATCTTTGTGAAGTATTGAGCTCCACTCAAGCAGTCCATAAGATCATCCATTCTTGGCAAAGGGAATCGATACTTGATGGTTATTCTATTTATAGCTCGAGAGTTTGTGCACATTCTCCACTCTCCATCCTTCTTTGGTGCTAGTACTACAAGTACTACACATGGACTTAGGCTCTCTCAAATCAAACCCTTCCTCAATTTTTCTTGAACTAATAGTGGAACTTTGAGAGTTGGAACCTTTATTTGACCCAAATGGGTATCCAGAAATGAAAACACATTAAACAAAAACTATCTCTAAGCATATTTTTGGGTGATATAGGATTGCCCTTACACCACTGGATGCTCCTACATCAGAGGCCATCACCACCACTGCCACTGGGGACAGATGGGGCTTCAACCAGTTAGATGGTCATAGCTGGACATGTTGTAGCAACTATAGATGTGACTGAGAAGGTTCCATGAGAGGATGGGATTTCCCCCATTGAGAAGGGACCTTTAGATCAACCACATAGGGATGATGTAGGTAGTGAGACATAGGGATGATTGCATATCATTTATCGTTGCAGTACTTATCATATGTTTTGTTATTGGTGAGGACTGTTTGATATTTATGCTGATGTATTCAGTGACCCTATGATGTTCATGTTGATATACATTGTGATCTTTTTATGTGCATGTTATTTGATCCTTTGGATGTTCCTATTGATGCAATCCATCTTATATTCAAGTTGATTTGATCCTTGTGATATATCGTGTGATGTTTTGGTTTAGGAGATATCTAAGCTTATTGATGTGCAGATGTGTATGATTTTTATATCACAGACTCATGTGGGTATGCAATGGTTTGATGTGATGGATATAGTAGTAGTAGATAGTGATATATATGTGTTTGTGTTTGTGTGTGTGTGTGTGTGTGTGTGTGTGTGTGTGTGTGTGTGTGTGTGTGTGTGTGTGTGTGTGTGTGAATAAGTAATGTAGCACGATCTATGGATAATGAATAAAGGAATGAAATGGCAAAAAAAGAAGAAGAGTTGTAATGAATGAAAATGTGATGAAAATAGGCATGGATGAAATGTAATGAGATGAAATAAAATGTGGTAAAATGAAATTGGATATAATGCAATGTGATTGTAATAATATGGAATATAATGAAATAAAATGTTTAAATGAATGGAAATGTTAAGGAACAAGATGCATGAATGAAAGAAAATGCAATGAATGAAAATGTAGTAAAATATGTGAATGTAATGAAATATTTGGATGTAATGAAATACACATAGATGAAATATAATGCGGTGAAATGAAATTTGATGTAATAATATGAAATATAATTTAATGTAATTAACTATGATGGAATGAGTTGTAATGTGATTAAATAAAATAAAAGTGTGGGATGTAAGCAAATGAGATTGGGCATAATGAAATGTGATGTAATGAATTATGATAAATGAAAGCTAATGAAATGAAATGTGTAAATGAACGAAAATGTGACAATGTAATGGAATGAACAATGGAAAGAAATGACACGAGAATGAAATGAAATGGAAATGTGATAAAATGAAATGGAAGAAAAGATGATAAAATGGAAAGAAATGATTGGAAATGGAAATGTAATAAAAAGAAATGGAATGAAATGGAAATAAAATGAAATATGATGAAATGGTAATGATATGAAAATGTCATAAAGTGGAATGACATGGAATGATAGTGTAAGGAAAATGATATCAAATGAAAAGAAAAGAAATGTGATAGGATAAAAGGGAATGAAATGAATGTATAAATGAAATGAAAATGGAAATGAAATGAAATAGGAACGTGATAGAATGGAATATGATGAAATGGAATGAAATGAAATGCACTATGGGATGTAATGAAATAAAATTGAATGTAATAAATTGTGATGAATGAAAGAAGAGGGGAGGAAATGAAATGTGATGAAATGAAATTGTTTGAGATTTGAAAGCCACGTAATGTGGTAGATGATGTGGTGTAATGAGGAATGAAATTTGATAAAAGGAAATAGTGACTAGAATTTTTTGAGATTCAAAAGCCACATAAAGAAATAGGTGGAATAGATGATTGGCGAGAATGGAGTGTGATGCAAGGTGGTAGTGTTGTGAGGAGATTGAGTGCACAATAGTAGACTGTTAACCATGCACTAGTATCTTGGGTGGTGACTTGTTGTTGAATAACCATACTCGTTGTGTGTAGCCTTTTTGTTGATCATTTTGATGAGACTCATGCTTTTGGTATCTTGATTTATGTGCCAACTGTGTGTTTGCAAGAGACCCAAGATGAAAATGCAAACTAAATGAATGGAACTAACTATCACTTTTATTGTAAAGAGATGCAAATTAACTGTCATCATAGAGAATTTAATAAAAAGTGACCAAGTACAACCACTAGTAGCTTAGCTATGGTGATATGAATATTGTGTCATGCCAAGAAGTACCACCAATCATGGATAATGTAGATGAAAACTATGAAAATTTATTGAAAAACAAATGTTATAGAAAAGTATGACAATTTATTGAAAAATAAATGTTATAGCTGCAGTAAATAAAAATAGGCACACAAACAATCAAATGTTGGATAAAGTCCTCACCTAAGATATCATACAAAATTGGTCGAGGTACACATGGCTTTCCAAATGAGAGGAGACACTGATAATGCATGAAATCAGAGGATCATTGGAATTGAACAATGAAAAATCAAAGGAAAGCAAAGTATCATGACTTCGTCCTAGTACCTCTAGTCAAGTACATCATCGAGGTACCAAAAGTGCATAACAATAGAAAAAACAATAATTGCAAACCAATAGTGTCGATAATTGTGTGCAGTAGTGTAAAATTTGATCAAACCAGGGATAAAGTGGTTGTAATGGTTGGACAACAAATTATGAGATGTGTTAGTGGAAATCAGTAGCAGAATGCATGGAGTGTATGTTGGCGGATAAGGTCGGCATAAATTTTTTTGGTGGTAATTATAGCGTGGGAATGGTGGAAGTGTACCCAATATGGTTGCAGTGGGAAGCAAATGCATGGTAAGGTCAGTAAGGAATGAGTCCAGGCGAGTGATGTCCATAAATAGGTGGATAGCATGTGAATGGAATGAAGCAAGGTGAAGAGTAAAACATGGTCATCAGATTGATTAAGAAGTTTGAGATAGTGTGTAAGTGAAAGCATGTCAGGCTGACTAGATTAATTGCAGTAGGAGGGTGATGCTAGCCAAGGAAAGTGGATTAGACAAGGGCAAAGAGAAAAGTGAATTCAACAAACTTTTGAGGAGCTGGTTTATCAGCCCAAACTGCAAGATGAATCAAGTCAAGCAGGACGTGGGTTGGCACAACCTGAAGATGCGAGGATCAGGGCAGAAGAAATGCCCTTGTTAGCATTAATGATGTTTTTGAGGACTACAGTGCAACATGCATTTCAGGTGGTATTGGATGACATTGAGCTAATGATGCAAGCAGAGAATAGTCCACCTAAGATGACAAAGAGTATGTCCAGAGCAGAGGAGGAGACGAGGGAGATAAAATCTCATAAAGAGTTTGTGGAAAAAGCTCTAAGGGATGTGGGAGCTATTAGTGTGGGTGGGGGGATGAGTGGAGCAAGTTGGTTGATTAGCCTTGGAATTTCGAGATAAAGATCAATAGAAGGGGAAGCAAGTGGTGTAAATGTGGAGGAATCACGACTAGAGGCGTGGGTGGAGATCAATCATCAAGTGGCATGGAAGAATTATGGAGAATATTAGCTACAAAGAGTGTCTAAGTAGAGAATGTTGAACAGGAAGTCAAGTTCCTACTAGGATTGATGGAGAAGGCATAGGAAGATAGAGCGCAAATGGAGGCAAGACGGTTCCAAGTGGTGGTGAATATAGAGAAGGTGTGGGTGCAATTAGTAGAAGCAAAACTACGTGTGGAGTAATTATGTTCGAAAGGGAATGATGTAGGGATGTAGACAGAGTAGTTGCAAGCTTAGAGATTGAAAAAATCCATAAAAATGACACAAATGGGATTGGAAAGTGCACAAAATGAGCTAGTGTTGTTGCAGTCACAACTTGAGTCATTCAAGGAGGCAATTGCAAAATTGAACTCCTTGTCATTGAAATTGTAGGAACGATTAGCATTGAGTGAGTCAAAGGTGAGACAGTTGCAGCAGTGGTTGAGTGAGACAAAAGTGGATGTGGAGCATCGACGAATGACAACTGATCAAATGTAGTAGGAGTAAGATGTGGCCCAATAAGTGATCACTATACCAAGAATAAACAAACTGATGGAGAATGTGTTCATGGATATGCAATGGATGGAAAAGGTACACTGGGAAGTTGCCTATTATATGAGACTTTATCATCAGGCATTCCCAAATGAGAATCAGTGGGAGATGCAATTTGTAGATAGAGAATTTGTACAATTGTTAAATGCATAGTTGCATAGTGGTAGGTTTTTTATTCCCATGGGTGCAGTGTGGGTGCATAGAGGATTGACGCCAAGGGCTTATCCTTCAGGATTTGGGTTTGAAGAAACACCATTAATTGGACACCTTGTCTTGCCATCTCCCGCAGGGAGGCCAGAATAAATGATCCTCCATAGGATATTTGAATGTAATGTTATTGTTGTCATTGTAATAGAATAACATTTGTGTTTGTTTTTGTAGCAAGCAAAAGGACAACTAGTGGAAATGTTGATGTGTCAGATGAACATTGTCGTGTTTTTTTTGATATTTTTTGGAATGTATTTGGATGTTTTTAGCATTTTTAGGAATTTGTGGATGTTTTTGGATTTTTTGGGAATATTCAAATGTTTTTGGAATTTTTAGAAAAAGTGTCAATCTTTGTAAAAGTGGAGACAATATGATCTATAGAGGAAGACAAACCTTCACTTGTATGTGGAGAATTGAATGTCTATGTGAGCTTCCAATGAAAGATGAGTATAATTTTTTTATAACAATTGGAGAGTCGTGGCATTTGATTCTGAAAAAAAGTAGGAAGTGTTAAACCACAAATTGTGAGGCACAAGCCTGTGTATGTTGATAGCCTTTACAGACATGCATAATGCCAAAGTTAGGATTTTCGCTAGGTGTGCGCTGAGATGGATGCTCACAAGGCCTGTGAAAAGGCATTGGGACCTATGGGAAGCTTTGATGGCCAAAAGAGGCCAAAAAGGGCCTTGAAAAAGGTGCTCAGGTGTCCATGAAAGACGTTTGGACTTTGAAAAAGGCATCTGTGGCTTGAAAAGGCGCTTGAGGGCTTGAAAATGCCAAAATAGGGTCTTGAAGAAGGTGTTTGGGCCTAAAAAGTGTCTCGGGGGCCTAAGAAGGCACTTGAGGCCCAAAGAAGGTGTCTCGAGGGCTTGCAAAGGCCAAAAAAGGCCAAAAAAGGGCCTTGAAAAAGTCGTTTAGGCCTAAAAAGGCACTTCAGGGGCCTGAAAAAGGCATTTGGGCCTAAAAAGGCATCTCGAGGCCCTAAAAAGGCCAAAAAAGGGCCTTGAAAAAGTTGTTTGAAGGGCCTAAAAAGGAAATTAGACCCCTACAATCTCTCAAACTTATGCTTACTTATTATATGCCCCCTATTAGGGGATGATGAAAGAATCTGACAGATATCTGGGCCTTTCGGGATAACATTGATATATTTGTTGGAGCAGTCTAGATCAATCATGGCCACTGAAACATAAATAAGACTAATAATTTGTCAAGAATTGTTGTTCTTGGCTTGAGGAAAGATAAGGGACTCTATTGGATCCTCTCACTATTTGCGTTTGGCCAAATTTTCCAAAGCCCAACGAGATGTTTCAAGAGATAACTATGCTGCTTCTTAATGTCGTTGAAGCACTTTTTTTTTGGTTTTTCCTGAGGTAATGGAGCCATAAAATATGCCATAAAATATTTAAATATTTTTCAATACAGTGGGCCTCACTATTGATTTCATATAAAACTAGTTGAGGTACACAAACCTATCCCAAAGGAGCAACAATTATACACGGACACCAATTCGACATGAAATTAATGGATTGTTGATTTGAAAAATACATCAATAATTTAAGTATAGTTGAATAGCTTATTCAAGTTGAAATGAGCCATGTCTGATTGGAATTTTGGGGTGTTGTTAATTTTTTTTGGATTTTTCAGCTATTTTTGGCAATTATTACCCCCTTTAGAATGTTTTTGGCAATTTTTGATAATTTTTGAATATTTTTGATAATTTTCAACAATTTTTGATTTTTTTTGATAATTTTTGACGATATTTGAGTTTTTTAAATAATTTTTGACAATTCTTTATTTTTTTGATAATTTTTGACAATTTTTGATGATTGTTGAATTTTTTTGATAATTTTTGATGATTTTGTAATTTTTTGATAATTTTTGACAATTTTTGAGATTTTTGATAATTTTTGACAATTTGTGGATTTTTTTCATAATTTTTGACAATTTTTGAATATTTTTGATAATTTTTGACAATTTTTGGATTTTTTGATAATTTTTGACGATTTTTGAATTTTTCTGATAATTTTTGACAATTTTTGGATTTGTTTGATATTTTTTGACAATTTTCCAACTAGTGGGGGTGAAGCGAGGATGTGAGTGAGATTTTTTGGATTGTGGAGATAGCCAGGACCGTGTGGAGGCACCTAAAGAGTCAAGGAGATCAAAGTGGGCTGAAAGGGCTAAGAGTGGGCTTAGGGAGCTATATTGGAGATGATGAAGTCAAAAAAAATCTTTAGAATAGCAAAAGGATCGAATAAAAAGCTAAAATGGATATTGGGAATTATTGATCATGTTGAATAGTTGAGAGGTGCATTGTTTTTCATGCAATTCATGTCTATGGTCTCTTAATACATAATCTGACTCCATGTTTCTCCTGATCTGTTGTGCTTCCCTTTGGTGCTATTATACTAACTATCTTTGCTACTATGAATTGTGTTTGATGCCAAGAAACCACTTAACTAGAACCCACAAGTGTTTCTCAATTGGGTTTGTGTGAAATTAACTCAATTGTGCTAGGTAAGCTACAAACAAGCAAAATTTGTCTCTGTGGAAGTTGCTTGAGTTCTATCTTGAGTGTATTTCGGCATTGAAGGACTTGTGTTGTCTAGGGAAGTCCAAAGGTGCTATCTCTCACTCTTTTTGAAACCAAATGTGGCATTTCTCACCAATTTTTTTTTTTTTTTTTTGGTTTTTTTGGTATTTTTGGTGATGCTATGTTGCCTCAAAGTCTTAGACATAGAACCTTTTGAGATGGATGTTGTTTATGGGTTTTGCTAGATCTGCACCATCATAATCCACAAGTTTGTAAGAACCAATCCCAAAAGACCCTGTGATAATGTAAGGACCAATCCAATTGGCCTCCCATTTTCCTTTCTTTTCCATAGCAACTTGATTTTTAGGGTTTTCTTGGAGCACTAGGTCATCGACTTGAAAAACGTGGGGTTTGACCTTTTTGTTGTAATGTCTTGATAATCTATTCTGATACATTTAGAGGTGTTCATGTGTCGTACACTGATGTTCTTCTAGTAACTCTAACTGCTCTAGATGAGCCACTCTATAGTCCTCATCTGATAGGATATCACAAAGAGTAACTCTCAAAGATGGAATCTCAACATTTAAGGGAAGAATGACTTCACTACCATAAACCAAAGAGAAGGGTGTTGCACCTGTAGGTGTCCTAACACTCATCCTATAGGCTCAGAGGGTGGGATTCAACTGTATATGCCAATCTCTATCACTAGTGTTGATGGTTCTCTTGAGAATGTTGATAATGGTCTTGTTGGTGGCCTCTACTTGGCCATTGCCTTAGGGATAATAAATTTACAATGAGTGATGTATAATGTGAAAATTTTCACATAATTCGTCAATTATTTTATTTTTAAACTACAAGGTGTTGTCCATGAGAATGGCATGAGGTATGCCAAATTGACAAATGATATGGTTTAAAATAAAGGAAGAGATTTGTTTTTTGGTAGAGTTGGCAAGTGGTGCCGCTTCAACCCACTTGGTGAAGTATTCTGCGGTGGTGATAATCCATTTGTGTCCACTAGAGGAAGGTGGGTGGATGGCTCCAATCAAATCAAAGCCCCACTAATAAAAAGGTCATGGTGTGGCCAAAGGGTTGAGCTCTTGGGTTGGCACATGAACAAGATTACCATGGATTTGACATTTTTAACAAGTCTTAACATAGCCAATATAATACTTTTCCATGGTTGGCCAAAAATAACCCATCCTAAGAATCTTCTTACCTAGTGTAAACCCACTAGAGTGTGACCCACAAATCCCTGCATGGACTTCTTGTAGAGCAACTCTCAACTTTTCCTTTTCAAGACATCTAAACAAAGTATTGTCAAGACCCTTCCTATACAACATATCAACCACCAAAGTGTAGTGCGAGGTTTGCCAAATGAAATTACATCTTTGTTTGTGTGAAAGGTTGGAGGGGATGGTGTTATCACAGAGGTAAGTGATGATGGGTTATACCGGAGGGAATCAGGAGCATCAAAATGACAAATGATAAGGGAATCAGGTTGAGTAATCGTGGGTCGAACCACCTCTTCTACTAAGAACTCATACTGCTTGTGTTGCTCCGGTAACTGAAGCAAGGAGGCCAAGGTGGCCATGGTGTTTGTTGCTCTATTCTTGTCTCTAGGAATTATTTTAAAAGTAATATGAACAAAACATGCCTTAAATATGTCAACCATATGTTTGTAAGGCAATAACTTTTCATCCTTTGTTTGATACGTGTCTATCACTTGATTGATGATCAACTAGGAATCTCTGTAAACTTCTAGCACTATTAGTTTCCATTCTAAAGCTATCTTGGTGCCTAAGACCAAGGCTTCATATTTTTCCATGTTGTTTGTGCAAGGGAAATGTAGTTTGTAGGATTTGGGGATGGTAACACCTAGTGGCGTGATGAACAAAATATTGGCGCCTGAACCATGGTGTGTGTAAGAACTATCAAAATAGAACTTCCAAATTACTGGCTCTGTTTGAAGAATGCGCATATCTAGAAAATCAACTAAGATAGGATTTGAGCTTTCTATAGGTTCATCTACCAATTGGTTGGTGATGGCTTGTTTTTTTATTGCTTTCCTATCAACATACTCGATATCAAATTCACTTAGGATCATCACCCACTTGGCAATCTGCTTGTTAATGCTATTTTGCTAAGAAGATATTTGAGGGGATCAATCTTGGAAATGAGCTTGACCTCATGTGTCAAAAGATAATGGCATAGCTTTTGGGAAGCAAAAACTATGGCTAAACATGCCTTTTCAATAAAGGAGTAATTTAGCTCATAGTTGACTAGGGTGTGACTAATGTAATAAATGGCCCTTTCCTTTCCTTGTTCATTTTCTTGTGCTAAGAGGGCTCCAATTTATTTATTAGTTAGGGAAATATAAAGCAGTAATGATTTGTGTGACACTAGAGGCACCAACACTGGTAGATTCATTAAGTAGGTTTTGAGTAAATCAAAAGCAATTTGACATTGATCATCCCATTTGAAAATTATGTCTTTGTGTAATAAGTGGGTGAAGGCACACACATCTTTTCTAACTAGGAAATGAAACAATAGACTGATTGGATTCTTCCTTGGAGAGAATGTAGTTGACTTAGGTTCTTTAGTGGTTGCATGGTAACTATGGCATGTACCTTTTCAGGATCAACTTCTTTCCCTTTGGCTGAGACAATGTATCCTCGAAGCTTTCCAGATTTGATGCCAAAAGCACATTTCTTTGGATTTAGCCTAACTTTGAATGCTTCTAAATGGGTAAATATCTTTTCCAAGATGCAAATATGTCCTTCTTGAGTATGGGATTTGTCAAGGAAATCATATACATAGTCTTCCATAAAGATGTGCATCATGTCTTGAAAGATAGTGGTCATGGCCCACTGATAGGTGGCTCTTGTGTTCTTTAGCCCAAAGGGCATCACATTCCAACAAAACGTGCCCCATGCATAAGTAAAGGTTGTTTTCTCTTGGTCTTCTAGAGCTATCCTAATCTGATTATACCCTAAAAATCCATCCATAAGTGAAAACATGGAATGGCCCACTGTTAGATCTACAATGCTATCAATGTTGGGAAGGGGGAAATAATATTTAGGACATGCTTTGTTTACATCCAAAAAATCAATGTAGATGTGTATTCTACCATTCTTCTTTGATATAGGCACAATGTTTGATATCCATGACACATACACCACTGATCAATTTGTCCAATTCTTCTTTAACTAGTAGAGCTATGTGGGGATGTAGTTTCCTAAGTTTTTGTTTGACTAGTTTGATTGCTAGAGAAATGTTGAGGTGATGGAGGATTGTATTTGGGTCTAATCTTGGCATGTGTACATAAGACCATGCAATGTTTATTTGCTTCTCTTTAAAGAAGTGAATGAATGTGGTTCTGTCCTCTATGCTTAAAGTCTGTGCCAAATAGATGATCCTTGGTTCCTATTCTGGACCGATGTTGACTTTTTCGGTTGGCTTGATTAAAATGGATGATCTTTCCTTAGAGTGCATAGATAAGGTATCAATCATCTCATCCATGGGTGCCATAGTTGGGTTTTCACCATTAGATGCATCCCTTCTATTTATTTCTATTTATTTCTCAAGATCGGCTACAACTTGGTAGCGATCCTCAAGGCTATGAACTGTGTGGCCTATACTAGTATGATTGAGATGATTGATATTACACTTGGCTATGTGTGTTTCTTTGGTTCTGCATGAACAAGATGGTTCAACTGCATTAAGGTAGACAAAGACATCACAGTCTGTGTCAAAATGGGGAATATGGTGAGGCTCAGTTGTTTTCCATCTAATGAGTTTGGGATGGACTAGGGAGAGTGATTCATAATATGGAAAGGGTTTTGTGGGGTTCAAAGACATGATCTTTTTAGATGGCTTATATGTTGTATTAGTTAGGTCTGTGACATATGATTCCTCTAAAGTGTCAGGAAAAGTAGAGCTTGTGAGTGGCTCGTAGTAGTCATCTTCAACTTATACTAGAAAGAAGTGAGGAAATAAGGTTTAAAATTGGAACCCTTCAATATTTCCATCATCCTCATATGATGGGTGTGACATGCCTAATCTGTAGTAGTCCCTAAGTTGTTCTATTGTACTCTGACCCTTGGTGGAGTAAGATCCAAATGAGAGGTTGATCCCTGTGTGGTGAAATTATTGGATACATGAATGTGAACAACATCACATTCTTTATCATGGATGAACTCTTCAAATAATGATTCAAAGTCCCACTTAGTGGAGTCATCATTGTCTTCATTATTGGAGGTGTCCATGAGCAGTTCTCTTGTGTGGTGTAAACGAGGGAGAGATAGATTTACATTTATTATATCAGTTGCCTTCTTGCTATTACCACCTCTTTCTTTTGGTACCCATGTCAGAGCAGAAGAGGCAGAATCACTGTGCTTGGGAAGAGACTTAGGGGTGCTCCATGCTTTTTCTTATTTGCTATACCCTACCCCTATTTTGGATTTGTTGGATCAAAACTGTGCTACAAGAGGTTCAATAATGACTTTCCCTTTCCCTAAGGGACCTTCTCCCGTATATCCCATCTTTTTTATTAGATCAAAACCTTTTCCATGTAGATGGGAGGAGATGTCAATTTTTTTTTACTCTTTTCATCTACTGTGCTTGGGGGTACTCCACTTGCCTTAACAAAATGTGCATGATATGGTCTAGTGGTGGATGATGGTTTGCCATGAGATCTTGGAGAAAGTGGAGGATCAAATAAGGAAATAGAGTAGTCACCTACCCCTCTACATTGTAGTTTACACTTCCTATCAAAATTATTCATTAACCTATCCATTTCTTCATGATGTGTCAGTTTAGGATCATTTGATGATGATGGTGAAGGAAGGGAAGAACATGAACAACCAACTTTCTCTCTACCCTTAGTCGATGTAGATGAGTGGTCATTATTTCAGCCAGTAGAACATGAAGTATCTGTCGATGTGGACTAGCCGATGTCATCTGTCGAGGTGCCACTGTCTTCCCTATTACGAGGATGAAGGGAGTTACAATATTATGCAAACTTTTGGTCCCCAAGTATGGTCACCTCTTGACCCATGTATGGAAATTTAAGACATTGATGGTAAGTGGAGGGAACAACTTGCATGTCATGAATCCATAGTCTTCCTAATAGGATGTTATAAGTTAATTACAAGTCTTAGACTTAACAAACAATTGCTTTCATAACTGGTCCTACCCCGATTGATAGAATAACCATGCCTTTGGAGGATCTCTCCTCGTCATCATAAGCTTTGATGGTGATTTTCTTTCCTGCATCAACATCTTCTATATATCCTAGGGATTTCACTAAATTTAGTGTGCAAATGTTGAGACCTGCCCCTCCATCAACCAATGCTCTCTTAACTCCATTTCTATGGATAAATATTTCAATATGCAGAGGGGAATTTTATAGCTGGATGATGAAAATATCATCTTGGCTTGAAAAGGAGATGCAATGAGGTACCACAAGATTGCTGACCATGTTTTTAAACCTACTCACATCCAGGTAATTTGATAGTAAGGCTTTGGTGAGGATTTCTTTATGCTCCAGCGAGATTTGTAACAACTCAAAAATTGAGATATGAGCGGGAGTCTCAAGTAACTAGTTGACCAGGTTATATTTAGGCAAGGAGGAACTTATAGTTGCATGATCAAAATTTGTCACGGGTCCTGGTAAATGACTTTAGAGGCCTGGTCTTGGGTAACAATATTTGATGATTATTTCTTGTTTTTATCCTTAATTATGATGACATTTATGGTTTCATAAATCTAGAGATCATGCCAATGGTGTTATCCCAATGATGTGTGTAATTAACCTTATCATGAGGGATGCCTTCTGATTAGCTCTAGAGGATTCACCCTTTTCATGACTCATGAAAGGGTTCTTGAAGGTCGTATGGTCTTCATTATTGCTAAGGTTATTCACTTTGATAGTTCCATCATTGATTAATTTTTGTATGGCCCCCTTAAGGATGAAACAATTATTTGTTAAGTGCCCCCTGTTTCAATGATAGGCACGAATGTGCTTGTCATTTCACCACTTCAATTTGACTTGGGGTTCATAGGGTTTGGCCTCGGGTAGTATAATGAGTTCAATGACCAAGAGGGTTTGTAGAACACTCTCATAAGACACCCTGATAGGTGTATAACTCCTTGGGTATATCAAAAGATTGATATCTTTATGGAGGAGGAGCTTGATTATAATCAACTTGTTGAGTAGATGTCGAGGGAGTTGTCATGTTACATTGGTAAAATGGGAAAACATTATCTTGTTGAGGTGTGTTTGGATTGGTGTTGTTAACAATAAGACACAATTTATTTAGAGGGGGTTGAGTTTGAGGTTTGACATGGTTGGCTTGAACCAACCCATCATCAGTGGTGTATTTGTTGTTGTTTCTCCACCACACTTTTTGTTTGTCAGTGGACTAATCATAGGAATTGTGATTCTGTGTGGAATTGTTGGAGAAACCCTGACCATCTTTAGATAATTTAATAATGTCATTGTTTATCAAGGTTTCTTCTACCTTAGCGGAATTGTCTTAAAATATTTAGGCCCTTGGAGTTGCAACTAGTAATTCATGGATTTTAAGAGATTATTGATGAAGATGTATATCTTCTCTTTGTCCAGTATGTCTCTATGATACTTGGCAAACCTGTGTCTCCACCATTGTAGGAAGACCCTGAGTGATTTTCTAGGAAGTTATTTTGTGTTACACAAATCAATCCTTGCAACTTCCCTTTCGATGTTATAGGAATATTGGGTGATAAAAATAGAAGCCAATTGGTCAAAGATTTTAATTTTAGAGGGTAGCTTGGAGAACCACTCCATGGCTTGCCCCCTGAGGCTCCTAGGAAATAGATGCATTAGGTAAGTCGTGTCATGGATAAACTCCATACTTAGTGCATATAATTGTCTAAGGTGACCTTGTGGATCCAATGTACCAAAATATTTATTATATTTTGGTATCTGCACATTTTGAGGGAAAGGTGTGAAGGTAATGCTTTTTATCAAATGGTAGAGGACACACCTTTTCAAGGCTAAACTCTGTTGGTTGTATTTTCCCTCGCTTCATCCTTTCCATTTCCAATTGTAAGTCTTGTAATTTTTGTGTGACAATATCTAAGGGTGACTCTTCTTTGTCTCATTTTAGATTGGTCACATCAAAGTTAGATGAAAATTTTGCACCTTGTTGTGTTGATGCTAGTATGTAGCGTTCTTTGTGTTTCTCAAGTATCTTGTCCATGATATCGACAAGTTTGAGATTTTGTTGAAAGTCTTCAATTTTAGTTTCAATGCTGTTTTCATCCCATATGTTAGACGAACCCATTTTGGCAAAGGGTTCTGAACTTTGGTTGAATAGGGGTGACTCATGAGTAACTGCATTTGGTGAACAATTTGTTGGGGTAATAGGTTTGATGAGATCAAGAGGTTTCGTGCATTTGATGGTTCTATTGGCTATTCTAGCAATCACATGTATAGGTGATTGTTTTGGCTTCATGGTTACACTGGTTTTGCACAGTGGCATGAGAAGTGAATAGGATTCCTCTAACTCTTATGCATTTTTACAATATGAGGATTTATGTTGACCATGATTCATTAGGAGTAGCAAGCTAGGGTGGACAAGGTTTTTGGAAATATTTATAGGATAAGTTCATTCTTGCAAAGTTAGGTAGGGAACATATGTGTTTCTCTGGACGTTTCTGACTTGATATGCAAAATGAAGCAATGAGGACTATTGGATTAATAATAATGTTTGTAGACCTGCTTGTTTCAAAAATGGTTTCAATCAATTTCAGGATCTCTCAGTTTGGAAAATATCAATGGGAAAGAGGGTATCTAAATCCATTGTTCATTTGCAAGTGTCATGTATTTAAATGTTCAAATGCATTATTTTATCTATCATATGCATTGTTTAAATGCACTATTTAAAGCTTTAGATGCATTGTTTGTAGTTATAGGTGTTATAACATAGTTCAAATGCATCACAAGATTAGCCAAATGCATTGTTTGGAGTGGTAGATGTGTTGTTTCAGAGTCTTTCACTTATGTCCTAGTTTTGAACTTGGTTTCTCATTATCAGTTTATAGTCACGTCTTTTGGAAAGACTGTGATTCAAACTGAAGTTTTTTATTAAAAGTTTAAAACACATCCAACCACAATAGTAGAGGCCATAATAAAATATAAAATCACATGCACCTAGAAAATGGAATGAAGGGATTCCTAACAAGGTTATCTAGAGTTGGTGAGTAGTGGGTTTTAGTTTTTAACCATCAATGTTCAAATTTACCTCTCTTGTAACAGAGAGCTTTCCACCAATGCTAAGGAGGTTTGGTGCAATCCCTTATGAAACTACTAGAGGAAGGTTATGTTCCAAACATAGGTTGCTTGCATTCGATTGGGAATGCAAGATTGGGAGGCATTCTCTCTCATTGGCCTTGCTAAGGCAACTCAAGAGGTAGCCTTTCTATGGCTGAGTAATCCTACCTAGTAGAAAGCAAGAAAATGGAAATCATAAATAGGTCTGGGAATTTGATCACTCTAGGAGAGTGAGAGTGTATCCCTACTGTTCTAACCTCCCAAACACAACAAACAAGTTTTGTTCAATTCCAAGCCCTTAACTACAGTAGACAAAGGGGCTCCTAATTAAACTATGTGTTTGTTCTTTCCCTATTTGACTGTTACTAACCCTCATAGAAGGTTTGGCATTCTAATAAACTCTCATGAGTTAAGAGAATAGGCCTACTTCTAATTAGATTAGTGAGGTCAAACGTACTACTTAGAGTAGGTTATGGATTTTTTTTTAAAAATGCCACAATCTAATTCACAAGAGTTCCAATCTACTTACCTATTTCGGTGCTAGCAAAGGCTAGGTGCATTTTAGAGGGTCTTCATTCCTATTGCACATTTTGAGTAGCCTGAGAGTTCTTGTTAGTTTAGATGAGGTCTAAAAACAATCAAAATTTAGATATGAATATTAGATGTGAAGGTTAATAGCTCGAATTAGATGTATAACGAAAAACATCATATCCATCACGCTATAAGAATCTTCAAATGTTCCATAAAAATGAGCAAATACACTATAACAATAAGCAAATGTGCTATAAATATGATCTAAAGCATTATGAGAATGATCGAATGAGCTATAAGAATGAGTGAAATGCATTAAAAGACTAAGCATAAGCATTAAAATGGTGTGTAAAAGCATTGCTGCATCAGGGGAGTGGTAGATCTGATCTTTGTGAGCTTGGAAATGTCTTTGAAAGTTTGCTAATCTCATTATGAAGCTTCTCACACACTATAAAATGTGCAAAAAGTTAGATCTGCACCAAAAACCAGAAAAAAAAAGCAGATCTAAAAGAAAAATAATAGATTAGCAAGATAATTTGAAGAACAGAGAGGCTTTAATACGAAGCCCCATGGTGGGTGCCATTTTGTACATGATATATTCGCGTATTCATGAAACCTTAATGCAAAATGCATTTAAAATGACAAAAAACTAGACTAAACCTATGAAATCATTGTCGAAATACAAACTCTACAAATGTCCCATGTTTCTCTAACTACAACTGCTAAGAATACTCCCCGACCAACATCTCAGTGATAGTTCTAAAATGAGAGTATGCTTAAAATGCAAATCTACCAGTATGTATGTAAGATCTAAGATGAAAGTGCAGATTATATGCGAGTAACAACTCTTAGAATACTATCAAAATAGACATGCAATGAGCTAAACATGTGTTAAGATGATACTAAATAACATGAAAAAAAGCTAAAATGATATCAAAATGACATAAACTTGCTAGAATAACAATGCTAATATGCTCAATATGACAACTTTGAATATGCCTATAATGCAAATGCCTAAAACTTGTGTCCCTTTGCTCTTGAATTCTCCTTCTATTTATAAGATTTTAGAAGGGGTTGGGGTAAGAATCTGAGTTTTACCTTTGATGGGTGGATAGAGGTGAAATTGAAAATGTCTCATAAGAGACAAGAGGAGAAGTCCAAAAGTCTTGATTTTGAGGATAAATGTGGATTTTTTCCAATTAAAATGTCTCATAAGAGACAAGAGGAGGAGTCCTAAAGTCTTGATTTGAGGATAAATCTGAATTTTTTCAATTAAAATGTCTCATAAGAGACAAGAGGAGGAGTCCAAAAGTCTTGATTTTGAGGATAAATGTGGATTTTTTCAATTCTCTATAATATAAAAGAAGGATTTTTACTTTTTTGAGGATAAATGGATTTATTGATTTAATAAAAGTTTAATTTATTTTCAAAAAAGTTTGTCTTTTCCTTTTCCCTTTTGAATTTTCTTTTTTGAATTGTTTTTCTCCTCTTTTTGAAGTTGATTTAGGTCTTATCAATTTGATTTAATCGATTAATGACCTGATGTAATCCTTAATTTGAAAGTCCATTGTTTTCCTCTAATTTAATCCTTAATTTGCATTGATTGGTCAAAGTTGCAGTGTTTTAAGTCTTTGCCAATTTTTGGGTGTCTACACATGTATTTCACTCTTATGTTCTAATCTCCTTCTTTGGCTACTTGTTTCCTTCACTTGCATCTCCTTTTCTTTTTTTGTTCAATTTTTTTTAATTTCCTTTCTTTCTCCCTCCTTTGAGATTGCTCCTTCTCTCAATTGGTTGGGTATAATTTCCCTTATTCTTATCGACCTCTCTCTCTCTCCCTCCCTATTTTCTATCTTGAAATTTTTATATAGGAGGATAAAGTTATGGCATATTTTGATTAGTTTTGTCCAAAGATTAATGATGTATGCCTCAAATTAAATTTTAGTTGACTTTAAAACTACCAAAAATAAGCTTTAATGACTGAGGGAATGACTTCTAAATGTTTTATTTGGACATATTTACCTTCTTTTAATCGTATTTTCACTTTGATCATGTGTTTTTAAAAATTACAATTTTTAATCAATATCTTGTTATAAATTTTCAATTTTATCTGTTCATTAATATTTAGTTAAATAAATAAATATTATAAATGATAATTAAAAAACAATAAATTTAAATTATTAGATTAAATTCTTAATGTTATTCTAGTTCATTTAATGTCCTTACTATAATTTTATATTACATTTTAGTTTAAATAAGTTTTTTAAAATAACTTTAAAAATTGTATGTATATACAAGTAATATGTACACAATATTAAGGCATGAGTCTATAATGCAATTATAAATTATGAGTCTCTCATCAAGAGGTTTATAGTAATAATAAATCTTAACAATAGCATTAAATGAATAATCTAAAAATAGTAAATGAATGATGAATAATCTAGGCTTTGTTCGATTACCTATCCAAAAGGAATGTACAAAATATTAATTAGATTTTATTGAAGTGCATTATTGTCAACAATTTGTGACATAAGATATGTCAAAGATTGTTTAATGAAGGAGGATTGAAAATTAATCTTGAAGGTAAGTATTTGTTGCATAATCAACTTAAACGCTATATGTCATTACGAGAAAAAAAAAGTCTTATTAGTTTCGATTTGTTTATTTTTAAAATGTTGTTAGAAAGTTTGAAAGCTCAAAACAAGCTATGAAAAATTGAGGAGATTGTCATAGCATCTAAAGATAGTTTTAGAAATGCTTTCAATGAAGAATCTATTTGTTTTTTTAATTTGAGATTATATGGTAGAGGGTTTGGATAATTAATGGGTAGTGTGATATGGTTGTTAACAATTGTTGGAATATATATATGGGAAACAAGATACTAAGAGGGGGGCGAGGGGGGGGGGGGGGGGGGGTGGGGGGTGGGGTGAATTAGGATCTTAAAATTTTCACTCTACAAATAATCTCATTAAATCATACCCAATTCATCATTAAAACTGTAATGTTGAAACATAAAATAAGTTCATCACATCCATAACAGTTCAACGCATAACACAATGATTGGTTACCTAGAAACACTTGAAGTTGAAGGTTAAACTAGGGTGGGATGAAATCCACAAATCTTCATTATTGCAACAATAAAGTTAACCTGTTAAGGTTACAATGTTTGATCATAAAATATGATCTACCTGGTGAGAGGTATGTCATGTTAAAGACTAAAAGACTATTCGTTCTTTCCTTGTTAGAGGGCTTGACACATACAATAAAGCAAGGAATCTGTTAGGAGATTTACATAGGCTTGTTAGGACCACCATGTTAAGAGATTTTCCCTACCTCAATTACAAAATAATTGATTTAGTACCTAACCCTTGGCGTTCTCTGTAAGCTAATATTAGGTCTCCTCTTTCCCTTGTCTTTAATCTAGTTCTCCTAATATGATAAATATATTCAATCCTTCACTACTCTGATTGCTCTCTATTGGATTTGACTCTTCTTCTCCTTCACATGTATGTTTCTTTTCACATTTCATCCTCTATATGATTATATGGTTAGAATCCTCATTAAATAGACTTCATGTGAAGCTTCTAGATCTTGATCAATGGTTCAAAATTCATCATCTTTTTCCATTTATATCCATTTTTCTGATTGGTTAAATTGTTTGTTTAGGGATCATTACCTTCTACTAATGACATGTAAATAGAATCTAATCTGACTCTACAAATATTAGATCTCATAGAAATCTTGGCCAAAATGATTTACATATGAGTTTGTGCTATTAAAAACTCACATAAAAAAAATTGTATTGCTTAACACTTAAGTGCTTATGATGCTTAGTCATGCATGTTGTTGCTTGAATTCTATAAGTTTGTGTTCTTGAAACTTGATAACTTATCAATATGCTCGATTGTCATTAAATTACTCATCTTGTACTATATTCCTTGGCTCTCATAATTGCTTGGTCTCTATTAAATGCTTGACAATCATTGTTTTGCTAAGTCAAAGTGTAACTTGCTCAACTTTTACTAGATAACTAGGTCATAATGATGACCTTTTAATCTTTCCTAGTAAATGACTTGCAAATGAGTAAGTGTTTGGTCATGAATCAACAACATAGGCTTAATGTTGGTGTAAATATGTATTCACTATTTACACTTACTTAAGTTTACTTAGGTTAATGCATTATTTTATTATTTTGTATTATTTTATTATTTTATTTTGTGAGACACATAGGAGTTTGAACACCTTTTTGAGTTGTCTTGTTGACAACACAGAAGTATGTAACTCTATTTTAGCACATCTTGTCTACAACACTGATTTGCGTGTCACACCCTTGTAGGCTTATCCTCTCATCACCGCACTTACTTTTGTGCTTGATGGAGGATAACCCATATTTGGTGGACATGTGCTTGGTTGTATGACATATCGTGTAGCTGATTCTGAGGCATTCTAGATGTATCTCAAAGGCCTTTATATATAAGCACTCCTAGTGTACTCTAAGCATTGCATATTGAATGAATATATCATCGTTCTGATCATAATCTCTCTCTAAGGTCTATAGTTGTGCTTGTGTTTGAGTTCTTAGTTCCTGGGTGAATTTTTCCCTTAGGAAAATTCTTACATGGTATATCACATAGCCATTTCGAGACCATTGTTGCTTTAGCACCTTAGCCTGAATCCAGAGTACTGTAAAAATTGGGAGTGTCTAGAGCTAGATCTAACTCGCCATTGTGTCCAAAACACTGATTTAGTGAAGATCAACTATAAACTTGGCTACCTTGGCCCAAAGTTGATCGTGAGGCAAATTTTTTTGCAAATTAGAACCCGAAGGCCTCGATTTGCAGTTTGTATATGGTCCTTTTTTGCAGATTTAATTAATTATTTTGAATCTACATTTTTTATTTATTTGCAATTTCGTCAATGTTCGTGAAATTTTTTTTGCCCTTCGGGCACCTAATAGAGAATTTTTTTTAGTTGAACCTGGTAGTGACAACTTGACTCTACCATTTGGAGGCTTTATTATTTAATCGCAAGTTATTTGATTGATTTGGCGGGTGATTCAACATGCAGTAGTCACCAAAAAATTGGTGGCATCCTCCATAACATTGATGAATATTCCTAGCCAAGGACACAAGTCTGACTAGCCCAACACACTCGACGACCAAGTCTATAGCTCGATGATAACTTTGTTTAAACAAGTGGCAAGTGTTTGTTTTAAACATTGTTGAAACACATCATGGGAGAAATGTGGGATCTTTCCCAACCAATTTTGGTGACTGTTTGTTGACTCTGGTGGCAACACTTTTGATCCCAACGACGATCAGCATCTCCGGCCCGCTTGCAGTATATTCTAGGCAATTTTTTAAAACCACCTCCTACTCACTATTTTTGGTTTTCTTCGGCCACAAGATTGAGTGTCTTGACATTGTCTCCCTTGGTGGTGAACAACTCTAGCGACACTTTCTTTTCTGCGATCGACATCTCAGGCCATGCTACGCGTCACCCCTACGCTTTGACACATGTCACTCCTGATAGTCACTGTAGCGACACACATGACGACCACATGTCCACAAGATGACACATCTATGTCAATGCAAAGACATGCCATTTTTTTGCTAACTGTACCATACCGTATGATCCATGTCATTGTATAGACTTGTCACGTTAGCCCAGGCATACTTTTTTGCTGATGTCATCATTTCCCTATGTTAAATTTAAAGGTTGTTTGACTGTCAATACTAGGGAATTTTCAACTGCAGAGATGACCGTTTGTGTATATGAGAAATATGTTAGCAAGTAATACTAATCTATTCAAAAACAAAAGCATTAACTAGCATATAAACCATAACATAAATGAGAGACTAAAGAGGAAACCCCAATTGGAAATGTGAGCCAAATGAATGGACTTTCCCAATAGGATTTAGCTCCTTGCTTGGTAGATGGGTCTAAGGATTGGGATGTATGCTCAAGGTTCCCAAAAAATAGCTTCAATGGAGATGGAAAATGGTAAATTGGTAGCTTTGTGAGCTCTCAATTTGGCATCATAAGGGTATGGTTGATGGCTTTTGGCTCTCAAAAGGGCATTATAACTTTAGCTCCAATATTGTGATGAAATGGCTTGGGAGGGCATTCAATTTATAGGCTAAGGGCTTGAGGGATGGAGGGATAAGATGGAAGGAAAGATGAAAGCTTAAGGAGGGCAAGGATGCACTCAAAAGGGAGCACATGGATTGTGCTTGTTTAGCACCAATCAGGGAGTGACACATGTCACAAGGTGAGTGGATGGAGGAAAGGAGAAGGATGAGTCAACAAAGGAGGCTCAAAGGATAATATCTTCATAAAGACCCTTCATTATGGCTTGTACAAGCTTGTAAGAGTCTTTATGGCTTTTGTAAGAGCATTCATTGTTGGGTGGTTGGGATATTTTGGAGGGAGTTAAGATTGTTGACTTTCCTTGGCTTAAGAAAGTCTTAAGCTTGCTTAGGGAATGTGACAACATTAGGAGGTGGATTAGGCTTGGGTTTAGGATTAGATTAGGAATGTTAGAGATTTGAAAGTGGATGGAATTCATGAAGGTGGGTGAGTTAGTGACTAAGCTTGGTTAGTATGGGTGGATGGGGTGGATTAGGCTAAAAGGGGGATTTAGGATAGGTTAGGGGTTATTAGATTTGAGGGTTTTATTTATCAAATAGGTTTATTTAATAAATGGGGATTTTGGATTTAGATAGAAGAATAGGATTTAATTGATAAATAATAGGTTATTTGATTTATCAATTAGGACTATATTTGATTAATTAAATTAATCAGCTAGGGGATGGCAAATGATTAATTAAATAGGAATTTAATTAATGATGCCTTTAGAGATAACTAAATAGGATTACCAAAGTAATGTAATCAAATTTAGGTGTCTATAGTTTGATCATCAAATTTAATCACACAAATTTTCTGCCAGACCCCTTTCCAGATTGCTTTTTGAATTGGTAGCCTGACTTTGCGAGCCCATAACTTGGACATCCAAACTATGATTTAGGTGTGATTTTTTTTGAAATTGGATGGAATTTCCTAAATTTTCTAGTGGTGGGGTTTTTTTCTAGTTTTGGTACAAGGATTTTGTAGAAATTCTATTTTTTGGTGACTATACCTACATAATCCTACTTTTTGCAATTTCAAATGCTCCGTACGAGCACATCTGGTCGCTTTTTCAGGTTCTATTTTTTTTGAAAGTGCATAATTTTTTGTCTACTTTCTATATATATAGTAAAAATCTAGGGTTGTGTGGACCAAAATCTGACTTTTAGAATTAGGCCTTTTTCTACATTGTAAAGCTTTGAATACTTTTTAGAATTGTTGTACATCTAAGCTATAGTGCTTAGTGACAAATTTGTGCCTCAAAAGGTAGTTGTAAAAAAAAAATGAGAAAGTCCACTTTGTTCATTTTGACAAGTGGCCCATTGTACACGCACTACTTATAAAGTGCCAAAAGCATCTTTTCTGGGGGGGGTCTTTTGATTGAGTGAAAAGGGGGGTGTGTACTGTGTTTTTGTGTCTCTCTTTTGTGCTCTTTTCATTTTTGCATCATGGGTTTTAAATATCCACCTCTAACTTCACGCAATTATTCTACATGAAAAGATATTACATAGAGTAGATTAATGGAAAAAGGATATAGTCTTTATGTTGATGGTACAATTACCAAACTTATTGATGCTAAAGAACTCATTGAATGGAAAAGACAAGACCAATAGGCTTTAGCAGCTATCAAGAGTTGTGTTCATACAGATCTCTTCTTTTACATTTCTAGTTGTAAAGAATCCAAACAAGCTTGGGATAAACTTGCAGCATTCTATGGTAAGGTGGATGAAGAAAAGGGATTTCAGATTGAAGATGATCTACTTCTTTTGGATCTAAACAAATTTGACACAATTTAGGATTACATCAACAAAGCTAATGAGTATAAAGCACTTCTTAAAGATTGTGGAAATCCCATGAAATATGAAAAGTTGGTTCATCACATCCTGAAGAGGCTACCTTCAGAGTATGCTTCCTTAGTTTTGAGTTTTAATACTCATAGGTTAACCATGGGTTCTGCTTACCATAAGCCTACATTTGATGCATTTGTAGAGATTTTGATTGTTGAACAATCTCACTTAATGGATTTAGGACTTCTCAAGTCATCAAAGACCAAAGCCTTGGTGGCTAGTGATGAGCACCAATCAAGTCAAGGAGGGAAAAGCAATAGCAAGAAGAAGCAGTGGAAGTAAAAATCAGAATCTAAGACACAACAATCCTCCTCACAACAAGGTGGTTCTTCTTCCAACAAGAAATGAAGTAATGAAAAGAAGGGAAAACTCTTTTGTGCATACTGCAAAAAGCCAAATCATGATGAGCATCATTGCAAGACAAAACAAATCAATGAGTTGGAAAACCTACTTAGGAAGAACAAGATTCAAGTGCTAGGTAATTCCAAGGATTCAAATCCAAACTCTTCAAAGGGTAAAGGGTAAGCACTTATGAAAAACACAAGTTCTTCTTCAGAATGGATACTTGACATAGGTGTCTCCTACTATATGGGTTCTTCAAAGGGAGATTTTTCTTCATTGAAGCAGTCAAAGGTACCACACATCTTTATGGGAGATGATACTAAAATGGAAGTTGAAGGAAAAGGACATGTGGAAATGGAAAATGGGGAATTCAAAGATGTTCTCTACATTCCAAACCTTAGCTCCAATCTCCTCTTAGTTTACCAAATCAATCACCTTGGAGATGGTCATAAAGTTGAGTTCCTTCTAGATTCAGTGATGGTGCAAAGTCTTAGAGATGATTCATTGGTTGCAGTGGGGAAAGTCAATGATGACAAGAGGCTTTATTCCTTCTCCCACTTTGTGCCTAAGTCTCCTTCTTAAGCCTTGTTGACTTACTCTACTTCACACATGAACTTATGGCACGAGCGGTTTGGTCACCTTGATTTTCACTCTCTTTAGCAACTTTGCTTAAAACATATGGTCAAAGGTCTACCTAACATCAAATTTTCTAAGGAGAGTGTTCATCATGTTTAGTGGATATGCATCTCAAGGAGAAGTATGATAAAGGGAAGTCTTCTTGAGCACCAGTTGTCCTTCAGTTGGTTCACATGGTTTTAGCAGGTCCCTTTGCAGTGCTTTAGTCAACCAATGCCGTTACACACTCACATTTGTTGATGACTTTTCAAGATTCACTTGGATCTACTTTCTTAATCACAAGAATGAAGTGGTTCATAAGCTTCAAGCCTTCAAAACTCACGTTGAATACAAATCAAGGAAAGCCATCAAGGTACTACAAGTGGATAATGAGAATAGATATGTAGACATAAGACTTAGAGACTTTTGTAGACTTGAGGGGATTGATCTTCAGAATCCACCAGCATTCAGTCCACACAAGACATATGTTGCAACACTAAGAATTACTACTCTCAAGACCATGGAAAGTTGCATGATAAAGGCCAAGTCTCTTGATCCAACACTTGAAGTTGAAGCCATTAGTAGTGCTACTCACATACTTAATAGGTCTCCTCATAATGCCTTAGATAGGAAGAGTCCTTTTGAGGCATGGTGTGGCAAAAAACTAGTTGCGAGTCATTTTAGAGTCTTTGGTTGTCCAGCATGGGTTAACCTATCTTCTAGGAGTTGCAAGACATTAGCACCTAGGCCTTTTACTTTCATAGGATATGAAGACAATGCTAAGGCATATAGACTCTTAGATCCAAAGACACATGAGATTTTTGTGGAGAAGGATGTTCACTTTGTGGAAAGTTCACCCAACTTATCCTCTAGTCCTCTCTGCACTTCATACATAGTGGAAACTGATAGTGACACAAGCAATAGTACTTCAACAAATTCAGACATGTGGGGTTCTATCAATAGTTGCAGTGAGAGGTTGCATCATCAGTCCAATCCACATGCTTAAATTGTCACAGTGAAAGGTCCAACATAGCATGGTGCAAGTCTTCCAGCTCTAGCTTTAGTTGACTTGGGAGACAGACTTGAGGATTTACATCTTCTTATTGATGAAGGTGATCCTTCTCTAGTTGTTGTGAGGGCTCACTTTGACCCTCATGTCCATTCTCTACATGATCAATCTTCATAGGTTGGTGTGATTATGGATACTTATGTACAACAATTGGAGGAAGTCTCTTTGTTAGTAGAGGAGACAGATGGTTTGGTGGAACAGGTTCAATAGACATCCTTGCTAGATCTGCATTCATTCTTTTTAGCACAGTTGAAAGGGGTGAACAACAACATTAGCACAAGGATACTTGAGTAGGTTTTAGGTCCACCAAACATCTTCAGGATTGTACCTTTAGCTTTGTTTCTTCCTAAGGGGAGGACCACCATTCTACATTCTTGGACTAGCTTCTTTATCAGATCGGCTTTCACTTGTAGGCATTCTTCATTTGGGGGGGGGGACTACCTTTTATCTCTTCCTCTTCTTTCATATGGGGGACTTTTTCCTCTTATGAGGTTCTAGTTCTTCTCATCCTTCACTTTTGTATATACTGGATGTATGTTGTAATGGGGGGGTCTTGATTACTCCATCCATCCATGCATCCCTATTTATCTCTCTTTTTGGGGGAGGATTTTTCCCATGAGGTTTTCCCTCTTTCTCCGCTTTACAAAAGATTGCATTTCATTATTTACATGGGTACCTAACATGGCCTAGTAGCCAAGATCCATCTTGCACTTCATCCTAGTTTTCGTAAGCTTGAGGGCATTCCCCTAAGTTGCACTTAAGGGGGGATGTTGGTGTAAATATGTATTCACTATTTACACTTACTTAAGTTTACTTAGGTTAATGCATTATTTAATTATTTAATTTTGTGAGACACTTAGGAGTTTGCGCACCTTTTTGAGTTGTCTTGTTGACAACATAGAAGTACGCAACTCTATTTTAGCACATGGTGTCTACAACACTAATTTGCATGTCACATCCTTGTAGGCTTATCCTCTCATCACCACACTTACTTCTGTGCTTGATGGAGCATAACCCATATTTTCTGGACATGTGCCTGGTTGTATGACATATCATGTAGTTGATTCCGAGGCATTCTATATATATCTTAGAGGCCTTTATATACAGGCACTCCTAGTGTATTCTGAGCATTGCATATTGAATGAATATATCATCATTCTAATCATACTCTCTCTTTTTGGTCTACAATTGTTCTTGTGTTTGAGTTCTTAGTTCTTGGGTGAATTTTTCCCTTAGGAAAATTCTTACACTTAGAGATTAACAATCTCCCCCTTTGACATTAGTGGAAAAAACACTTTTTCATGAAATCATTCCTTACAAAAATATATTCTCCCTTAAGACCAAAAAAATTTATTTGTTGACTGATATCTTCTTCTTCATAACTCTCTAATTTGTGACTCTCCCTTACTTGTTACTTCTCCCTTCTTACCACTTATCAATTATCGTCCTTGACTTATTTAATATCCCCCTTGTTTTTGTCACTAATGGTAGCTAGGGCTATTGGGGCGAGTTAAAACTTCACAAAAAAATTACTATGACTTGCTACAATATTAGCATAGCCTTGGTTCCATCTTTCTTATACCTTTTCCAAAAATTGAAACTAAATCTCTAGCTTAGCAGCTAGGTCAATAAATCCTGTAATGTGTGCAAAATTTGTGTTTTTCTGAAAAATCTCCTTGGAAATAGAAATAACCTTCTAAATTTTCTCTATGAATGGAAATAACTAAAGTTGAATTAATGCCAACTTGGTTCTTAATTCTACATCTTTAGCTGTGAGCTTAGCTAACCTTATCTGATTAAATACGAGTTCACTAAATGAAGATGAACTTGAACTTGTGTTCTTGCTTAAAGAGTGAACATTAGTCCTCATACTTGAATGTAATGAATGTAATGATTATTGAATATTTTCTATAAAGAAATCTAAAGAAGACAATCTCAAATATAAAGAGTTTATTGCTTTCATAATTGTTTCCAATTATGTAATGAATTTAGAAAGCTCAGCTTGTCATTGTAAAAGTTCATGCGAGACTTTCTGTAAAACTTTATGCTCCATTCTCCTTTTAGACCATTGTAACAACTTCTCATTTTTTTCTATGTCCTTTTTCTGAACTCTATCAACTACATGTACTAGTTGATCCAAAATTATATGTCGATGATTGATATCTGTAATGCCAAAAGTATTTGTAAAGATATCTCTAATAGTATGCAATACCTATCTTCTCTTCTGTTCTTTCTTCAACTATTATTTTTTGGCCTTTCAACTCTACAAGATTTATAGTTCATGTATTTTCTATAAGGTGAGATTATTCAAATCATTTTTAGGTAAAGTAATTACCTCATTAAGGTCTATAGACTCATCAACATCTTCTTCTACATGAGTTATAGCCTGAGATCTTAAGGGTGTATCACTCGACAGTGATAGTTGTAATTGTTTCCCTTTCTCACTTGATATCTCCTTTGGTTATTACACTGGTGTCGATATCACCTATTGTATAGGTGTCACTGATGTACGTGCTACAACCTTTACATTCAACATTTGAATGAGAGGTTGAGTATCCTATTGCTCTTTCTATGTAATTCCTTCATCTACTATCTATGTGGTTGAAAATTTCTCATAATTCACTTCCTTCTTCAAAATTTTCATACAAGTCATTGGTTGCATATATACAATCAATGCCTTAGCAAGTTTCTCAATAGTTGTAGCCTCTATAACTGGTGTGACTAAGACATCATCAATCTTCTTATCTTCAAAATTTAGATATTTGATTACCTGTAACAAAGTAGGACTTGTAAAGAGTTTTCTTGATTCATTCATCAATCGTTGAATTTCTTCTTCAGTGAGCATATTTGGATTAGGTAGAGGGATGCTAGTGTCATCTTCAATTGTGACAATATCCTTAAATTTAATTCGACTGATAAGTTCCTCTATTTCTACTACTAACTTAGCCACTTCTTGCTTTTCTTCACCTTCAAAATTTGTAGCATCTTGGATTTCCCTCATCTCTACAGTTTGAGTTTGTACTCCAAATAGTTCTTTCCAGAATTCAATACTTTCTTTTTCTACTTCAAGAACTTTGTTCTTTAGAACTTTGTACATCCTATCCCTTGGCATAAGCTTCTTAACATAATCTTTAAGGGCTATAGACATATGTGTCTTTCTGAAATTTGGCATGATATGTGCCAATGTTGTTCCTCTTATTTTCTTCTTTATGGTCAATGCCCAATTCCATTTGGCATCCACTTTCTTATACAATCTTATAGGAATTTTCAATCTCCACTTCCATAGGTGTACATGTAAAGTTGATCAACATATTAATTAAAGCTTCTTCAAGTTTATCTTGATCTTCACTTCTCAAAGAATCAAATTGTAAGTCTTTAAGAGCCAATATTTTTTTTGATTCTATCAATTTCCCACATACCTAATCCATAGTCATTGGAGGGAGTACCTTTACCATTTTTAGTTTTCTAGTCTCATCAGACTTTCTCCTTCTTCATATTCCTCCTCCTCTTTTGCAACTATTAGTTTCTTTGGATTCACTTACACATTTTCATGCTTTCTCTTCTTTGATGGGCTTTATGGTAGTATCTTGGTAGTAGGTTGTGCTGAATTCCTTCTTGTGATGAACACCTTTCTATTTGGACTTGATGGGGTTACCATTTCTTGCATGTTCTTCTGGAGGTCATCCTTTACCTTAGGTGCAATAATCAAAACCTTTCTTTGTTTTGGTGCCTTTTGTTTCACAACTACAAGTTCTTTGTCTTTGCCTTCCTCAGCTTCTTAGGGTTGTCCTAACCCTTATCCTTCTTTAATTTGACTAGTCTTGACAAATTTTCTTTTTCTTTGCTTCCCTCACTTAGGCGTGCCAACATCAATAATCAGCTCGACAATAACTATTTCATATGTGCCAAATTACTCGACACTAGTATCTATGTCTTCTACCAATAGTAAAGTAACAACTACTGATATGTCATCCACATTTACCTCATAGGAAATAGGTCTTAACCATGCTACCCTAGGTAGTACTGCTTATGTGCACACAAATTCTATGTCCATGGTGAAACAAATTTCATCATAATATTTATCCACAACTAATTTTAGAATCCTCATCATGTTCTTCATTTTATTTTTGAGTTCATCAAAGTAGTTGTCCATGACTACTTTAAAATTATCTCCTAATCTTTGTATTAGTTCATTCAGTTGATCTACAATAGTTCTATATCCATCCATGATATTGTTCAAACAATACGAAAAATGTTATTTACATAGAAAAACATACAAACTAGTAGGGATCCAAACTCACAAGATGTATTCTTAGCTTTTTTTTATATTTCTTCTAGGTTCTCTGTAAGTTGTTGTAATTGTAGCTCAAGAAGATTGTATTCATGGTCTTTCTTCACAATTTTATATCCCAAATGAACTATAGTGCATGCTACATTGTTCAATCTGCTAGATTGATAAAACTTGTGTGCAATCACACAAATAGTGGATCCTCAATGTAGTCTATTGACATTCCATGTCCATTCTATTTTGACTTAGTTAGGTTTTCAATTTCTTTTCGTGTGCCACTCTTTATGCTCTTAGGTTGATCCAATGTTAGATACCTAGTCACTTTTTGAATAATTTCTCTATTGATCTCGATTGGCCCACCTTCCAACCATACTTTCATGTCATGAACTTGGCTTAAAACAATTTTTATCTATTCATTTGTGAAAATTTTGGAAAAACTATGACACGAGTTAACCATTTATCTCCAATGATTTTGAATTCATCTTTTAGAATTCCATTTACACACAACTTTTTATAAGTTGTTCTTATTTCAAAATCTTTAATTTCTCTAATTTTACATTGATAACATGATCTAATGTCTTGCATGATCAGGACTCTAGGTGGAATAGATGATGACACTCCAACATTATCAATAAGGGTTTCAATATTAACTGTGTTATTGAAGTTTGGTGGAGGCTTTTGATTATTCCTTATGATTTATTCCTTGTTATCTTTTGCTGCTTCACTTCTAGATGCCATTTTCAACTAAGTTTTGCAATAAAATCTTTTCACAAAATATATTACTCGAAAATAAGAGTAATACTTACTTCTTTTCACAAATTTGATAATTCCTTGTTGTGATTCCTTGCTTTGGTTATTGAGATCACCTTAAATATTCTCTCGAACTCTTTGATCACTAGGTAAGAAATATAATCCTTCAAATTTGATAAGTACCTTTGATGTTTCAATTTAGGTCTATAATAAATGTCCTCAAACTTAGATAGTATATGATAGTTGGGCTTGGCCTCAACATTTGTTCAATCAACATTAAGCACTCGGTCATGACCAACTCACTCAGTCAGTATGCAATTGTTTCTGATCACTCAGTCTATATTATAGGATTTGGTCAATATAGACTATACCAGTAATGCTTGATACTTACTAAATTTTTATTTATGATATTTTCATGTATCTCTAGTTTTTCAAATATATCTTTTCAACACTTTAATGCTAGGAACTGATGTAAAATATAGCTTTCAAGAATGTAGTTCCTACATACCTCTATTCTTTTAGTGAGATATGGTGTGATCATTAGATCCATTAGATTGGGTGATCATAGTGTCTTCTATTCTGTTACTTCCAACTCTTTCTACCTCTATCCATGTCTTCTTCTTTTTTAGTTTGTCATTTATATTTTTTGATGTTGGTGCAGGTATCCTTGTTTTGTGATTCTTACTAATGTTCCCCATTCTAAGACAACTGAAACATATTATCTCACCATTTAACCATTTCTTATAGTTTCCTCTGAGATGTATCCTGAAGAAATTCTCTAGGATGTGTCCATATTCACCATAATAGTGACAATTATACCATGTGTTGTAATCCTGGTCATAGCGATTACCTTTCTTTGTTGCATGAGTTTGTTCTCCAGGTGACCATTGTGATTTCTTCTTAAGTCTGCACTCATAAGCCTTATGTCCATACTTTTGAAAATTATAGTAGTGACCTTTAAATCTAGATATCTTTCTAGTTGAATCAATGTTCTCTATTCTGTATTCATGATCTTGATGTCCTACTTTCTTGCATTTAGAACAATTACCACTTGGCTTAGGTTTAGGAGTTTTCTTACCATTTTTGCTTCTACAAATGTTTTTTGTATGTCCAATATTTCCATAGTAATAGCATGTAGGTTTACCTTTTGATTTTACATTCCTTTTTTCTCCACTTTTGGATGATTCTCCTTCTTCAATAGTTGAAGATTGCTTGTATCCAATTCAAGATGTATCAATTTCTCTTGGTGACTTCATTATGTCTTCAAAATGTTTGATTTGTTCATTTTGTTTTTTTATCCTTTCCATGAGTTCCTTTTCATGCTTTAACTCATTCTTCAATTGCTCATTTTGTAACTTTATATTTGTAATCTCCAAATCTTTCTTGTTAGCTTCCTGATTTGCAATTACTATTTGGTTTATCATATCAAGCTGAGTGTTTGTAAGCTTCTAAACCTCAAATGATATTTCTTCAAGTTTTTTAGCTATTCATGTTTTGTCTTCTTCAGCCATAAGCTTATCTTCTATTTCTTTCTTCTTTTTTTCAATAACTTCATGCGGTGTGGAAAATTGGATTTCATGTTCTATCTTCAGATCTTTTTCTTCCTTTACTAGAGCACTATTCTTCTCTAGTAATTATGTAATTTCTTCATCATTGTAACCAGTCTTTTCATTATCTAGCAAACCTTTTGTGTCAACTTCTTTGTATTGAGTGTCATTAATTTGTGTATCCATCTATCTTCTCTTTTTGAGGGATTTTCTCAATTCTTCTCTTGTTGTCTCTAATTGTTACAACTTGATATGCATTTCAATTATCTAATTTTTAATGATCTTTCCCATCTTGTATACTTCCATCTCCATGATCTTAGACTCTCAAGTTGTTAAGCTTATTGACAAGAGATCCAAGCTCTGGTACCAACTGTTGAAATATATATGGGAAACAAGATACCAAGAGTGGGGTTGAATCAAGATCTTAAACTTTTGACCCTAAAAAAAATCTCATTAAATCATACCTAATTTATCATTAAAACTATAATGTTAAAACATAAAATAATTTCATCACATCCATAATAGTTCAAAACATAACACAATGATTTGGTTACCTAGAAACACTTCAAAATGAAGGTAAAACTAGGGTGGGAATGAAACCTACAAATTTTCACTATTGCAACAATAAAGTTAACCTGGTAAGGTTACAATATTTGGTCATAAAATATGATCTACCTGGTGAGAGTTCTATTAGGTATTTCCTTGTTAGAGGACTTGACACCTACAATAAAGTAAGGAATCTGTAAGGAGATTTACATAGGCCTATTAGGAGCACTCTATTTAGAGATTTTTCATGTCTCAATTACAAAATAACTAATTTAATACCTAACCTTCAGTGTGCTTTGTAATCTAATCTTGGGTATCCTCTTTCCCTTATCTCTAATCTGATTCTCCTAATCTAATAATTTTTTTCAGTCCTTCACTACTTTGATTGCTCTCTTTGATCGATCTGACTCTTCTCCTTTACATGTGTGTTTCCTTTCTCATTTCATCCTCTATATGATTCTAGGGCGAGAATCCTACTTAAATAAACTTCATATGAAGCTTCCAAATCTTGATCAATGGTTTAAATTTCATCATCTTTTGTCATTTATATCCCTTTTTCTAATTGGTTAAATTGTATGTCTATGGATCATCACCTTCTACTAATGATGCATAAATAGAATATGATCTAGCTCTATAGATCTTAAATCTCATAGAAATGTTGGCCAAAATGATTTACATATGAGTTTGTGCTATTACAAAATCACACAACAAAACTATATTGCTTGGCACTTGAGTGCTTTTGACACTCAATTATGCATGTTGTTGCTTGACTTCTGTAAGTTTGTGTGTTTAACAATTGATAACTTATCAATATGCTTAGTGGTCATTAAATTACTTGAATCATACTATATTCCTTGGTTCACATATCTACTTGGTCTCTAGTGAATGCTCAACAATCATTATTCTGCTCGATCAAAGTGTAACTTTCTTAACCTTTACTAGATAACTCAATTGCAAGGATGACCTTGTAATATTTCCTAGTAAATGACTTGTAAATGATTATGCGTTTAGTCATTAATCAACAACATAGGCTTCGAGATCAACAAACAACAACATTTCTTATGTCATGTTCCCTCATTATCCAGTACTCTTGTACAATACCCATGATAGAAACAAGGTATTATGCTTAGAATTTTTGTAATCTTTTTTTGAATCTATGCAAATAGCTTAAACATTGTCACATGAAAAGATAACAAAGTATAGAGGTATAAACAGGAGGTCATAGGAGCAGGTTAATGAAAAATGAGATTTTAAGATAAACCAAGGTGCACTGCAAAAAATAACTCTCTCAAAAAATCTCATTTGTTGTGATGTATCTAAAGTCTATACAAATCACTAAAAATGTATTCTGATCGCATTTTCCCATTAATGTCCATATGTCTATTGTCTATAGAATCTCATCAGTAAAATAATAAATATAATATTAAAAACATACTTTTTGTTCATAATTTGACTGTAATTTAGATAAAACATATTTTTTGGTGGAAAACTAAATCTTCTATGTAGTTTATCATAAAATTCTTCTAGTTTTATATTACTAGAGTGTTAATCTCGATACTATTGAACATATCATATTAAAAAAATAGATTTGTGACAAATCACTTCCATGGAATCATGCCTTCCATTGTCTACTACACCATGATAGCAACATGATGACGAAAATGAGTACTTTTTTCAATCTCTTATTTGATTGAAAATATTGTTCAATATCACTATCCAACATAATTTTCTTAGATCATCTTCTACTATTGTCATTATGAGAAATTGCAAGGGAAGAAAGGTAGTTGAAGCCCTAAATTTTATGCCCATTTTACTAAACAATTTTTTTTCTCTAGTTATCCTAAATCCAACAATAGAGAAGAAACTATGTTTATGACTAGTAAATCATTGGGTACTTTATACAGCTTGACTATGTAAGTTGAATTCCCCTAATGCTTTTTCTTAGAACAATTTCAAAATGATTCAATCATATTTATAATTGATCTTTCAATATAGAACTCTAGAATGACATGTTATAGTGTCTTTCAATGTATATGTGCTGAACGTATATTATAGAGTAGTGAAAAGATGAATTCAATACTGAACATGTTTGACTCTATCACACAACTCCATTTTCCAACAATAAATTTTCCTTGTCCCTACCTAAGACCACTTAAAAAAATAAACAATCTAGTAAAAATTTCAACGAAGTTTTTGCCTTGTCCTTTTTGATGTTTAGCGTAATACTCTAGAGAAGTCCAAGCAATTCGATCATTTTTTTCCACAAGTAAGCCTATCATCTTATTAAAATTATATTGAAAATAATGTAAAAATTAAAAGTAGATACAAAGATAAAATAAGATTGGGAGATATTGGAAGAGTGAAAGATAGAAGTAGATCTATGGAGATAGAATGAGCTTGGGAAATTGAAGTGGATATGAAGATAGAATGAGAGACAAAGAGGGAGATGAATAAATATAAATGTAGAGATAGAGAGATAGATCAAGGAAAAAGAGGAAGTGGATGAGGGAAATATGAGTAGAGATAAAGAGAGAGTTAGAGTCAAGTAAATGAAATATAGAAGAGGGGGGAGAGGAAGATAGAGAGATAGGAGGAAGAGGTAGATTATTTGGTGGAAAGTAGACATGTTTTTTTCTATTCCATGTCCTTTGTAATTTAAATCCCCTTACCAATAGTTGTCAATGTTGTTGCAAAAAAACTTAAAATATGATTGAATTTTTTTTTTTTAAAAAATTAAGTTAAATAGGTTTTGAAGGACCCCTGAAACCCTATATAGAAGATATAAAGATTTACCCCATTACAACCCATATGATAAAGCATTAAAAAAAGTAGGGCTAGCCATAGAGCAAAAGGCCAACCATGAAAGGATAGCAACAAATAGACAAACCCAAAAGTCTTGAAACTAGAAAAAAACACAGAGGAAAATAGGACCAAAGAGGGCCACTATCCCATATTCTTAAGGAGCTCTACATACTATAGCTCTAGTTGATCCATATTCTTAGTATCTTTCTCAATTTTCTTTAACTTTATTGAAGTAGTAGTGGCCATCTTTCTAGTGTTGGCCCTAGGCAAGCCCATCCTAACTATCTACGAGACCCATTTGATCATCAAAAACTTTGATAATGGCCTTACTCCCCACCAAGCTCTCAAGCTTGCTAATGAGAATCTTAAGGTTCTCATTGAATACCTTCTCGATATTAAAACTCTAATCAGTAATACCTCTCAGTTCTCCATATTAGTAATCTTGTTATCCAACTCCAACACTTTGTCCTCCATCTTGTAAAAGGTTTCCATATTAGTTAAGGACCCCCTATCCAAACCTTCCTTATCAGCATTAGTTGAGTCATTTTGATTGCTATTTTTTCCTTCCAAGGTTGCCATCATGCCATTAATATTACTAATTTCATGATAAATGCATTTAATGGATCTAAAATTAGCAAAGAGGCTATTCCTAGAATTGTTTAGAACATTCATCTTAGGCTCTTTGTTGTAGTCACTTAGAAACAACATTTAAGGACAATTAACTCCTTGAGATCAATCTTACCCATCTTTTTGCCACCAACCATCAAGTCAATCTTCTCCTTGTAATACTCCAAAATTGGCTCATTGCCATGATACCAATTTTGGTCTATTTTGATCATTGCTAAAGTCCTATTTCATTAGACACATTCTTGATCTAACTCGCTACTTGACTTAATTGTCAGATGCAGAAGACCCTAATCTGCATTCATCACATTTCTTATTTAATTCTTATAGTACGTACTCATATTAGTCGCATTAAACCTACCTGATTTAATTATAATTTAATTTAAAAGTATTTATATTTTATTAAATTAAATTATCTCCTAAGGCTAATGTACTATGGGATTAAATTTATTTAATTTAATAAATATGCCTATCTTGATTAATTAAATGTAATTATTTAATTAAATGGGAAAGGTATTTCTAATTAATTAAAGAAAATTATTTTATTAAATGGAAGGTTATTCTTTAATTAATTAAATAAAGTTATTTAATTAAATAGGAGTAATTCCTAATTAATTAAATATAGTTATTTAATTAAATAAGAAAGTGTCTCTAATTAATTAAATAAAATTATTTAATTAAATAGGAAATATATTTGTGAGAGCATATCTCATTTTATTAAATTAAATATCTCTCCAAAATCCTTCTTCAATTCAAAAAGGGAAATTCCCAGTTCATTGTTGATAAAAAAGGAGTTAAATCAGTTAACTCCTTATTCTACTCAAATTGAATCAGTTAACTCCTTATTCTACTCAAATTGAATAAGTCAACTCCTTATTTTACTCAAATTAAATCAGTTGACTCCCTTTAATTTGAGAATCTTCCTTTATGACTAAACTTCACCTTTAATCCTAACCGTTGATTGAAATCGATCTCAACCGTTGATGGATTCCAGGAAAGTCTATTTAAGAGACCCTCATCTCTTCATTTTAGAGAAGAGGTTGAATGAGAATTTGCATCGAATTGCTGCTGGATTGTGCATTCATTTGAGCTCCTTATTTTCATAAGATTTTCATTGTTAGTTTAATTCTCATATAGATTTAATATGCATACATTTTAGCATAGCTTTCTTTTACATGTTCTTAGATTAAACGTGCATACTCCATTTTAGATTAATCTGCATTCTCATATAGATTAGTCGCATTCTCTTTCAAATCTTTCATTCGTAGAGGGTCTGGTTGCTTAACACCTCAAATCTAAGGATATCTAACAAGCAATTCCCTTTAGATAGAAGGCAACAGCTCGCCTTGCTGGCTGATTTTCGGATGAACAATCCAATGTTCATTCCGGGATGAATCCACAAATAAAGATCGTGTTGAAGTGTGTGTGTTAGCAGAGGCCGCATATTCACGCATACATTTTTGGCGCCCACCGTGGGGCTGAGAAATCAATTTTCTAGCCTCATTCTTTTCGTTGTGCATTTTAGTTTTTTTATATCTTGTTTTGTAGGTTTGTCTTGTTGCAGGTTTGAAGACACTTCGAGAAGGCATCCAACAATGATGAGAAAATGAGCATTTGAGAAACCTCTTCCTCTTCTCCTCTTAATCTTCTTCTATTTCTCTTCTTCTTCTTCTTCTTCTTTTTCTTCCTTCTCATGTTCTAAAGTTAAAAAAAATAAAATTTGATCAAAATTCTTTTTTTAATCCTTTTTATGATTTTTCATAAAAATCATAAAAAGTAGACCAACTTGATAAATTTTGGTCTGAAATTTTTACTGAAGGTTCTAGACAATAAAGAAAAAGCACATGCAAAATTTCAGATTTTTTTAATTAAAGCTTTATTTTATATATTTTTTAATGATTTTTTCATGTATGAATTATTTGAGCTAGTAAAATAACACGTTTTGATCTTATTTTTTTACTACAGGTTCATGACAATGTCTGAAATGTATAGTAAAAATTTTAGAATTTTTGAATCAAAATTGAATTTTTAGTAATTCGTTAATGGTTTTTTCATTGAAAAATTAATTTGCATAGCAAATCATCGAATTAAAATCTAAAATTTTTACTAAAATTTTAGGATGATGTCCAAATATTTTAATAAAAAATTCAGAGTTTTCAAATTTAAAATATATTTTAATTAATTCTTTTATGGTTTTCCATAAAAAAATTAATTTATCAGATAAATCTCAACATTTTGATCTAAATTTTTTATTGCCAATTTGGGACACTTTCTGGTAGATTACAGTCAAAATTTCAGATTTTTTTGGATCATAATTCTATTTTTAATAATTTTTTTATGTGTTTTCATAAAAACAAATTATTAACTCATGATGCAAATCTTGGAATTTTAATCAATAATTTTTATTGCAGTTTTTTTTTTGAAAAATAGCAAGGAAGAAAGAAAGGCCATCCAAATATGACAAAAGAAAGCAAAAAATAAAAATTAAAATGCATCTCGCTTTTGCTAGCTTCGAAAACAGCACAAGAATTGTTAAAAATCAGGTAAAATCTACTAAGCACGTTGCGAGGATCACCAGGTAACCTTCTTTAGCCGATAACAATTCATTTGGAGCTAAAACGAACATCTCTTGTGTCAAGCTTGTGTGTATTTCCTTCCATGTTCTCATTTTACAACACATGCATAATTTGATACTAGGTTGTGATCTCTATTAGTTTCATCTAGCAGGCTTAGTTACTAGTGATAGACCTAACTAGCTATCTTGGGTTATTGGACTCGCTAATCCGTCAGCCCCTCATTCCACCCTGTGGTTGCAAGATCAACACCACGTTAAAGGGGAGGGGTCTACAGGAAATAAGCATTAAATGCTCCACAAGGCAACCCTTTTGTGCTTTCTAGAACTCACTAGTTTTTGAGTTGTGGACTTGTTTTGGCTTGTGTGAGGGGTTAAATATTCCACATCTTTGGACTCACCTCACAATAGTTAAAGCGTTAAGTGTACCACCTTGTGCTTTTTGATTGCTTTTGGATAGATTTGCTTTCGAGAATTAACATCTGTACACACATAGTAATTAGGCCCCCATGAACACTATTCGTGGATCTTGAGGGAGTGGGTTCCTAGTGAAACTCCTCTCTAAGATGGATTCCTTGTAGGTGGGGAGGATACTTTGAGCATCTCATAGATAGATGAATCTTCAACTTGTTGATTGAGGCATCCTTTCTCCAGAGAGGTTGATAGATCACTGGGAGTTGATATCATAGATCTTTAAGAGATACTCTTAGTTTATCGTGTCGAATTAATCTATCTACTTTGATTGGGCTAAAAGCGAAAAGGTGTCAAGACCTTGAATCTGGAAGCTAAGTCCCCTTGTGGTACACTATTGTGAGTCGGTCACCTTTAGAGAGGGTTAACCGTAGCAGACAATCCCTCTATAGGGCAAACTGCGTTGACGAAACCTCGAGCGGTAATAGCCATTTTTGACGTGGTAGTGACAACTGCTATATAAATGTCCTTGTGGAAGAAATCTCCATGGGTGTGGTTCATTGTGAGTTGTCAGATCTCCCCAACAACTCTTGAAGATTAAGTTCTCAGACTGTGTTGAAACCTCGGTGCGCTAGGATTGGAGGTCATCCTTGTGAGTCATAAAAGTTGCAGAGTCAAAACATTACTAAAAACCTTAGAGAGGCCAAACTTTTCACTTTCTAGGAATGTGTGCAATGATTGTAAAACTCTTTGAAAATATACACAAATAGCTTTCCTAGGGTTAGCACAAACTAAGTCACTTGATTGTTCATGCGCAAGGTTGCTTTTGCCGTTGCTCATTGTTTTCAGACGTGCTTGAAATCACTTGCTTGCTATTCTATGTGCCTGTTTATCTGCCTGGTTACTGAAATGAATCAACAATCTGTCCAAAATTATCTGAAATCTTCAAAGTCTTTTCAAAATCTAGTTCAGTTGTCAGTCTGGTTTCCATTTTCGCACATAGTTTGCAAACTTTTGCGCGAATACTTGTTGTCCTACTACTTCTTCATGCATCTTTGTCCAAGTTCTCATGCAAATAGTTGCACATCTCCATGCGAGATCTTTATGCTATCCAAGTTAACCTTGCACTACTTTGCATGGCCTACAACACATCCTCGTGTGAAATCTTTATGCTATCCTGAGTCTTTGCATGGCCCTGTGTACTTTCTCATGCACCTTTCAGAGGATCTTCATGTGAGATCTTGAGTCTGAACTGTCAAGTTAGTTTGTTAGAGCTATCTGTGCTCTATACCAAGTTTGTTTCCTACATTGGTTTACTATTTCTCTGACTGAAAATAGTCCCAAACAATGGCATCTTGCTTAGCTAATGACTTGCGATCCATACTTTAACTAGTCTTGTCTCTCAGTTATCTTGCTCTTGTCCTTTAGTGCTTGTTGTACTTTGTGTCATGATAGTCATAATCTTTGGTTGTTCTAGCCTTCAAATCAGACTATTCATACCTTAGTATACTGCACCCTTATCTTGCTTTTTTGAAACTATGTTATAGTGTGGTCCTTGTCTAAGCTTTTGCTTTTTGTCATTGTCTATGACTGTGGCAACTTGACTTATGTTCTAAAACTTGGCTGTCACTACTTGAAACATAGTACATCAAAATGGCTAACAAAAAATGTGCTAAATCCAATATTCCTAGTGAGAAAGAAGAGCTACTTATTGCAAACATGAAGCAACAAATCCAATCAATGAGCGCTCAACTTCAAAGATTGAAGGAGGAAGATGAAACATCATTGAAAAAATTCTCCTTGAGAGACAATTTCCCTTCCTCCTATGACAACCAAAAATCACATTCTTGTGATCTTGAATCCAAGACATCTGAGAACACCTCACATACGCCCAAGAAATCTAGGAATATTTTGAAAACAAACCTTGGGAACCTAAACCAAAGCGTGATTTCACCCCTTTGGGAAGATCTTACGAATCAACTTTGGAAGAACTTCTTGAAGAAAAACTCATTACTTTACCTAAGCTCACTTTAGCGAGAGTTTCCTTTATGAGTAACTATTGTGTCTATCATAGACATAATTTACATAAAACTTCCCATTGTAAGGAGCTGAAAAAAAAGATCCAAGATCTCTTTGATAATGGTATAATTCAAAAATCTAAGCTTTCAACTACTAAAGATTCTACTCTCAAGAAGGATCAACCTCATGAAACCATGTCTAGTAACGGTTCAAACACAACTTCTACTTCCTCCAACATACATCCACCTTCTAAATTGTCCAATCTTTCCAACACATATTCACCAAAAGAACTCACTACTCCCCCAGTTGACTATGTGTACCCTCAAGGACTACCTTTAAAGGAAACTCAAGTTAATCTTGACTTAGCTGCAAACCTCTCCCATACTACACAAAGAAAAGATCCAAAACCTCCATGTGTTGCTCCTCCTATTATCCCCAATCCAACTATTCGTCCATTGTCCCTTCAAGAGCCTATTATGGAGACTCTAGAAATATATTCGAATATAGATTCAGATACTCCCTCATCCTTGGATTTGGTTTCATGTCAAGAGGACCACTTAAATGATGAAGAAACAAGTGTTGATCAAGACCAAGATTTGTTCATCCCCTTTCAAGTCTTCCAAGATCTCGTGCCTCCATCTCAAGAGCCACATAGTCCTCCATCTCCCATGTCATGCACCTCTACTAAGCAAGATCAAGATATTCCTTCCACCATCCTTAAGGAGACTATAAAAGACCAAGAGAAGGATACTTTTCCTATGTTACCTAAAATTCCTTTTGAAGAGAAAAGTGTTCCCTCGCTCTCTTATTCTACCTCACTACATTCACTTCCAAACTATGCTCAAGCTTTAAATACTCCTGTCAAAGGTATTGCTCCTATAATAGTTACTCATAAATCTATTGATGACTTTGGTCATATTGCTGACTCTAAAGATGCTGATATCCATACTCATGGTCCGTTCACATCTTCTAAATCTATCCTTGGTCCCTACCCATCTAAGCTAAAACCTTCAAGTCTTCCATCATATTTTGGGACCTTATGTTCCTCTCTCTCCTACTTCCACTCTTAGCTAATTCCACGTTCCTCCTACCCTACCCCAAGATCAAAAAAGATACACATACTTGAACTCTTCACATCCACCTTTCCATCTAAACCAGTCATATTGGCCTCATTCATCCATAAATCCCAAGTCCTTTGGAAGCAATTTGGATGCTCAACTCAAACACAAGTGCATGAATCCATCCTCAAAAGTTCACTATGTCTCCTCTAATCGACATGTGAATGTCAAGAAGGAAAAAATGCAAAAGAGACTGCAAAGGTCCACTATTCAAAGAGCTCAACTGAGGAAAGTGTGGGTTCTTAAATCTATTATTGAAGAAATGTGCTCCAAAGCATCTAATGAAAAATCAAAAACTATATGGATTCCCAAGTCTCTTTTGAAGGACTTGAATATTGAAAACAAATCAAAGTTGACATTCAAGCTTCCAAAGGCTTCCACTCCATCTTCTTCCCAAAATCTTCCTAAAAAGGTTTCAAAACCTTCTACTCCACCCCTCTCCAAAATGGCTTTTCTACCTCATATATCTAAGTCTCAATCTATTTCATCCAGATTTCCTCCATCATTCCACTACCCTTCAAGGTATGTGTCAATGTTGATCTTTCCTAATATCTCATCCACCCCCATGAGATCCTCTAAATCTTATGCTTGCTTGCCATCCTTGCTTGTTTCAGTCTTCCAAAACCAACAACCTTATCCTCCATCTACTTGTCATTTTCCTATCTACCTCCATTACCTTATCAACATCTTTGAGCGTACCTTGCTATGGCCTTGAATTATCATAAGTTACATTATAGGAGTGCTATTTAACTTGAGAAAGGCTTGAATTCTTTCTAAAAACTCTAAAAATCTAGAAAAAAAGAAAAAAAAGAAAAAAAATGCCTTGGCGAAAACCTGGAAACAAGCGCCTTGGTAGCAAAAGTAAAGAAAAATAAATCCATCCTATGGTGAAAACCACTTCTTGTGGCACCTTGGATAAGTACCATGATGAAAACCTAGTAAACAGGCATCATGCGTAATTCTTCCATCCATGACATCCTATCATGATCTTGCTTGTCCTTTAGATGTCCTCATTCTTGAAGTCATTCACTCATAACCTCCATAACAAACTTTGTTATCCTATTCAGTTAACCCTTTGGTCTTAATCAACGAAAGAAAGAAGAAAACTCAATTCTTAGCAATCTCTTGACATGGTCATTTTCTTTGTGATACCCTTCATTACACCATGAGCTTGTATTGTTATATCCTTTTCCCTAGCTTGGGTAATCTTGTGAAGGCTTTCCTTGAGGGTAACATTCATTGCTTCATACTCCTTGCCTATCCATCTCCACTTATCCACCAGCTTGTTACTACATTTCATCCTACATATTGTCTTGCACCTTGCTAGACACTGGAACAAAATCAAGGTAATCCTTCTTGAGAGCTAGTTATCTCTGAAAAAAATCTAAAAATTGGAAAAAGTCCTGAAAAAAATTGTTACCCTGGTGAAAACCTAGCAATAGGCACCTTGGTAACACCAAAAAAATTGAAAAATCTCAAAAATACAAAAAAAAATTCAAAAAGAAAAAAATACGAAAAAAATTGAAAAACAGAAAAGAGCCATTGGTGAAAACCTAGAAATAGGCATCATGGTAGCAAAAAAAGGAAATCCTGCCAAGAAGGTGGAAACCTGGTAAACAGGTGCCTCTTGTTCCCAATGCTCCATCTTGTAGTCCATCTTCTGGCTATTCTATATAGTCACTTTCATGCTTTCACTTTCTTGCTTTTTGCTCATGTATCCATGGATTGAGTCTTCTCATAGCTCGGGGGCATCCCCCCTTAGTGTCACTCTTTTGGAGATTCTCCTCACAGAATCTCCTTCGCGATAGTCACTAGTGGTCCTCACTGCGTCTGCCTACTGTCGCCAGTGTCACTCTTTTTTTTGAGATTCTCCTCATAGAATCTCTTTCACAACGATCACCAGTTGTTTCAGCTGTGTCTGCCTACCATTTCTTAGGTTATGTCTCCAGATTCCTTTATGGAAGATCTCTCTTGCGTCAGTCACCAGTTGTCCTGGCTATGTCTGCCTACTATCGCTCAATCCTTCTTAGGTTCTTCATCGTGAAGATTCCTCTTTGACCTCAGTCACCAGTCATTCTGATTGCGTCTGCCTACTATTGTCACCCTACTGAAGAGATTTCTTTCAAACGTATTCTAGACATTGACACTTGACATCAATCCCAAAACATTAAACTCAAAAATGATATACTTGTTTGGATATGCTGAGCTTTTTCTTTGTTTGCTTTATTTTTGCTTTATCATATTTCCTCAAGCAACTCGATGATGTCATCTTCGACTAGAGAAGTAATGACTGGGGGCATGATATTTTCTTTTCTTTCTGTCTGTGGTTTAGTTCCAACAAGTTGATACGTTCCTGTAAAAGGGGTGTCCACTATAAGAGCCTCCATCTCGTATTGGATGGTCGTGTGTACCTCAACTCCTTTTATACAGATACATCAATGACATTGGTTCTTCTCCTTATTTTTTGGAGTGAACTCTTCATGCTATAGTACATACTGATACTTGTCCTATTAAGTGAACGTACGGGTCACTGCGAGTATATCTAGCACACTTTTGTCTCAGGTTACGAATGCAAGGGTCATTGCAGATAGTATAAATACTGAGTACTTAGCATAAGATGGATCTCCCATGTGTTTGGTGTGTCTGTTATGCAAGCAACATTCAGGTCATCCTAGCGTCTATGCTTTGATGCTTATGTTAACTTGCTACATTAAAAGGGACACTGGTCATTCTAGCTTCTTGTGCCTCGAATGCTTACATTTAATCCTGACAAACCAATAATGTATGTTATATTCATATTTCCATGATTGCAATGTTAGTGGAAATTGTATGACCTACGAGCTTTGTTCTATATCTGGTGATGATTAAATATAGAGGCTCGGTAACCATACCTAGGGTTGCATTTAACATAGTCTTGCATTGCATACTTCACTTGCATAAGCATGCAATTCAATTGCAAATATACTTTCACCTTCTCTAATGAGGGATTGCTGATCTCTTCAAAGTATCATGTTCTTTCATGAACTGCACAAATGATTGATTAATCACCCTCTTGGCTACTTTGGTTGCTCTTAACCCATTTTTCGGGATCAAATTCGAAATCTGACACACTTAAGTGGCTCAAAATGCATTTTAAATTTTTTTGTGCAATCCAAATCTTTCTGATACTTTGCAATTCTTGGAATCTTTTCAACTCAAACTTGGTCTTTTGGATCTTGAAATCACTTTGGATCAACCTCCAAATTTCTTTTGATCATTCTGATCTCTTCATATTTCTTCAGATCGTTCTGATCTCTTTATATTTCTTCAGATCATTCAGATCTCTTCATATTTCTTCAGATCATTCTGATCTCTCCAAATTTCTTCAGACCATTCTGATCTCTTCATATTTCTTCAAGATCATTTTGATCTCTTTATATTTCTTTTGATCGTTCTAATCTCTTTATATTTCTTTTGATCATTCTAATCTCTTCTATATTCTACTAAACCTAGGATTTCTTCTGTATCTTTCATCACTCTCCTTACATCATACTTCTGGTGTGTCATCTTTCAATTTCGCTCCCGAGGGGGCAGGATGATTACATCATTGAACTAAATTTTAACTCATTTTGAGTCTCATAGCTTGAGGCATCTGGTTCCCATTTTATGTCCTTCTCACTTGGGGCATCTCATTACTCAGGGCATCTTTTCCTCCTCTTTCTAGCATCCTTGTCATCTACTTCATCTTTTCATCATTTGATCACATCTTATAACATTTTTGATCTAAGTCTGATGGACAGGTATCAGGACAGTCTAAACCCCAACTCCTGAGGATCAAGCCTCATTCTGGGGATGATTCTATGACTCATAATTAGATCTTATCAACTTAAGTATCTAGGTGTTCTACCTGGATCCCTTAGGATTAAGCTTCATGCTGGAGATGATCCTTAAAAGCTTATCTGTTTCAACTTAGGTATCTAGGTGTTCTACCTGGATTCCTTAGGATTAAGCTTCATGCTAGAGATGATCCTTAAAAGCTTATCTATTTCAATTCAGGTATCTAGGTATTCTACCTGGATTCCTTGGGATTGAGCTTTGTTCTAGAGATAGTCCTTAAAAGCTCATCAATTGATCTCTATAGAATCAATTTTGGAACCAATCTCTTTTTTTTGATCTGTGCATCATACTTTCTGATTTTCTTTGAATTGAACATACTGCTTGCACATTCATTCAAAGAGGGGCAAAATGTAATACCCCAAAATTGGCTCAATTCCATGATACCAATTCTGGTCTATTTTGATCATTGCTAAAGTCCTATTTCATTAAACACATTCTTGATCTAACTCGCTACTTGACTTAATTGTCAGATGCAGAAGACCCTAATCTGCATTCATCACATTTCTTATTTAATTCCTATAGTACGTACTCATATTAGTTGCATTAAACCTACTTGATTTAATTATAATTTAATTTAAAAGTATTTATACTTTATTAAATTAAATTATCTCCTAAGGCTAATGTACTATGGGATTAAATTTATTTAATTTAATAAATACACCTATCTTGATTAATTAAATGTAATTATTTAATTAAATGGGAAAGGTATTTCTAATTAATTAAAGAAAATTATTTTATTAAATGGAAGGTTATTCTTTAATTAATTAAATAAAGTTATTTAATTAAATAGGAGTAATTCCTAATTAATTAAATATAGTTATTTAATTAAATAAGAAAGTGTCTCTAATTAATTAAATGAAATTATTTAATTAAATAGGAAATATATTTGTGAGAGCATATCTCATTTTATTAAATTAAATATCTCTCCAAAATCCTTCTTCAGTTCAAAAAGGGAAATTCCCAGTTCACTGTTGATAAAAAGGGAGTTAAATCAGTTAACTCCTTATTCTACTCAAATTGAATCAGTTAACTCCTTATTCTACTCAAATTGAATCAATTAACTCCTTATTTTACTCAAATTAAATCAGTTAACTCCCTTTAATTTGGGAATCTTCCTTTATGACTAAACTTCACCTTTAATCCTAACCGTTGATTGAAATCGATCTCAACCGTTGATGGATTCCAGGAAAGTCTATTTAAGAGACCCTCATCTCTTCATTTTAGAGAAGAGGGTGAATGAGAATTTGCATCAAATTGCTGCTGGATTGTGCATTCATTTTAGCTCCTTATTTTCATAAGATTTTCATTGTTAGTTTAATTCTCATATAGATTTAATATGCATACATTTTAGCATAGCTTTCTTTTACATATTCTTAGATTAAACGTGCATACTCCATTTTAGATTAATCTGCATTCTCATATAGATTAGTCACATTCTCTTTCAAATCCTTAGTTCGTAGAGGGTCTGGTTGCTTAACATCTCAAATCTGAGGATATCTAACAAACAATTCCCTTTAGATAGAAAGCAACAAGTCACCTTTCTGGCTGATTTTTGGATGAACAATCCAATGTTCATTCCAGGATGAATCGACAAATAAAGACTGTGTTGAAGTGTGTGTGTTAACAGAGGCCACATATTCATGCATACACTCCCTAGAAATACCCAACCACATCATGTTCATATCCAAGTTTTTCTAGATAGTCCTTCTCACCCTAGGCAGAGTGCCTTTCATAGGGGAGTGAACAAGAATATCAACTTCAAAGGAGAATTATTGATATCTAGATTATCCTCTCCAATTGGGGAATTGAATCTATCTTGTTCCTAAATGAAATTTAGGAGAGAGTTAGAACCTCTCTTTTTACCTTCGCTACCAATAACATTTTTTTTCTTGGCACACTTGCCATGTTTCTTCTTGTTGGTACCCTCCTCCTCATTATCAACCTCCATATACTCATCCACCTCATTATACTCTTCATTAGAGGAAATAACCATCATTTCCCATCTTTTGGATGAGGAACCCTTGGTATCTTTCCTAATATATCTCATAGGGGATTTGGAATAAGAGACCTTCCCCTTACCATTAGTATTGGTGAGCTCAAGGTCCTCCTAGTACATGCTCTCACTATCTTTAGTTTCTGAATAATCATTTGCAGACTCATCCTTATCTTCTTCCACTAAAAAACCCTTCTCCCCAATGAATTTCCAATAGAATAGACCTTAATATACTCATATATAAGTAACATAAGGCCATCATGCAGGGGTAGGTTAGAAATCAATTTTTTCCTCATTCCATTTATACTAGAATTTAGAGAAGTATACAGGTAGAAAGGAATAAATTTTTTAATACCATTCATAAAGTAGTTTAGGAGAACAAAGTGGTGGAAACAAACACAAGTGAACCAACCATCCAAGGTAGCATAATACACTATAGCACATAGGAAAAATCTTTTTAATGCACTTAGGATGGTAGTAAGTTTTACCTCCCTTAATTAGGGCTTCACTTTCTCCCAGCTCCTTCATAAATTCTTCAATGGAGGCATTTGAGAACTTCCTATCCCTATAGAATTTATTTCCCACTATGGGGAATCTTGTCAACTTGGAAATGAGGTCCTCCATGATAGTGATGCTCTGAACACCCACATTTAGGGTTCCTTCAAACCAACTTCTTAGAAATAAATTAGTAACTTTAGGCTCCCCCCATGCAATCTCTCCATGAATCTGTTACAAAGTAAGGTCCACCAATATAACTGAGAAGGTGGGGGGGTTGGGGGTACTCAATTAACCAATCAAAACAACTTTTATTAACCTTATTAAATCTTAAACATGTAATCAATAAGTGCAATAACTACAAGAAGATAACCATACACAATGACAATAGTTTTATTAACTAAGGAATATTAACTAAGGAAACCCTTGATCAGAGGAAAAACCTCAGTGGGGATGGTACCCACAAAGTGATCTAATATAGTTTTTCCTCATAAAAGTATGGACCCTTGTAGGATTCAATGAAATAAATTCAATAAATATCAGTTCATGTTAGGAGACTTTGAATCCTTGTGAGAAGATTCCAACCTTGTTAGGAGTTGTGGAAGGTAGAAGGACCCACTATCCAAATAGCTTCAGAAGCAAGACCACCAAACTCACTATCAAATTGGCCTTTGTATTATTTATTTCAGAACAATACCAAAAGATCAATTGTCCACTAGCACTCTCTATCAAATATAATCCCTTTTCTCTTTCATTGTGCCTCTGGTGCACCAAACACTTCTTAGATCTCAATACCAGATCCATAAATTATCATCACACAAATCCCTTAGATCGCTTACTGACATGTAATCATACTCATCACTTTTACACACTTAACAAGGAAAATAACTTTCTGTTATACTAAGTCCTCAAATTAATTTATCAAGTCAACCCTTGAGGCTTTCCCAATTTACAATTACAATAGGACCTCATTAATATAAAATAATTCATGCTACATTAAATCTTTTCAGAATTACATAACACTGGTGGCTCATAGTCTTAATTTTTTTTCACATGTGCAACCTACAACTTCGCACACTCAACCATTTCATCAATGTGATGTCTTCTACCTCTATCAAACTATGCTCAACCCAATTCTATCCATGTTAGGAGATAAAATCTAATTACCATAAACCAATTCTCAGGAACTTTGTTTGTATAGTGTTTTTTTGTAAATCTCAAATGACTATCACTAGTCTTCAATTTTCTACATGCGCTCTTGAAAATGGCATCAAGACACTCTTTAGAAAATTCCTAAACTACACTTGACCTCATCTTCAACCCTTGAACCTCATGATCTCAAATACTCTATGTAGCTCTATCAATTTTCATAGAATAACCAATATATTGACATCAATGATGAACACTCTCATGAATACAACATATAATAATACAAACAATCTCCCAAATGATCTAACAACACTAGGATACTCCACTATAGGAATATCATCAACATTCATGCTAATAGAATGGAGTCAAGGGGGCCTTCTACAAAATCTCCCACACCTTGGTTTGCCTTATCCATTTATCACAATCAAGATGCTCCCTTCTCCTTCATTTTCTACCCATATTTCTTTTTTATAACTCACTCACCAAGGATCTCATACAAAAAAATAAAAATTTCAGCACATAAAACCAACTGATGATGAGTAATACTAAGAACTATGGCACTTAAAAATACCCACTAAACATGTGCCAATAGGTGCAATTATAACTATGTCCTTCCTTATAGTCTTTTAGGCACCTCATAATCATAAAACCATCCAATCTAGGTACCATCGTCATCATTATTAATAAATACATCCTTTCCATTCATTAAATCATAATTAGTTCTTCACCTGACCTCCATGGGGAGAGCTACAACACCCTGCCAAAACATCTTTTGGGTGGTCTTTACTGCCACTTTAGCCATTGAGTCAACACCCATATTCAAATCTATATACATGTATAAAATTTGATGCTTGTCCATGGTCCTTAAAATATCTAAGGGATCTTTGAAATTTTTTCAATTATCCATGACAATTTAGATATCCTCTTTAAACAATTAATAATATTTGTTGAGTCTTCCCCCAACCAAAATATACCAATGCCAATGTCTCTAGCCAACATTGTGGGTTGAAGGGTAGTCATCACCTTCGTATAGTGGTTGGTCTTCTCTTCCAAGGGAAGTGTCACCACAACCAGGCATTGGCCAAAATGATTTTATATCACTCTCCCACACCCAACTGGACCAAGATTACCTTTGGCTACCCCAGAAAAAAAATACATATTAATAATGTTGGTTTTATGATATTTCTAATGCTTCCAAAATAACCAATAAGATTCTAGAAAAAATAGTTTTCTTTTATGTTAATAAATATGACAAAAAGCTTAAATTTATAAAGGCTCAAGACCTAAAAAATTCTTGAATTATTTTAGTTAAAAAAAAAGAAATTATTAGTTTTGTATTGCACCTAACAGATGCAATAGATAATGTTGGTTTGATGATAAATCTAATGCCTAACATCTTTGAATTTATTTAGTTAGAGATTGTAAGTAGTTTGCTTTAAATATTAAACCTCTTTATTTAAACCATATCCTCTTCCCTCTTCTTTTTAAACCCTTGTTGGTTATACTCATAATACTCCAATAATTCTCTCAATCATGATGATAAATTACAAAGTTTGATTGGAAATGTTGATGTAATAAAAATATTATAAAATTTAATTTAAAATTTAACTATATATCAATTAAAATTTAATAATATTTTTTGACAAATTATTAATGAAATAAAAAATGACTACAATCATTATTATATTTTAATAATTACTATGAATAGAAAATGTTAGAGTAATAAGATATTTTCTTACTAACTCTATTTTGTTTAAGCTAAACTTTAGTTATATAATAATTAATTATTTTATTAATTATTATCATGATGCCTAGGTTTTACCTTTTAGGGTATTGATCTCCTTTATCATTTTGCTCATCAATAATGTCTTTTCTGTGGATCTATGAATTCCAACCTCCATAGCTTTGCTCCTCTCTTTCTATGACGTGTTTGCATGTAGTGATTCTTGGGAGTTGTGCGGTTGAGATTTCATCAACTTCAATATGGTATCATACCTCTAGCCTTGCATGCCCTTGTTCTCTTCATGAGATATTTTGCATTGGTTTTCAGATTTGATTTTACAAAGAACTTTTTATTGGATGGGGGGAGGACTTTTATTTCTAGACACATTGAGCTCAAATGAACATCACCGTTGAGCTTTAGAGCACCCAAAAAACTCCTATTTCCATATAAAATATATCCATTTTGGATGATGTTGACTTTTAAGGAAAATAAATTGTACCTAGATCATACAACATGGGCACACAAATTGAGACAATGCTACAATTTTTTTGGACCCTACAGGTTTATTTTCCATGCTTGAACTAGCCCTTTGTCTACATACCATGCAATTGTTCCTCAATTGCACATCTATTGGATAGCACATCATCTCCATAATTTGCACATGAGATCTTTTCCCCCATCTCATTCATTCTGGCCTCATTTTCTAGCTTGAAATATCATTTACAGTCAATGCCCTATTTGTGATCCTTTTTCTAGCACCAAACCCATTGTTTTTGGTGAACAAAGTTTTCTTCTTCTGGAACGTGGGGACATTTTTTTAGTCATTATTTTTCCTTTATGTCATTTGACCATAGAATTTAGGCTCCTCACTTGCTAACATCAGTACTACATCAATGACCCTACATGCCCTCTGAATATCACATCATCTCCATAAGAATTAATTCAATCTCTATCTATCTACACACACACACACATGTATATATAAATATATAAATATATCTATATATGTGTATATCTATATGTATATACACACACACACATATACATATACATATATATACATATACATATATATACATATACATATATATACATATTCACATATACATATACATATGTATACATATATGTATATGTATACATATACATATACATACATATACATATACATGTATACATATGTATATGTATACATATACATATACATATATGTATATGTATACATATACATATACATATATGTATATGTACACATACACATATATGCATATATATATATATATATATATATGTACATATATATACATATACATATATGTATATGTGTGTGTACATTTACATATATGCATATATACATGTATATGTACACACACACACATATATGCAAATGCACACACACACACACACACACATATGTACATGTATATATATACATATATGTAAATGTACACACACACATATACATATATATACATATATGTATATGCACACACACACATACATATATGTATATGTGCATATATATGTGTATACATACATACATACATACATACATACATACATACATATATATATATATATATATATATATATATATATATATATGTGTGTGTGTATGTGCACATATACATATATATGTACACGTGTGTGTGTGCATTTACATATATGCATATATGTAAATGCACACACACACACACACACACCTATATATATATATATATATATATATATATATATATATATATATATATATATATATATATATATATATATATATATATATATGTAAATGTACATATATATAAATGTACACACACACACACACACACACATATCTATGTATGTATTGTTGGACATGATTGAAAAGATCATAAGGAAGATTGTTGGAATGAACATATGGAAATAGTAAAGAATGTTCTCAATCATTGTTTTGCCATTGATGTCAAACTTGCTACTTGCAAGAATGACAATTGCTTTAGTGATCCAAATACTATCAAGTGGTTGATTGACATTGAGGAGGCAATCAATAAGATGTAACTAGAACACCTAGAGAAAGGTTGAAGTTATGATGTTGGAATGAAGTACAAAGATCAATCAAGACATTGATGAAATAGTGTACTGATGACATACTCTAAGACACAAAGAAAGGGCACATTGAAACATATCAAAGATGTAACGTTTTAGCTAAGTCATTTGTAAAACCTAACTAAAGTTCATTAAAGGGAGCCGAGCCAGCTAGTAGGTGCTGAACAAATTTCTAGTTAAAGCCGAGAAAGTTCAACTTTAGATGCTGAGTGATACAGAGTTTATCAAGTGCCGAGTGAACTTCAGATGCTGAGTGATACAGAGTTTATCAAGTGCCAAGTGAACTTCAGATGCTGAGTGATCCAGAGTAATCAGGTGTCAAGTGATACAATTTTGTTTAGGTGCCAAGCTATCCAAGAAACATATGCCGAGCATCAGAAAACCAATAGTGCGGAGTAACATAGAGATGCCGAGCATCAGTAAACCAATAATGCCGAGTTGCTGCATTATTTCAAAAATCGAAGATTCGCCAGATCTAAGCCGACAAGGTTTTTATCTAGAAGTCTATGAATTAAATGGAAGATAAGAATGATGAGTTGGTGGCACAGAACACCATGTAGAACGTTTTTGAGGTTATAACTGGAGCCTAGACGAAGTTTCTAGATAAGAACAAGATATGGGGTAGATACATTGTATCTTACCTAATCCATTTGAAACCCTAAAATTGGAGAGGGAGAATTGAGCGGAAAAGGCAAACCATATTTTTATTTAAGGAGTCATAAGGTCATGAAGCAAAGAGAGAGAGTTGGTCAAGCATGAAAGCATAATTGCTGAAGAAGTTGCTAAGGAGAAGAAAGCACAGAAACTCTGTTTGGATAGACGACCGCAAGGATGATTGCATTGGCATGATGAGTAAGAAGACTCAAGGAGATGAAGCTTGAGAGGAAGACAAGCTATCAGAGCTGGAGTGATTAAAGCCAAGTAATAGGACTGAACTGAAGAAGTGATCTGAAATCTGCAAAGTATGTTATAAGTTGTATTAGATCAAAAAGCCATTATTGTTACTCTCTAGCAATTGTAACAGTTAGTTTAAATCCTATGGACTTAGGTTTGTTTAGTAGCCATGAGGTAAATCCTTTAACAGGGTGACATTCCAAGTGAATGTTCTAAAGTCCTTTGACTAGGCCCATTCCTAACAGTTTGGTGAAATCCTCTAACAAGGTCACATTTAACAGTGTGTTGTAAGCCTTTAATAGGGTAGGCTTTTAACAGGGCATCACTTTAGAAGAGTGAGAATCAAGTAGCATGTTACTGGTGGTTTTTTCCAAATTGGGTTTCTACGTAAATCACTGTGTCATGTGTTGATCTTGCATGTTTTATTTTTGCATGTTGATTTACTGTAACTTGCTAATATGGTTGATTTAAGTTTGGATGGATGAAAAGTATATGGATTCATTAAAAGTAGTGAAAAATTATTATTAGGGCATTTGGACCTTGAATAACTGATTCACCCCCCCTCTCAGTTATTCTAAAAGAATTCTTACATGTATGTATGTATATGTATACATACATATACATATATATATATATATATACATACATATACATATATATATATATATATATACACATACACACACATGCACTATTTAGTTATATGTTGCTTTTTCTTTATAATATGATTGTGTCTTGTCGAGCCTTTTTAGTTTTTTATTCATTGACAACATGTGTATGTAGACACACATCCTCTATAAATAATATGTAAGTTAAAATTTATTAAAATTTTAATATTTTTAATTTTAGGAAATTTCATATGATATGTTATTGTAATAACATATTTTTTATTAAATAAAAGATATGTATGTATGTATGTATGTATGTATGTATATACATTGCATATACACATACATAAATATAGATACATACATATATATGCGCGCGCGCGCACACACACACACACATATATATGTATGTCTATATATATACATATATGTGTGTGTGTATTTATATATTACTATATTAATAAAATAAAAGTTAATTACATCGTTACTAACAATGCCTATCTCAAATTTGATCATTATGACCAAATAGTTCATTTGATGAACCAACATAAGACTCTTGTCCATATTGTCCAAACCTTAACTAACATATTTAAATACTAAATCATTATCTTGAGACTACATCAACAATCATATATCGATAACAAAATGTGAATGACCACATATCATAAACCCACTACCAAGCACATCTCCAACACATCAATGACACCTAAAACCAAAAGTAGACATAAAATACATTTAATCATCTTCCATCATTACAAATTCATCGGCAATATCAGAAACACCAATAATATTCTTTGAACTTCAATCACCATGTGACAAAGAGTTTGACCTAGGATCAATTAATGTAGTAGAGTCATTAACCTACACTTGGTGTAACACATTTGCCACTTCCATTGACACAAGTACATTGTCAACATCATGTGCACTATCAAGGTTAATGTGAACAAAAGTAGCTACACTCACATCATCCTCTATTACAAAATGCTAACTAAAATATGACAAGTCTAAAAATTACTCCATTGTATAGAGAATTATTGTACTAAAGAGGTGATTATCAGGTCAATGTTGTAGCTTATGTTGGAAATATTAGATAGGCAAGGTTAGTGAGAGGGGAGGGGTGAATCAGGGACCAATAAAACTTTTACTTATTTCACCACTTAGTCTTTTATTAATGTTCTGATCTAATTGCATGCATGAAAAAATGAAAGCAAATACACATTCATAGCAATTTAACACAAGATACAGTAACCTACAAACCTTCCAAATAGAAAGTAAAACTAGGGTGGGGATGATACCTAAAAGCTTTAGTACTATAGTATAAAGTTGGTCAGTTAAGGCTTACAAATGATCACTTCTGATGATCTGCTCTGTTAGGAGAGATAAGGACTACTAGGTCCACCTTGTTTAAGGATTTACAAAACATACAGTAAATTATGCACTCGACAAAGAGTTTTGAGAAAGATTGTTAAGTCTATCTTGTTAAAGGATTTAGTTGATACACCTATTAGGATGAACCAATGGCTGATCTCTAATCTACAATGCTATTTTTTTGGTTGAGAATCCTTTTAAATGTGAAGATCACCTTGCTATGATAGATAAATCTTTGTTGTCCCTTATACTACTTGTATCCTTCTCAATTCACACTTTTTCTCATTATCTATTCATCATACATACTTATTTTAATATGATACAATTCATTACATATATACCAATCCAAATTACAATTCATCAAAGTTGGCTACAACATAGATTTCCATTAAGATTGCAAAGTCAGCCCAACTGCAAGCACTCAAGTTCTAAAGACAAACTCAATGAGGTTCTGATACTCAACAACCATTATTAATGCTTGACATCATCTTGCACTCAATAGATGTAGAAGCTCGGCTCATACTAATCACTTTTGAGTAGTTTGAACTTGGTCAACACTTATGTGACTCAGTAAACACTCTGAAACTTGGCATATAAACTAAATCACTTGGTTGAAACTTCATGGCTTGGTCAATACTAACACTGCAAGCTTAGTATAAACTGAATTACTTGGTTGACACTCCTTGGCTTGGTCAGCACTAGATTCACATTAGTGACATTGTGAGCTTGGTAGACACTAGAGAACATGGTTGACACTGTGCAACTTAGTTAGCACTATGAAGCTTGATTAACACGATCATTGATCAACTTGGTGAATATTGCTTGGTGTGAACCGAATGTAGATTCTAAAACTCAGAAGAAACTCTAGAACTCAGTAACACCTATATTACTCGGTAGTACCTATAGCATTCGATTAACATTGCAAACTAAAAGATAAGCTTAGTAGCAGCTTAACCAATTGACTAAGTGTGAGCTACTAATAAAAAAACTTTACCTTTATGTCAACAATCTCCCTCTTTGGCATTAGTGATGAAAATACTTATCAATCTAAAACTAAATACTCAAAATTTCAAGTCCAAAACATTCTTTTATCTCCTTTCTATGTCTACAACTTAGTAACATACTCTATTTTTGAGATTTTTCAAAATTTCTTTTGTAAAAGATGTTTTCTAATTAATAGTACATGTATTTGTATAATACTATGTTGCTCCCCCATACATATATCAAATATTATACTTCTCCCCAATATTCTTCATATATATGTTCATCTTATATTATGCTTCTCCCCCTTTTGACATAAATGAAAAAGGTGTATACTATATGGTGATACCAAAATGTGATAAGAAATCATAATGTACCTTTAAAATCAAAACCATTGTCTTTTCCTAATTTTCCTGTAACACCTTGCTTGCATGTAATACAATTTGTACTTTTTCTGATAACTCCATCACGTGATTAGTAATAGAGAAGTTATTATAATGGATGAGTGTCTTGGCATGTGCAATGTGTTTCTGCAATGCATCCATTTTTGGAAGAATCATGCCTTGGATGTCTACAAGTGTGTGTGGCCTTGATCCTAGATTCTTCCCTTAAAATTCTAATTGCAAATTTGTCAGATATCTGATCTTTGAATAGTGAGAAAAACTATAGCTTGGGTCAAGTGACAACTGGTGTGCACTTGCCTTCAAATCTTCATCTATCTTAGATAATTTTTCTTTGATTCCCTAAGTGAAGATAGATGTATCACACAACTTACTACATAATAAAGTTACATTATTTGCAGATGTCTCCAATGAACTGAGAATAGTAGACAATTCTACTTGATGTATTGCAATTTTATGTGCTACTTGTACCAATACCTTGTTCTCAAATTTATTTTCTACTCTTAATAGTAACTTATCTTGTCCATTTAGATCTTCATTGAATTTCTAGACAACTTTTTCTAGTTGAGTCAAAATAGGTTGTGAACTATCAATCTCAATACTTAATGCATCTGCACATATGTTCTTGACATCTTCAAGTAGTTGGTTTTCCCTACTCTTCTCTTCTCTAAGCTTCTATTTCTTAGCTCTCTTTTGCAATGATTCTCCCATGATGTTCATTTGATTAGGATTCATAGTGGAGATATCCCAATTTGGGATAACTATATCCTCATCTAGATCAATATCTTCTTGTTTGCATTTAACTTTACTTGAAACTTTAGTACTTGGTTGAGACTTGTTCTCAACTATCCTTGTACTTGCTATTAACAAATTTGGAATTGTAACAATAGTTTAAATACAGGGGCTAGTAACAAAAGTAAATATTGCACTGACAATAGAAATACCTTGTTGTTTTATAGCCAAATTTGATGATGGGGCCACTTGCTACTCGGTAGATGAAGTGATAATCACTTTAGTCAATATAGTACTTAGATGAATAGATGCAAAGATTGGTTGGGTGCTTGGTGTTGCAGTGGTTTCCACAACCAATTTGGTAGAAGCTTTCTTAGAGCTTGATGTAATCAAAATTTTGCTCAAAGAATGAGGAAATGAAGCCATCACCACTGCTGCAATCTTTTCAGGGTTAGTTTCCTTAGTACTCTGAATCTTAGGGAGATTCTCCTCTATAGCTTCCTACTATTCCTCCTCAACATCCAGATTTACATCATCTTTTTCTTCCACATCTTCTTCATTATCATTTTCATCATCTTCCTTGTCATCTTCATCATCTATGTCACTAACATGAACAACATGATGACTTGGTTGATGAAGTTTGTAAATATGTTTCCATGTAGTTTTAGATATCTTCACCACATTTTCAATGTCATTTATCAATATCATGCATGTGTTAAATTTAAGAGTGAGCATTTCTTCATTTTTCTTCATGGATTCTTTCACCTCTTTATCACTAAAACTTGGCATGAGTTACCTTAGAGTCTATTTAAATATATGTTTTGTAGTCTTCTTAGCATGCTCCAATCTAGGCTTGATTACTTTCATAAGCTCATTGGGAATTTTTTGTACAAGTTGACCATAAGAGTATTTCCATTTACCCAATTTTGTCATCATCATGTCTTCAACTTGATTTTTCTCATCTACATTCCTAGTTCCATTTATGAGGGACTTGAAGTTTTCCATTCTAGCTCCTCCTTTTATTTCCTACAAATTTTCTTAAAATGTAGGTGGAGGCTTTTTGAAAACACTTTCCTCAGCATCTTCCTCACCTAACTTCAATTTCTTCCTTGATGTTGATGTCCTTCTTGTGAATATTGTTGTGGATGACTTAGTAGGTTTGCTTATGATACCCTTACCTTTCTTCCTTATAGGCTCTTCTTCCTCAGACTTTGTTTCTTCAGCTTCATCCTCTACTTCATCTTCTTCCACATCATCTCCTTTTCCTTTAGTCAATAGGAGAGTATAACTTGCTTGCCTTAGTTTTTCTATCCTCTTCTTTCCTTTGTTGACTGCTTGAGGAATCTTAGTTTCAAGTTCAATTCTTTCCTTGACTTCTTCATAAGTACCAAAATATGGTTCCTTTGGATCCACAGGTTCATTCAACATTGCCTCAATGATGTCCTTGGTATCATCAATGTTAACCTCATAGCTTAAAGGTTTAACACACACTACTCTAGAACTATCTTCTTGAATGTACACATTGTCATAGTCTACCATGAAAAAAATATCATCCTTGTAGTCTTCTACAAGTTTCTTAGGTATTCTATATATGTTATTCATCTTTTCTTTTAATGAGTCAAAATAGTTGTCCATGATACTAATAAAATTTTCACCCATCTCTGCTATATATTCATTAATCTGATATAAAATTAGTACATCTTTTCTCCATTCCACTGAGCCTTTAGAAGGGAAGAATTTTTCCACATAGAAGAATAAACAAGTTAAGAGTGAACCAAGCTTACACAGATTATTTTTGGAAGTTTTGATGCTCTCCATGTTCTTGTTGAATTGATTCAACATTAACTTGACAAGGTCGAAGGACATTTTTCTTAACTACATTGAGAGCCATATCAACTGCTTCACATGACACATTGTTGAGACGACTGGAGCTGTAGATCTTATGAGTGATCACATGAATTCCAAATTTTAGTTCCACGTCTGTGAGATTTTTGATCTTTATTCCTCTTCCATGTCACTCGATAAGAGTCTTATTTTCTAGTTCTTCCCGACTTAGGGTTTTGGTAGTCTTGGCTTTGTTCAACATTAGGAGCCTGGTGATTCTATGAATCATTTTTTTGTGTGATTTGAATAGGTTGCTCCAACCATAAATGCCCATTATGTACACAACTAAGGATAAACCTTATCCATTTTATTTGAAAATATTGGGGCATATGCAGAATGTGTGTTAAACCCTTGGTCTCAAAATGTTGATTCTTGAGTTTCAACACACCATTTACACATAACTTTTCCAGACTCTCATCCATCTCTAGGGTTCCAAGTTCTTGTATCTAAAAACAAAAACATGAATGGATATAGTTAATGAGTAATACCTTGGGTAGAATCTATGAGCTCTAGTTGGGTCAAGTGCTTCTACAATTGTTGAACTCAACTTGAAGTCTGGTGCCTTGCAATCAATTCCTCAAACCAACATCTCAGATGCTTTCTTGGTTGTGCTTTTGTGAAAACATGAAAATCTTCAATAAAAAACATAAAGATCACTTGGAAGCACATAAATCACTCTTTGAAAATAGCTATAAATTTATGGTGAAAAATGAATTTGATTTCCTTCCTTTTAACAAATTTCCATTTTTCAAATGCCATAAATGCTTGGTACATTCGCTTATTTAATGAAAGAATGTCTTCCACTCGGTTCAACCTTAATGCTTAGTAGATTCATTCAAAGCTCAGTAAACTCATCATTACTTGGTGTCCACACAATGTTTCAGTGAATCTTGACCTTGCTCGGCAGGGTCTTGCGACCCTATCTAGCTCGATAAGGTCTTGAATTTGTAGAATCACTCGGTGATCGTTTTGCATCTTGAATGCTAATATGGATCTCTTTTTCTTTCTAGCTAGAACTAATGTGATATGTCTGCTTCAGAGTCTTAGTTCTAGTTATTCCATAAGAATTCAAGATGATATGCTAGAGTACTTGGACTTGCATTCTTAGAAGATTTTGGCACCCATTGTTGCTTCATTTGTTTTCTAATATTGTCAACTCTGACATTCTTTTCATCTTCAATTCTTTAAGTGTTCATATAGGTCTTAGAAAGGTGTCCAAGTTGTGTACAAATGAAACATGTTCTAGTGGTCTCTTTCCCTCATGAGATGTTTCACACAATTTGCTCCAATGTGCCCAAGTTCTCCATAGTAGTGGTATCTACACCATGTTTTGTAGTCCCATCCAAATATAGCTTTTATAATTTGTTCTGCTGGATTCAATATCTTGGTTTTGTATTTAGAAGATTTGTGTCCTTGTTTCTTGCAATTGTGATATTTACCTTCAAACTTAGGTTTCTCCTTACATTCACTTGCTCTATGACCATGTTTATTGTAATTGTAGCACTTTCCATTGAATTTTTCTTTACCATTACTCCAACATTTATTTGATGTATGATCTAACTTACCATAATGATTGCAAGTAGGCCTTTGATTCTTTTGAGCTTTTTGCTTGGATGATTCACCTTCTTCTATGTATCCTATTCCTACTTTTCCTTTGTGTCTATACTAATTTTTATCATTCAATTGATTCATGCTTGATATTTCAACATTCTTTCATTGGTTTGCTTTTCAGTGTTTAGATCATTTTGTAGTCTTTCATTTAGATTCATGATTTCTTCATTTGCACTAGTAAGTTGATCAATGAAGTCTACCCGCTGAAGGGATATATGCTGAATTTCATTGTTCTTTCCTTCTATCTCTTCTTTGGCTTTGCCTTTTTCTTCCATGACTTCACACAATCTTACCAATTGGATTTCTTATTCTCTTTTTAGCTTTCTAACTTCTTCCTGAAGATTGAAATTCTTTTCTAATAGGTCTTTGATTGATTCATCAACTTGTTCTAAATTTATTTCAAGACATATATCTTCAATTCTTTCTTCAGTGTAGATATCGTCATTCATTTGTACTGCAAGATCTTTCCTTCTTTTCCACGATTGAGAGAGTTTCTCCCTTGCTTTCTCTAGTTTACCAATGGCTAATTCCAAATCCAAATTTTTATTTTTAATAGCCTTATCTAGCTTGTATACCTCCATTGCCTCTAATCTTTTCTCAAGCTGCTAAACTTCTTCTTTGAGGACCAAAAATCTCTTATACCAATTGTTGGAAATATTAGATCTAGGCAAGGTTACTAAGAACAGAGGGGTGAATCGAGAACCAATAAAACTTTTAATGATTTCACCACTTAGTCCTTCATTAATATTCTGATCTAATTGCATGCATGAAATAATGAAAGAAAATGAATATTCATAGCAATTTGACACAAGATATGGTAACCTAGAAACCTTCTAAATAGAAAGTACAATCGAGGTGGGGATAATACCTACAAGCTTTAGTATTGTAGTATAAAGTTGGCCGATTAAGGCTTACAAATGATTACTTCTGATGATCTACCCTATTAGGAGCGATAAGGATTGCTGGGTCCACCTTGTTAAAGGGTTTACAAAAAAAACAATGAAGTATGCACTCAGTAAAAATATTTGACACAAGGAGGGGAAGGAAAGAACTAGGGCCAAAGGCACACCTAGCAATCCAAACCAACCTTGCAGAATTAACACAATGGAAGCAAACACAAAATGAGAACAATACTACAGAGAGAGAACAAAACAACAAGACACTTTATTGATTCATGAAAATATCAACATACATGCCCAACTATAAGGCCTTCTGGGTTATGACCAGATATAAACTACATTCAAGATCGAAGATCCAACTTCAAATTTCAAACTTTTGTGTAAACTCCTCAAAAAATTTCCACCAAAAACTTGCAAAACAACACCCTCCACTCTAAGCCCAAACACTCTATTTATACTAATCAAAAGAACTTACAAATCATTCCAGAACATTAATAATAGGAAGGCTGACCCAACAATGATCTATACACATCCCAAGAAAGATCCTAACATAAATGTCACAATTGAAAGAGATCTTGCAATTTAGCTTGTACCAAAAATGTAGAAAACACGTCCAAAATGCTGACACTCAGCATAAATAGGAAAACTGAACACTTGAAGGGTCACTTGGCATATTGTAGGTAACTCAACACATGAAGAATAACTCAACACATGAAGAATAACTTAGTACATATTGTGGAACTCAGCAATAATTAAAACTTCGCAACAACTAGCATAATGAACATAAATGAGTAGGATAACATATCAATCCAGGATGCTCCTACATTAGACAACCAGGGAGAAAGAAATGATTCTCTTGAATCATTGAGATGTCACAAATAAGTTTAATCAAACTTAGATTGAGAAATCCGTGTAGCATCTTCAATTGGTCTGTTCTTCCACTTTACTAAATACTCATAGTAGTCCTTTCCTCTTGTGCTTTTACCTACTATCTGATCCAATATTAGTTCAACCTCTTCAATCTACTTCTTGTGATAATCATCAGGTACAACCACTTCCTCATCTGAGTCATGGTACTTATAAAAATAAACAACATTGAATATAGGAGATATATCCATGTTATTAGGAAACTCAACTTCATAAGCATTTCCACTATCAAACTTATTCAAGATCTTACAAGATCCAAACTTCTTCATCACTGTATGTTCCAACTAGAAATCTGTTAGAGTAAATAATTAATAATTAATTATTTATTCTATTACTTAAGCTTACTTAGGTAAATGCATTTCATTTATTAGTTGTAGTCTAGGAGTTGGTTATAAGTTGTTGACAATACGAGAGTTTGTTCTCTCCTAAGTCATACTTATCCTCTCAGCTTGTTCGAGGACTTTCCACCTTATGTGGATGTATGCTTAGTTGTCACACTTATCTCCTAACATCTTCTAGCTTGTTCTAGGAGATTTCTTGAGGCCTTTATAAGTGGTCTCTCCCTCATTATATTTTCACATCACATTTTGCATATTGTAAGTACATATTTTCTTGTGTTGCAATATCTTGTTCTCTCTCATGTCCATTTAGGGTTTTTCCCTTTCTCCACTCTCTTCCTTTCTTGGATTCCCTTTGAGAGGTTATTGCATGCAGGTGATCTTGGGCATCTTCAGAGTTGGATTTCATCAACTCCAACATGGTATCAGAGCCTTCCTGCTGCTGCTTAATTGAAGGATTTTTGAAGCTATAATTTGAAGTCACAAACCCTAGTTTGTTTGTGCATTTTTCTTCAAATCGGGAGAACAAAATTTTTTTGGAGCACATTGGGCCATTGGATCTGAAAGGCCATTTGTAGTCAAGATTCATATAAAACTTTTCAATTTTGGAGACAAAACTCTAGAAGGCAAAAGATTTGGAAAGATGGTTTTGTCATCTTTTTAGAAATGTAGTCCTTTTCCTTAGGTTTTGGCCCATGCTCTTTCTATCATGTTTTTGGCATTTTTGCTATATGGTGGATATCTTGGGTGTTTTAGGTCTGAGGATCATTTTCCTGGCATGGTTTCTTTTGTTTTGGGCTGTACTTTCTTTTGTGTCAGCTTTTTTCCTATTTTGATCATTGTAGCTATCACTTGTAAGCACTTTTGTATACACACTGAGATAAAGTGTCACTTTTGCATTCCAGGGGTCATGAACGTTATTTTGAGTCAGTTGTACATGCACTATTTTTATAAAGCACCATGGGGGGGATAGTTTTTTGTTATTTTAGGCATTCTCCCTTTGTCAAGTGAGTTTCCCTTCCATGACATTAGCCCCATGCAACATTAGTGTGACCGTGTCTTTATAGGTGTCTGCACCTCTTCCTCTCTCATCATTCTTGGTTCATTTGTAGGAGACTTTGGCCCACCTTCTTAGTTGCCTATCATCTCACCCTATTTTGCATTAAGGGGGGGCTATGCTGTTGTTCTAATGCATCCATGGTTCAATGGTTCGATAGTGTGAACTATGTATTCAATGGTTGATCCTATATACAAGGCGATTGCAGTGGTTGGCTACCTATGCATTTTAGTGAGATGGATCATCTACCATATAGACACACTTAGTTCGTGCCTTCTTCTTCCATGGAGGTTCTTTAGATTAGCAATTTTCTTTTTGATGGAAGAGATTTTGTGGCTTCTTCATGCTTCATTGATGCTCTTCATGATCACTCTTTGTTCTTGTTTTAGGGGACATTCCCCTAGTTGGAGGCTTCTTCAGTTCTTCACTAGCTTCTTACCTCTTTTTGGGGGAGGGTTTTTCCTGCATGGTTTTCTCTCTTTCCCCATTTTCAGAGGTTGCATATCTTTGATTTGTACATGGGTACCTAACATGGCCTCGTTGCCGGGACCCATCCTGCATTTCTGCATTTCTTAGTTTTGTGAGCTTAAGGCATTTCCCTAAGTTGCACTTAAGGGGGGGTGTTAGAGTAAATAATTAATAATTAATTATTTATTCTATTACTTAATCTTACTTAGGTAAAAGAATTTCATTTATTAGTTGTAGTCTAGGAGTTGGTTATAAGTTGTTGACAATATGAGAGTTTGTTCTCTCCTAAGTCATACTTATCCTCTTAGCTTGTTCGAGGACTTTCCACCTTATGTGGATGTATGCTTGGTTGTCACAATTATCTCCTAGCATCTTCTAGCTTGTTCTAGGAGATTCCTTGAGGCCTTTATAAGTGGTCTCTTCATCATTTTATTTTCACATCACATTTTGCATATTGTAAATACATATTTTCTTGTGTTGCAATATCTTGTTCTCTCTCATGTCCATTTAGGGTTTTTCCCTTGCTCCACACTCTTCCTTTCTTGGCTTCCCTTTGATAGGTTATTGCATGCACGTGATCTTGGGCATCTTCAAAGTTGGATTTCATCAACTCCAACAAAATCTTCCTTTCTTGAAATGAACCATCACCTCATCACCAACTTCAAAAACATGATATCTTCTAGAGTTGTCAGCATTCTCCTTGTATTTCTAATTACTTTGTTCCAACTTTAGCTTCACTTCCTTATGTAAAGACTCCATAAAATGAAAAAATTCTTCTCCTACATCACTTCTCTTCTCTTCACCAACAACTTCTCTTAAATCTGATACTCCTTTAGGCTTCATTCCAGTAACAATATCAAAAGGTGTCTTCCCTATACTCGTATTCACAAAATTATTATATTTAAACTTAACTTGTGCCAATACCATATCCTAATTATGTGTTTCATATCCAACTAAGCATCTCAGCAAATTACCCAAGCTTCTATTCACAACCTCTGTCTACCCATCAGTCTGCAAATGGAATGTAGAAGTAAACTTCAACTCAGTACCTTTCTTCTTCCACAAAGTTCTCCAAAAATAACCAACAAACTTACTATCTTTGTCAAAAATAATCCTTTTTGGTAATCCGAGCAATCTAACAATCTCTTTGAAGAAAATTTTAGCAACATGCTTAGCATCTAATGTCTTATTACATGGTATAAAATGAGCCATTTTAGAAAATCTATTCACAACAACAAATGTAGAATCATACCCCTTTGCTGTTTTAGGCAATCCAAGAATAAAATCCATACTGATGTCACTCCAAAATTTCTTAGTAATAAAATAGGTGTATACAATCCATAATTTTGACTTACTCCTTTTGCAACTTGACAAACTCCACAACTCTTCACAGATTTTTGAACATTCGTATACATCTGTGGCCAATAGTACTTCTCTTTCAGAAATATCAATGTCTTATTACGTCCAAAATGTCCAGCCAGTCCACCACTATGCTTTTCCTTAATTAAATTCAACCTCATAGAACTTCTAGGAGTACACAACTGAATACCTTTGAACAACACACCTTCTTGAATAAAATATTCATCATACTTATTGATGTGATCTATTAGATTTGGTGCTCTACACTCTCTCCATGCCTCAGAAAAATCAAGGTCAACATCATACAATACTTTCATTTCATCAAAACCAAGAACTTCAACCTTTATTTCAGTCAACAAAGAATGTCTTCTACTCAATGCATCAAAAACTCTATTAGTAACTCCACTCTTATGCTTAATTACAAATGTAAAACTTTACAAATACTCAACCCACTTCATATGTCTTTGATTCAATTTATGTCAACTTCCTAAGTACTGCAAAGCTTTATGATCAGTATACAACACAAACTCCTTAGGAATCAAATAACATCTCCACTTCTTCCAAAATTGATCAATAGCATAAGACTATTGATCATACATATAATACTTCCTTTTAGCATCATTCAACTTCTCACTAAAGAAAGCAATAGGTTTACCTTCTTGACTCAATACAACTCCTATTGCACTACCACTTGCATCACACTCAAATTAAAATACCTTATTGAAATCAGATGAAGCCAATATAGGTAACTCAAAAACCTTTTGTTTCAAAGTGTCAAAACTCTTATCATCTCCATGTGTCCACTTGGATTCCTTTTTATCTCCTCTCATTGTCTCAGTCATAGCATTACAAACAACACCAGAATTCTTTATAAACTTTTTGTAAAAACTAGCAAAACCATGAAATGATCTTACCTCACCCACATTCTCAGGTGTAGGCCATTCCAAAATTGATTTGACTTTCTTTGGATCCATTCTCAAACCATCAGCTAAAATCATAAATCCCAAATATACAATCTCCTTTTGCATAAAAGAATGATTTTTCAGATTAATTATCAACTTCTCCTCTTTTAACCTCTACAATACTTGTCCAACATGCTCAAGATGTTCTTCCTTAGTCTTATTGAATATCAGAATATCATCTAGTTAAACAATAAAAAACTTACCCAAAAATCTTTTCAGAACTTTATTCATCAACCTCATGAAAGTACTAGGCACATTGGTTAAACCAAAACACATAACCAACCATTCATACAAACCATCTTTTGTCTTGAAAGCAGTCTTCCATTCATCACTTTCTCTAATTTTGATATGATGATAGCCACTCTTCAAACCAATTTTGTTAAAATACTTTGCTCCACTCAAACAATCCATTATGTCATCCATCCTTGGAATAGGAAACGTATATTTCATTGTGATCTTGTTAATAGCTCTAGAATTAGTACACATTCTTCATTATTATTAGGTGCTAATATAGTAGGTACAACACATGGACTCAAATTTTTTCTGATTAATCCCTTCTACAAAAATTCATGCACTTGCTTGTTAAGTTCTTCATTCTCTATAGGTGTCAATCTATATGGTGCTTTGTTTGACAAACTAGCTCTAGAAATTAGGTCCATACAATGACTTATATTTCTTACTAGCAGTAAACCATCAAGAATATCTTCAACAACAATATCCTTATACTCATTGAACAACTCTATAATTTCTTCTAGTACTCGGCTACCACTATCTATTATCACTCAGTCATTAGCAACTTCTACTGTCACTCAGTCATCACTACCCAAACTTGGTCCTCTAGGAATTATGGAAAAACAAACTTGATTCTTCTTCACTTCTTTTTCAAATTTATTTCTAGTAACCATGCAAACTTTTATTTTAGTACAATTAACCTCATCTAGACTTTCAATCAAAGGAAACAATATTTGCTTCTTCCCATTCACCCAAAGAGTATATTGATTCAATCTTCCATCATGCACAACATATCTATCATATTGCTAAGGTCTACCCAAAAAAATATGAAAACAATTCATAGGCATAATATCATAGAGAACTTCATCAAAATAATGCCCAATCTTGAACTTCACAACACATTGTTCATTTACCAATATCTTATGCTCATTTTTGATCCATGAAACATGATAAGGTTTGGGATTCTTCAGTCTATGTAACTACAAATTTGTAACTAGCTCTTCTGATGTCAAATTTGTTAAACTTCCACTATGAATGATCACCTTACAGCATTTTCCAACCATCTTACATTTGGTCTTTAAAAGACCCCTTAAAACAGGTTCCTCATCACTTCCCTTATTACATAAGGTTCTTCTTACCATTATATTTTCTCTAGCCTTAGGTCCACTTGGTGAACTCTCAATGTCGTCTTGAATCACAACATTTATTTTTCCTACTTTCATAAGATCTACATTTAAAAGATCTATTCTCTTCTTTACCACATTTGAAACAATTATCATGAAAACCACCTCTAGGATAAGAATTACCACCTTTCCACTTGGTCTTGTCTTTGTCATCATTTTTCCATTCAGATTTGCCTTTATCTTGCAAAAAATTGTTAGATCTGCCAACTTCTCTATAAGATCTACCTCTACCTCTCTAGAATCTATCACCTCTACCTCTTTGTCTTGGTTCATGCTTTTTTATCAAGATCTCCTTAGCTTTCCAGGCATATTAATATGCTTCTTCCACACTTTCCAATTTCACAAAACTTATTTCATCTTGAATTCCAAATCTTAATCCATTTAGATATCTTGCAATTTTCTCAACATCATCATCCACATGTCTAGATTTGATGTCCAATCTATAGAATTCCTTAGTATACTCTTTCAAAGTCATGTCCTTTTGTCTCAAATTTTTCATCTTTCTCAACAAGCTAACTTGGTAATCAATAGGAAGGAATTTATTCTTTACCTTGTTCACCATCTTTGGCTAAGTTCTAATCTTCTCCTTTCCTATCCTTTGTTTATCAGTTTGCAACTTTCCCACCATAGTGAAGCATGACCTTTCAGCCTAGTAATTGCAATTTTCACCTTCCTATTATCAGGAATGTTTTCATAATCAAATAACTTCTCCATATTCGAGATCCAATCCAACACAACATTGATATCCAACTTTCCAGCATAAGGAGCAACTTCTTTCGCAAGCTTCGAATGTGCCCTAGACAATATTCTAAATAATCTTTTCTGATCTTGACCTTATTCCAGTTCTAGATTAGGGTTTGGTGCTACCACTTCATCATCACTCACATCCTCAAGATGCACTCCTCTCTTTTGGGCTGTCTCCACAATATTTAATCTGGCTATAATTTGTCTCAATGCATCTAACACAATATTATTGACATTTCCTCTGCCACAAACCATCTTTATAGATTAGGTTCTTGTAAGATCATAACCCCCTACAAGTTATAGATCAAATTCATAAATTTGCAATGCTACAACCAAATCCTAATTAGGGTTCTACACAATCCAAAGTCTTGGTACAAACTTCCCCACCCTTCAATAATCTGCTTGCACACTCAAGAACAACTAGGCTTTGATACCACTTAATGCAAGGAGGGGAAGGAAAAAACTAGGGCCAAAGACACACCCAACAATCTAAAGCAACCTTGTAGAGTTAACACAATGGAAGAAAACATAAAAAGAGAACAACATTACAGAGAGAGAACAAAACAACAAGACACTTTATTGATTCATGAAAATATCAACATACATGCCCAACTGTAAGGCCTTCTGGGTTACGACCAAATACAAAATACATTCAAGATTAAAGATCTAGCTTCAAATTCCAAACTTTCATGTTTTGACATAAACTCCCCAAAAACTTGCAAAACAACACCCTCCACTCTAAGCCTAAACACTCTATTTATACTAGCCAAAATGGCTTACAGATCATTCTAGAACATTACATAATAGGAAGGTTGACCCAACAATGATCTATACACATCCCAAGAAAGATCCTAACATAAATGTCACAGTCAAAAGAGATCCTACAAGTTGGCTCACATCAAAAATGTAGAAAGCACGTCCAAAATGCTGACACTTAGCATAAATAGGAAAACTCAACACTTGAAGGGTCACTCAGCATAGATTAGATAACTCAACACATGAAGAATAGGTCAGCACATGAAGAATAGCTCAGCACATATTGTGGAATTTTGCAATGACTAGAACTCGACAAAAAATGGTAGAATGAAGACAAATGAGTAGGATAACACGTCAACCTAGGTTGCTCCTGCATCAAGATTTGACAAAGACTATTAAGTCTACCTTGTTAAAAGATCTAGAAAATACACCTATTAGGATGAACCAGTGGCTGATCTTTGATTTGCAACTCTAATTTTTTGGTTGGGATTCCTTTTAAATGTGAAGATCACCTTATTGTGATAGATAAATCTTTGTTGTCCCTTATACTATTATGATAGATTAATCTAGGTTTCAATGAAGCACCTATTAAAAAAATAATTTTTTATTAAATTAATATAAATATTTAAGGATTAATTCAACTTCTCTCTCTCTCTCTCTCTCTCTCTCTCTCTCTCTATGTGTATATATATTATATACTAGGGGGGCAGTGAATCAAAATCTATAAAACTTCAATACTTCAAGCATGAATCATATTTGATATCTTCACACAAACCCTCATTGAACCTTACCCTTATATCAATGCACAACATTAGATCTGATATCTAATTACATGAATAAAACTCAAAAAAATATAACAAACTTAACAAAAAGATTTGGTATTGTAGAAATCCTCCAAGGTGAAGGTAAAACCACAGTTGGGAAGACACCCACAAAACCTTCACTACCATAGTAGTAATTTTTTATTGTTAGGGTTACAAATTTGACCACTTCTAATGGTCTACCTTGTGAGGGATCTACCCTATTAAGAGATTACAAGACTATTAAGTACTACCTTGTTTAAAGGATTTAAACATCATAGCTAAGCAAGTATTTTGTTAGGAGATTTACAAAAGGTCTATTAGGACCACTCTATAAGAGATTTACATCCTGAAACACCTATTAAAATGTATTAGTACATGATCCTTTCATTTGCTCTTGAATTTTGATGAAAAATCCTTATCCAATTCATTTACCACCTTTCTAATTTGATATGTCACCATCTGTACAAATTCATTGCTTGGTTGCCTCTACCTTTAACACTTTAATCCACTATCAAATTTGCATCCAAAATTGATAGTAATCACAACATCTCTCTTTCTCTCTCTCTCTCTCTCACACACACACACACACACACACACAAACACACACACACACACACACACAGAGACATAGGAATTAGGTCTAAAACCCTTCTTATATAGTTGTTTGAAGAAGCTAACTCCTTTGTCATATAATCATCATTACAACTCAACAAAATCAATTTACCTTAAAGTTTGTGCTATTCCAAAAAATTATTCAAAACTATTTTATTCAACTTCAATAATGATGTAGTGCAAGGTAGGAGTATCCCCAAAGGAGATGACCTAGCCCCCAACTATATAACCACACATTGGAAATACAACAACAAGAATCAAGAATGTGAGATTTGATACCAAATTACAACTCTTTATTCATAGATATAATTGATTACATGAAATATGCCTAGCTGTAAGGCCTTTCAGGTTAGGGCCAAATACAAATAAAAATTACAAAATTAGTTCTACAAGATCCCTCAAGATCCAACTTACAAAAACCAATCTTAGCTAGCGTAGATCTATAACATAAAAGCAATCTGGAAGAAACCACCAAGGAAATCTAAACTTATGCTCGCAAGCCCACCAAGAAACATCCTTGTTTTCTAGCCATAGCCCTAGCTCTTCTCCAAGATCCAAGATCCAAGATCCATGTGTAAACTGACTCACACTCTACGCTTTTTCCACACACTCACAACTCTATCACAATCCTATTGTAAACTACCTCACATTTGGTGCTCTATCTATAGACTTAGGAAAACTCACCCTTCAACTGCTCCAACATTCACTCCTCCTCCTTTGAATGAATAAATGACTCCACAAGACCCTATACTTATACCCAAATAAGCCATAAGTTAGACTAGAACAAAAATTAAATGCCCATATATAAATTAAATGCCACAAGTCAGCCTCCAATAGAAATTAAATGCACAAAATTGATATCTGAGTAAAATCATGATATCTCTTAGCTTCAATTGAATTAGAACTCATACTTTGAACTATAGGTAGTACTTAGGTCATCTACAACTCCTTAAGTGTACAAAGGATTATTCCCCAAGGAAAAGTGTGCATCCATCCTGAAAGTCACACACAAAAATGTTGGAAATATTTAGGATAAGATAGGTTACTGAGAGGGGAGGGGTGAATCAGTAACTTATAAAACTTTTAAACAATTTAGAATTTTAACCATTCATCATTCATTCATCTAATCTACTGCATAAATGAAAGATCAAACATTCATTGCACATGTACACAAAGATTTGGTGACCCAGAAACCTTCCAAATAGAAAGTAAAACTGGGGTGGGGATGATGCCCACAAAACTTCAATACTATAGCATAAAGTTGGCTTGTTAAGGCTTACAATGATCACTTCTGGTGATCTACCCTGTTAGGAGCAAGTAGGACTACTAGATCCACCTTGTTAGAGGATTTACAAACATACAGTGAAGTATGCACTCTGTTAGGAGATTTACAAAAAGATTGTTAAGTCTACCCTGTTAAAGGATTTATAAACTAATTCACCTGTTAGGATGAAGCAGTGGATCTGATTATAACTATTTTCTTATAAGATCTCTTTTGCATTGATCACCTGATGTGATAGATATAACTTTTCTGCTCCTATGTTGACCTTGCTATATTTTACTTTGCTGCTAATTCGCTTTCACTTTTCTCAAAATATAGCAATACCTTCTTCACATGCAAACATCACTCTCTTTTTATTTTCACACACACATACTGCAAATGATATCACACATTACATATATACCTTTCCAATATTTACAATTGCAAGGTCAGCCAAAACACAAGTGAACAAAACATTACTGAGTCGACCCAATAGTAAATAACTCGAGTTCACTGAATTGACTCGGTGACCTTCTGATACTTAGCATCCACTACATTACTTGGCATCATCATGCACTTGGTAGGAGTAGAGGATCAACCATTGTCCTTGATCTTTTCTCAAGTTGTCAAACTTTATCCTAAGAACCACAAAGATTTGATACCAATTGTTGGAAATATTCAGGATAAGATAGGTTACTGAGAGGGGAGGGCTAAATCAATAAATTATCTTATCCTGAATATTTCCAACAAAAAACTCATTGCATAGTCTGTCAGAAATTGATCCTCTGGGATAATTTCCATATCTTTCGACATATAAGGAATTATAACTTATGCCTTGGATCATAGATAGTACTATAGGCTATCTTAAATCCTTGAAAAGTACACCCTCTAACTCATTATAGAAAATTAGTTACATGCCCTGTAATAGGGACCTAGAAACTAGAAAACATAGTTCTAGCAACAAGGTACAAACAACTCAAACTTCAACTCAATCCATCCAATCTCTATGCAATCATGGGAAAAGGTTCCTTGATGTGTCTCCAACACATCCCTAACCATGAAAATCATAGTTCCACCAAAATCTAATTTTGATGCTCCTACATCAGACTCCCTAGGTAAATAGAAAAGTATGTCCCATACTTTGATGCCCAAAGAAAAATCTGCAACCAACTTCATCTTTACCAAAGGCTTCCACTTTATCAAAGTGAATAGAAAAAATCTGAAAATCCATCATCTATGATTCATCCACTAAAACATTAGAATCAAATACATATCAGTAATCCAATGAGCATGCTCACACCCAAGAACAAATTGAACATAATTCTTCATCAACAAACCCTCATCCATATCAGCAACTAGTGAATCTACACCAGCATCAACAAACTTCACATCAATAGCAACATGTAACTCCTCAGCAACATATGCCAAAATCTCAACACCAACCATATCATTTCTCACAACAAGATGTTTTTTTAATACATAACTCACCACCAACAACAACTGGATCATCCATGACCATGTGTTCTACAATTTCCATGTCAGATCCAACCAACTGATCATGAAAACCAATGTCTATCCAAGCATCAACAAGGTTAGGAATATCTTCAATAATAACCTCTAGCTACTCTATAAGTTCTATATCAGACTCCATAATTTGATCAACAAAACCAACCTCTTCCACCTCGACTTTGTCATACCATCTTCTCTCACAAACAAGTCTCTTAACTGGCCAAACAACTCTCTTCCAGATTGATAGAATCTAGCTCCACAAAAATCTACAAAGTTCCTTTCTCATCCTATCCTTATCTCGATCATCTAAACTAGTTTCAAATTGAGCAACAACCTTCTTATTTTGATCAGCCAAACTAGCTTCAAATTGAGCAAACATCTTAGAAAAATTCCTCTCCACCACATTACGAAGATTCACAATCATCTCAGGGTCTAATCCTCTCAGAGCCATCTCCCAAGATCTTTGTAAACCCTCTACAATAAATCCTCCCTACACTCATGACAAAACTAAATTGTAACCTACCACCTCGCACAAATAATCATGAACCACATCACAAATCTAGGGCCACGAATCTGCAATCCACAAAATCTCTATGATTATGATCAATCTTCCATCTTTGCATCCATCGGTCCATCTATAAGCCCTCTAGAATTCAAAGTCAGGACCATGATCTACCACCTTGCAACCAAGAGATCTAGGATTCCAAAAAAAAAATCTACCACTAGATCACGATCAAATTAGATCTACTTCTCCAACCCAAGTCCTGGTGCAAACTATCAAAACTTTGGCGATCTGTCTACACGCTCAAGAAAAAACTTCACTTTGATACCACCTGACATAGTGCAAGGTAGGAGAATCCCCAAAGGATATGTTCTATCTCGCATTTATATAACCACGTAGTGGAAACATAACAACAAGAAGCAAGAATGTGAGATCTGATACCAAATTATAACTCTTTATTCATAGATATAATTGATTACATGCAATATGCCTAACTATGAGGCCTTTTGGGTTAGGGCCAAATACACATAGCAATTACAAAATCAGTTCTACAAGATCCCTCAAGATCCAACTTACAAAAACTAATCCCAGCTAGCCCAAATTTGTAACATTACAACAATCTAGAAGAAACCACCAAGGAAATCTAAACTTGTGCTCGCAAGCCCACCAAGAAACCTCCTTATTTTCCAACTGTAGCCCTATCTGTTCTCCAAGATTAAAGTGTAAAATACCTCACATTTAGTTCTATGTCCACACACTCACAACTCCATCACAATCTTGCTGTAAACTGCCTCACATTCGATGCTTTGTCCATAGACTCAGGAAAACTTGCCCTTCAGTTGCTCCCACATTCACTCGTCCTTTGAATGAATGAATAAAATACTCCACAAGACCCCATACATATACCTAACTAAGACACAATTTGGCCTAGAACAAAAATTAAATGTCCATGCATAAATTAAATGCCACAAGTCAGCCTCCAACAGAGATTAAATGCCCAAAATTGATATCCAAGTAAACTTGTGCTATCTCCTAGCTCTGATTATATTAGAACTCATGCTTCAAATCATAGGTAGAAATTTAGGTCCTCTACAACCCCTTAAGTGTACAAAGGTTGATTCCCCAAGGAAAAAGTGTGCATCCATCTTGAAAGTCACACACAAAAACCCATAGTGCGCTCTATCAGAAATTGATACTCCAAGAGAATTGCCTTATCTCTCAACATATAAGGAATTAGAATTTTTTCCTTGGACCATAGATAGTATTGTAGGTTATCTTAAATCTTTGAAATTTTCAACCTCTAAATCATTGTGGAAAATTAGTTACATGCCCTGCAATAGGAACCCAAAAACTAGAAAACATAGTTCTAGCAGCAAGGTTCAAAAAGCTCAAACTTCAACTCAATCAATTCAATATCTATGCAATCATGAGAAAAGGTTCCCCGATGTGTCTTCAACACATTGCTAACCTTGAAAAGAATAGTTTCAACAAAATCCATGTTCAATGCTCTTGCATCACATAACTTCCTATTATTGAACCTTAACTATTCTTCCTTGTTGATCCTTGGCTCATACTAAGCTTGGCATGAACTAAGTTTCTCAGCTTATACTCTATTCTTTTCTATCTAGCCCAACTTTTATATCACTCCACTTGTATATCACTCAAATTCTTTATCACTTAGCATATACTATTTTGCTCAATGAAACATGTGTGTAATCATCTCTAATTATTACTTAGTTGTAATTGAATAAGTGCACTACTTCATATATTTTCTTGACTCGTTATGATGGCTCGATCAAAGTAATGACTAGCCAACTCTGCCTAGAAAATGACTTAAGTGTTTGACATTAATAGACAACTTTTCCCTAGGGATCATCAATCTTCCCCTTTCACATTGGTGCAAAAAACATGTGGTCATGATCAACATTGAAAAAATCTACAAAACACCAAAACTTCAAAATACTCCCACTTTGGGTGAACTCCATACCTTGACTCGATGAATACTATACACATGTTTTGACTCTGATCTCTATATATACATGTTCAAAACTCAAAAACCCCCCTTGACTTTATCATCTGCATATTTCCCCCTTGTTTTTGTCACTTATGGCTGCTAGGGTGTAGGGGTCAAACCATACTTATCTAACAATGCTTTGTGGACTTTCAAAATTTTACCTAATGTACTAGCCCAATTTTTATGTATGGATTCAAGAGCTTGAATCTAAATCTCCAAATTTTTTGCTAGATCCACTAAACTATCTTCAAATGGTAGATTTTGATCTTGCTAGACTAACTCTTTTTAAATCTTCAAATGTATTTGTATAACCTCTAAATGAGGTTTCATCATAGCTTGAATTGATATAAGTTTAGCTCTTATTCTGCTATATTATGTAGTCAATTTAGTGAGCCTCCCCTTGTGAAAATTTAACTTGGATAAGTGCATTGAACTAGAACTTGTATTCATTGTCAATGTATTGGCACTATGCTATAAATCTTCCTCCAACTTATCCATTTTTTCCCTTATATCTTTTGTAAATGTGTCAGCATCACATAACTTCCCAAACAATGTACACATATTTTGAAAAAATATTCCAATTTATTTACAAGGTTTGACAACTCTACCTATCTAACTTTGGAACCTTTGTCTACAACAACATCTTGAGCTTTGCAGTCTCATAAGTACCACATTGTTCAACATCTTTATCAATCTCATCATCCAATAGTGAAGTAATTATTGCTAACACTTCATCGATATTTACCTCATAGTGAAGAGGTCTCAACCATGCAACTCTTGGTATGATAGCTTGAACATAGATGTAATTAGTATCCACTAATATATATATATATATATGATTATAATAGTGGTTTGCTACCAACTTAGGGATCTTAAACCTATTTTTCATCTTTTTCTTAAATTCTTCAAAATACTCATCCATAACTGTCTCAAAGTTCTAATCCATTTTTATTGATAAACTTGTTAATTTTTTTGGTAACATGTTTCTTCTTATCCAAAACTATATTTCCTATTATAGGGGAAGAATAGACTAAAAATGAGAGAACCAAAATTACATGAACTATTCTTGGCCTTCATTATGATTACTAGGTTCTCTACTAATTGTGTGAGTTAGAGCTCGACCATGTCACAACTATGGTACTTCTTAACAATTTATATCCCATATCCACAACAACACATGAAATGTTGTTAAGTCAACTTGATTGGTATAATTTATGTGCTATGAGTCTAATATAAAATTCAATCTTTGTATCCTCAAAGGTTGTTATTGACATTGCTCTGTCATTCCATTTTTCTAAAGTGTTGTTCCCAATCTCATCTTTTCCTTGGATGTGAATGGACTTTACCCTATCTAGAATAGGGTAACCCATGGCTAGTTAGCTTAATACCTCATTAACAAAGGATTGGATATCCTTCCATAGTTCTATGGTTAGAAAAATTTCCTAAAATAGTACACTAACTTCATTTAGGTTATCAACCTAGGAGCATAAATTTGAGAGGATGACTCAAAGTATATGCTCTAATTTTTCTTTAAGTCATTACAACTAAAGTGAAGAAAATGTTAAAGGAAACATATGCTAGAAACTGAAACAAAAACTTAACTCAAACCTTTAAAGTAATGCTACAATAATAAATCTATCTATGTGCCTATGCTATAGGAACAACTCACTGATTTTGTTATCAATGGTTGTAGAAGAAAAAAAATTCTACTTTACAAGGAAACAAACAAGGAAATGAAATCTATTCTAATGGAACAATTCACTCACTAAGTGGGCTCCCTTGGATGAGTGAACAAAAAATACAATCAAGATAAAATAAATTAACTTGAACTACTCATCTATTCATTCATGGTGAAAAATTACACTTCAAAAAAAATATCACACTCTACTGCTATGAAAATCAACTTCCTATTCTTTCTCTTTCCAAAATTACAGTTAAAGCTACAACATTTGTTATTTAAAGGACACTACAACAACTTCCTAGCTCTATGATCACTTCATTAATGAGGATCAATTACAAACTCATAAAGTTTGAAATAGAATCAACATTAATCAAGATCAAATCCTCTAGGAATGTAGCAAGTTGCAGAAGCTACATTCGTGCACTGTTCCAATAGAAAGCATATAATGACTTGCTCCACTCATGATGGTTTAGCAATCTGGTTGGTTCCAACTTTAACGCTGAGGTGTTGACCCTTGAATATCTACGTCAATTATCTAAAAAACATTCAATGCACACACAACTTCCACATACATATATTTATTTCATTATCAATATTATAAAAGGTGTAAAGTTAAAATTACCACTATTGCAAACCTTATGGCTATAGGAGGAAAACTACCCAATACATAGCATAAATGGGGAAACATTTATCAATATGTAATATTAATTCATTATACCATTCTGATCCATAGATTCAAGAAAATATAGCATATTTGAACTATCCATACTTCTACTTCATGTCTTTACATACATACATACATACCTACATATAGAGATAAGTTCATTTGCCTAAAATAATGAAGTCATGACTATATCTGCAAGATAACTACTTAAAAAAAAGATAAAAATATATAAAAACAATGGCCTTTTAAAGGCCCATCATCCCCCCCAACTGAGCTATTTCTAGTCCCAACAACTGTAAAGTTTTTGATTTTGGCTTGAACTCTCCAATCAATATCTATTCTCTCCCATGGCTCATTCTTAACATAGTCAAAGTAGCTATAATTTGCCTTGAGCCTTCTCCATCATTGAACTTCTATTTTCATATCATGATCCTCTACATTTTTATTCACTATCAATAGTGACTATAGGAGAATAGGAGGCTGATACCTTAATGGAAGCCAATATTTGCACCGACTCCTTCCTAAATTGATATGCCATGGAATTTTGATAGTAGAAAGAGTTAAAATTTGAGGCGAGTGGGTTCTCTTATCTTTAGGTCATGTGGCATCTGTGTCCACCTTTGTCTAGAAGAAATAATTTTTGTCTCAACATCTTAAGATGAGTGTTGTTCCCTATCTACAAAGGCTTGTTCTTTGACTGAACATAATTTATTAGCTCCAGTAGGGTTGCTTAGGATAGAAATCCAATCCAAAAATGTTCAACTAGTGTGTTGATCTTCTAGTCTCATGAGAGGAACCATCATTTCATTGTCCCTATAAGCTACAACTTTATGTTCCCTACCTATCTCATTTTACATCCAATACATCATTGCTCTCAACTGCACATCCCCTATATAAAGGAATGAGTTCTACTCACTGTCATTAGGTACTACCAAATTATGGAGATACAATTCACATAGTAAATTCTTTAAAAGCATTGGAATAGATTGGAATGCATCATAAAAATCATGTGGAGTTGAAATGGAGGGATTAAGCCCTTCCATAATTCTAGTTAATTTGAAGTTTATAAGCTATTATTTGAGAAACAATGAATACACTAGTAATGGTGATCCACATTCCATCAATTTAGGAATCAATCCCATGACTTGTTCAATTCTCCTTTTTAAAACTTCATTCTAGTCTGAGCTCTACTTCAACTGATAACTTTGTTCTTTAATGATATATTTCATTTTTTCTCTTTCTAGCTTCCATTGAGCTCTTTCCCATAACAACTATTGAAACAAATTGATTCTTGCAGACAAAGGTGTAGACAGATTGGATGGTGGCAATGGTTCCCGATTAAAAATATCTACCCATTCAGATGTCAAATTAGGAATTTTTTTGGCACTTGCTAGTGTGGAGCATTCTCCTTGAGTTATGACAATTATTGTCACCACATTCTCTTCCTTACTGGATTCAGCTAATGCTTCAGCAAGTGTATCCAATCCATCCTTATTAAGCTTTTTCATTACTTCCTCAACAATTTCTTTGCTTGAATTCTAGATAGTCCTTAAGAGGAAGGTCTTTTAAATTCTCACTAGCATCCTACATAATAGGACTTCCTTCAAACTCCTCAGATGCTTTAGGATCATAAGACTGCTTATCTCTATCAATAAGAACATAATTAACACCAATGTCAACTTCAATTTGTGGACTCTGGTTATTTCACTCATTATCAATGTCTATATCTATTAGAAATATAAGAGGAGTAACTGAGAGGGGAGGGGTGAATTAGTTACTACTAAAATAAATCCCAGATCCCTTAGATGTCAGTACAAACTACAAATTGAAAACTGAATACTACTAATACTCGATAAACATACATAAAATGCTATAACTTGGTAATTACTGAATGTGCTCAATAAATGCTTAATATACAAACTTTAGATTTTATCTATGATTACCATTACTTTATCTTAGTTGCAAACACATAAAAGAAAATAGCATGAACACATTTGACACTAGGATTTAACGTGGAAATCCAATTTGGGAAAAATCACCAATTGCAACTAGTTACTATTTTCACTCTTCTGAAGTGAGCCCTGTTAGGATCCAACCCTATTAAAGTTTACAAAACACACTGCTAGGTGTGACCTTGTTAAAGGATTTAATCACCCTATTAGGAGTGGCCTTGTTAGAGGTTTTGAGACAATTCAATAGAACTACCATCTTGTTAGAGGATTTAAAAATAGTTGTTAAGCCAACTTTGTTAAGAGATTTAGATCACTACTACAATGGTTAGAGAGTAACAATGAGATGACCTAATTTGAGTGCAACTAAATTTCTAATTATAGATCTCTATTTTGGTTAGTACTTGATCCTTCCTGATCAAATATAGCTTTTTTGCTCCACAAGGATATTTTGCTTATCCTTCAAATTCGCTTCCTCTCTTCATCTTCAATACATTCATAACATCTTCATTGCTTCCTTCCTTTTGAATCCACAACTCAAACTTGTACTTATATCTTTCATATTATCAAGTTGGCTCAAATACAACTTAGAATAATTAATATTCATCACCTCAGTCGGCTAGAATCAATAGATAAACCAATTAAGCTTAATATGAAAAAATAAGAAAATCCTTCATTAGTCAACCCAACTTGGTAGAAACTAACTTAGAATCTATTTCCTATGTTAACCAATAGATGCCTAGTTAATACTACAAACTTGCAAAGATCCTTTGGAAATCGAGTGAGCTTGGTTAGCACTGGTTCTATCCAACTTTCCTTCATTAACTGAGTGAGCTTGGTTAACACTCATCTTTTATAGTCTTTCCTTTGATACCCAAGTGAACTTGGTAAACAATGCCTTCTAAACTAGGTAACCACAAGAATTCTTAGTAGACATAGAAAACTATCTTCACTACCCAAGTGAGCTCGACATATACTAACTAATAATTGTATGAAATTTGTGTGACATCAAAGACAATACATAATTAATCAATTTTATCCAACAATCTCCCTCTTTGGCATTGATGGTAACAAAACATGTCATAGCACAATAAAATTTTAGATTTATTCTTGAGAACTCCCTTTGTCAGTATGAGCTCTTCCTTTCACTAGATTCTTCCTTTGTCTATGACAACTTCTACCAAGTTCATTCAAAACTTTCTCCCCCTTACAATTTTTTTTTCCTTCTTTGAATGACAAAAAAATTCTCAAAGATATGATAATAAACTTCTCCCTCTTTGACAACGCATGCTAAAGATAATAATTCTATTAATATCAATGTACCTTAAGTATTGATTCATTTGCAATATGCCCTTATCAATTTTGCATCAACTGATTGATCTTCAACTTAGCTCTTGTTGATGCTTCACTGAACTTTATTTAGTGAGCTTCAGATAGAGGAATGACCCTAGCTTAGCTCTTAGATATAGAAATGAAACCTTAGGTAATGGCTTGGTGAACATATCTATAATCTATTATTTTGTAGTCACATATTCCAATCTGACTTCTTTATCTTGCACCAACTCTCTTAAGAAGTGATATTTTATAGCAATGTGCTTTGTTTTGGTATGCTTCACTAAATTTTTTGATATATTGATTGCACTGGTGTTATCATAGTATATGACTATTGGATCCTTGATCTCTATCTTCATTCCTTCCAACAATTGTTTGAACCAAACAATGTTAGAACAATTAACTGCTACTACCACATATTTTGCCTCTGTTTTGGATAGAGATGTACAATTTTTCTTCTTGCTTGTCCAAGAAACTAGTCTTTTACCAAGAAAGAGTGCTCCACCACTAGTGCTTTTTCTGTCATCAATACTTCCTTCCCAATCAGCATCAATAAATACTTTCAAGTCTAGATTGCCACCAAGTTTATACCATAATCCATAGTCTTTAGTACCTTTCAGATATCTCATGAATCTCTTGATTTCCATCATGTGATTTTCTTGAAGATTTGCTGAGAATCTTGCCACTATTCCAACTACTAGAGCAATATTAGGCCTTGTATGTACTACATACTGTAATTTTCCAATCATTGATCTGTATGTGGTCTAATCTACTTCTTTGGAATCATTATTTTTAAAAAGCTTATGTCCAGTAGACATAGGGGTTCCAACAGGTCTTGAATCTTCTATTCAAAACTTCTTTAGTATCTCCTTGATATATTTAGATTGAGTGATGTAGACACCATTTTTGTTCATCTATATCTGCAATCCAAAAAAGAATTTTATCTTACCAGACATGGACATCTCAAATTCTTTACTCATTTCTTCTAAAAATTCTTTTCACAAGTCATTATTTCTTGTAAATAGAGTATCATCAACAAATATTTCTACCAACACAATCTTCTGTTCTGGTCCTTCCTTGATATGTAGACTACTATTGTCATTTGTTATTTGAAAGCCAATCTATACCAAGTAATTATGAAGTCTTTCATACCAAGCTCTAGGAGCTTGCTTAAGAACATATAATACTTTGTGTAACTTGCAAACCATGCATCTTTTGCTAGGATCTAAAAAACCTTCTAGTTGTTCAATGTAGACTTCCTCATCAAGAATTCTATTCAAGAATGTAGATTTGACATCCATTTGATACACTTTAAATCCTCTATGTGCTGCATATGCTAGTAAAGTTCTGACACCTTCTAGTCTTGCTACAGGAGAAAAAGTATCACCATAATCAATACCTTCTTCTTGAGAATACCCTTTGCACACCAATCTTTCTTTGTTTCTTGAAACTTTTCCATCTTCATTCAGCTTATTTTTGAAGACCCACTTTGTGCCAATTACATTTTTATTCTTGGGTCTAGGAACAAGAGTCCAAATTTGGATTTTTTCTATCTGTTCTATCTCTTCATTCATTGATTCAATCCAACTTTCATTTTCCAGAGCATCTTTAACATTTGTAGGTTCAAATTCAGCAAGTAAACATGTACCTTTTAATTTTCTTCTTGTCATTGTTCCATCAGATTTGTCTCCAATGATCTGATCAGGTGCATGATGCCTTCTGACATATCTTGCTAACACAGGCTCTTTGAACTTTTAATGAGTTCCACTATCTTTATTATGAACTTCAATTTTAAGCTCGGGTCCTTCTATCTATGACTTGGGTCCATAAGACTTGATTTGAACTAGCTTGGTAGCCTTTGACTTGACTCAGGTCTTTGTGACTTGGGTTGCACTGTTAGCAACTCGATAACTATTGGAGATTTTGGTGACATGAGGGATGAATCTTCCTTTCTTTCAGATAGGTTTGGTAGGGTATTAGGTTCATAGGAAACAAATCTTCTATAATCCTCTGGCTCCTTGTTGCTTTCTTCTTCACTCTTTTCTACAAACTCATCAATTCTAACACATGCACTTTCTATTATTTTATGAGTAGAGAAATTCAAAAAATTGTATGCTTTACTTTTGTAGGAGTATCCTAGAAATATGCCTTCATCACCTTTTACATCAAATTTGCCTTTTCTAGACTCTTTCAAGATATAACATTTGCTGCTAAATACTTTCAAGTAACTTACATTAGGTTTGTAGCCATACCATAGTTGATAAGGAGTTTTGTTTGAGTCATTCTTCAATTGTTCTCAATTCAAGGTAGGAACTATAGTGTTGATAGATTTCTTCCAGTATTTGAGAGCAACATTCTTTTTAATCATTACGATTCTTGCACAATCCATGATAGATCTATTTCTTCTTTCAGCTATACCATTCTACTATGGTGTACCAGGGGCTGATACTTGTCTTTTAATTCCTCTTTCAATGTAGTATTGAATTCATTGGAGATGAAATCACTACCTCTATCTGATCTTGAACATTTCAACCTCTTTCCAGTTTCTTTTTCTACTCTTGCTAGATACCACTTGAGTTTTTGAAAGGCTTCTAATTTTTCTTTCAGATACATTACAGTCATCATTCTAGAATAGTCATCAACAAAAAGAATGAAATTTTTTTCTCCACTATAACTCTCTATTCCAATAGGTCCACATATGTCTGTATGAACAATTTCTAAGACTTCTTCTGACTCATAGTTTTTGCTTTTGAAACTAGTCTTTCCCATCTTACCATTTTGACAATTCTTGCATAAACCCATATCAGGCTTCTTTGAACTAGGAATGCCTCTTACTCTTCTATGTTTTCTTATCTTGACCAAAATATCAAAGTTTACATGACATAGCATTTTGTGCCACAATAAATTTTCTTCTATTTGAGCAATAAAACATGAACAATCACTAAGATCAAGATAAAATAGATTACCTTTTGTTTGCTTGCTAGATCCAACCGGATTTCCTTTTCCATCTAGTAGTTTGGCCTGTCCATTCATGAATTTTACCTTGAATCCAATGTTATTCAATTGTGCCACACTCAATAGATTATGCTTTAGTCCTTCAACCCAATAAGCATTGTCAGATACAAGTTCTTTAGTTAATGAAATACATCCTTTTCCTTTTATGTTACAAGATTCATTGTTTCCAAATCTCACACTACCTCCATCATAATATTCCATATGTTCAAGTTTTGTTTGTCTCTAGTCATATGATGTGAATAGACACTATCAATAATCCATATATCATTTTTGCTAATATGAGAGATAAGTGCCATCTTATCTCCTTCATCATCATATTCATCTTTTACAACAATATATATCATTTCATCTTTACTGTTATCAGAATCTTTAGCTATAAAACAAGATTTCTTACCTTTGACCTTGTAGTTCTCATAGTTCTTGGATTCCTTATTTCCTTTGTGCTTAATACCTTTCTTTTCATCTTTGATTTCTTTATTTGGACACCTTGAAACAAAGTGACCAACTTCTTCATAGGAAAAGTAGATTAGAGGAACTTTACCTTTGTACTTTCTTCTACCTTTGGAATACTCCCTTGCAAGTAGGGCTTCAACAACTTCAAGATTACTTTCTAAACTTTCTTCTGATTCTTCTTCTTCACTTCTTGATTGACTAGAATATGATTTCTTACCCTTTTCTTTGAGTGGGATTTTAGCTTTAAAAATAGATCCAATGACCTTTGAACTAGGAACATAGTTATCAAAGTTATCTAACTCAAAAGCTGTCAATCTTCCAACTAGAACATCCAAAGATATTTTATTATTTGGATCACATCTCATCTCTTTAATAATAGATTCTCTAATTGCATAAATAGGAAGAGATCTCTAAGTACCTTGCTTACAACTATTTTCTCTTCAATGTCTCCTCCAGATGCTTTGATTGCACTTACACTTGCTTTGATCCTTTTCACATTTTTTGCAATATTTTCATCTTCTCTCATTTTCATCTGACCAAAATGACTTCAAAGAATTTCAGCATTAGCCCTTCTTACATTGTCATCTCCTCCATATACGTATTTTATTTTGACCCACATCTCATGAGATGTCTTGTAGTCTTTGACTTCATCAAATTTAGCATAACTAAGAGTAGATGTAATATCAATCATCATGATGTTATGATTCTTCTTTTCAATAATATCTTCAACAAATAATGTTCTAGTGAGAGTCTTGTATTCAGTATCAAGATATTTTCACCCTAAATCACTGATGGTAGCCAAGTGTAACTTCATAAGTCCTTGCCATGCTGCAAAATTGTCTCTGTTCAGCTTGAGAATCTCTCTTCTGTAAGACATACTGATCTTTAGCTTAGCTCCTTGAAACCTTCTCTACAAGCACAAAAAGCTCTGATGCCAACTGTTGGAAATATAAGAGGAGTAATTGAGAGGGGAGGGGTGAATCAATTACTACTAAAATAAATCCTAGATTCCTTAGATTTTAGTACAAACTACAAACTAAAAACTAAATACTATTGATGCTCAATAAACATACATAAAATGCTGTAACTCGATAATTACTGAATGTTCTTAGTAAATGCTCAACATAAATAATTTAGATGTAATCTATGATTACCATTAGTTTAACTTAGTTGCAAACACATAACAGAAAATAGCATGAACTCATTTGACACCAGGATTTAACATGGAAACCTAATTTGAGAAAAACCACCAATTGTAACTAGTTACTATTTTCACTTTTTTGAAGTGAGCCCTGTTAGGAGCCAACCCTATTAAAGGTTAGAAAACATACTATTAGGTGTGACACTATTAAAGGATTTAATCGCCCTATTAGGAGTGGCCTTGTTAGAGGTCTTTAGACAATTCAATAGAACTACCACCTTGTTAGAGGATTTGCAAATAGCTATTAAGCCAACTTTGTTACGAGATTTAGATCACTACTACAATGATTAGAGAGTAACAATGAGATGACTTGATTTGAGTGCAAATGAATTACTGATTACAAATCTCTGTTCTAGCTTGTACTTGATCCTTCTTGTTTGAATATAGCATTTCTATTCCACAAGGATATTCTGCTTATCCTTTGAATTCGCTTCCTCTCTTCATCTTCGATACATTCATAACATCTTCATTACTTTCTTTCTTTTGAACCCACAACTTGACCTTGTACTTATATATTTCATATTATCAATTTAGCTTAAATACAACTTAGAATAATTAATATTCATCACGTTAATATGCTAGAATCAAAAGATAAATTAATTAAGCTTAATATTCCAAAATAAGAGAATCCTTCATTAGCCAACCCAATTTGTTAGAATCTAACTCAGAAGTGATTTCCTGCGTTAATGAATAGAAGCTTGGTTAACATTGTACACTTGAAAAGATCCTTTAGCAACCAAGTGAGCTCAGTTAGCATTCGTTCTATCCAACTTTCCTTCATTAATTGAGTGAGTTTAGTTAACACTCATTTTCTGCAGTCTTCTTGTGGGTGCAGGGTTTCATTAATATTACTTTCATCATTAGGTTATTGTTTTGACTTCTCTTCTTTAGGTTCCACAACTTTACCTTTTCTTTCCCTAATCATAGACCTAGTCTTAATAGATGATGGGGTCTTAGGGGCACTGACAACTTCTTTATTTTGGATTTTCTTTTTGCTAGAAATAGAGGTATCAACTATATAAATCCTCTTCTTAGTTGGTCTAGGACTAGAGGGAGAGGCTTCACAAATGTTTTTAGTTCTGGGAATAACCTTATAAAAACTAGTAGATGTCCTTTCCCTTCATCCAATACCCTGGCCTCTAGGGCAACCCAATCTAGGCTCTACCTTATTTAATTGAAAAAAATCTTCCCATGTCCCAATTGATTATCTGTTTAAATCCCTTTCCACAACTAATTTTATCAAACAATAATGAGAGATAGGTTGATCCTTTCTTGATTGTACTAAAGAATCTTTCTTCTTAAAAAATATTAAATGAGAAATTGGGAAAATTTACTTGTTTGTAATCATGCCACAGATGAGCCAAAATATTGAAATGTAGGGCGTATACATATTTGTAACGACCTTCAAAAATGAACAATTGAATGATGAATGTTGCTGGCTAGATAAAATCCAAAGGAAAAGATAATCTAGAGGTACCCTACTTCTTGTCAATGTCCAATGAAGGGTCATGATGCAAACTGACCTATGCCCTAGCCATTCATAGGTTAAAATCTTTTGCCCAATTTTCTCCCTCTTAGGGTAGCCCAATGACTTTTGCTACCACAAATTCTATAAATTCAATTCTAAGGCCCTTAACCATTGCTAAGCCATCCTTCAATGTGCTTAGAAATTATAGAGAAATCTCCTCATCAAATCCTTTAAGTCTGAGGCAATATTCTAACCATTCTCTTCTCCCAAACATCTCACAACTGGCTGTATCGCCCAATAAAACTCGGTGATCAAGTATTTCATATCTCTAAAAACCTCCACCCATTGTACATACATCAAAAACTTGGCAAAATCATGGCATTTTTAGAGTTTAGTAATGACCAATTAATAATTTTTTTAATGTTATGGCACTAGATAGAGAAAAGGACGTACTACTACTGCATGCTCCTTAAAAAATTTAATACACAAAATCTCATAGTATCCTTCCTTACATCAAGTCTCATAATTTTTGTCTTGTGTACATGTCTACCACCTTGAACACATTGTTAGTCATCATTACAAGTTAAGCTCAACTTAAATGTCCTTAACTCCATTAATGACACAATCATAGAAGGATAGGTCATCAGTATGTGACAACAGTCATCTCATAAGACAATAACTCTTAAAGTTTACATGTGATTTGAAATTTTGAATAATGAATATCCCCCAACCCCAACTAAGTAAATGCATAGGTCCCACTAGGATAGGATATCCAAGAGTAATAAATTTAAACAACATGAATTCCTAACAAAGAGTGACTAAAATAAAATATATGTAATAGTATGTGGCATGTACCTGGTAGGCACTGTAGGAAAGTGTTCTAAAAGGATCATCAGAAGTGATGGAGTGATGGGATGGGTTGGAAGGATAGAAAAGAGAGAGGGTGAGATGAAGTGTATGGCAGCAAAATTACTTTCAAGAAGAAAGTGTTTATTATGAAAATCTTGAAAGGAACTGTGATTTAGCAGTAGTTAGGGTATAAGACCCAATTGCTATGCTGAAACTACTATAGGAACTCCTCATGACTAAATTGGTTTATTGTAAAGCTTGAGGTGATGCTCATTGACAAGTAACTTGAATCAAATAGGATCAATGGTAGACAACTAGACTGCTCCATTTGGGAAAACAACACCAATTTCATACAGTCCTAACCAAAGAGTTTAAAACTTGCCTAGATTTTGTTGATATTTGGAATCATAGAGAAGTGCCAAATTGCCTACAAAAAACATTTTATCTTTGATAAACTTATCATGCCACTACTTCTAGTGATGCTGGATGAGTTTGGTGTTGTTTAATGTAGATTTGTACCATTCATTGAGGCTATTTAAACTTAGAATTTGGTCTTGCTATGCAATAGTGAGTTCCATATTGAGCTCCAATGTAGTCCTTAATGTTTAATATTCAAACTCTATAGGAATTACAATTGACCTACCATAGATGAGTTCAAAAGGAGTAAAACCTATTGTGGATTTCCAGGTGGTTCTATAAGCCCAAAGAGCTTTAGGAAGGCATATGGCCCAATCCTTCCTATGAAGTGCTACTATTTTGGTGAGAATGTCTTTTAACTCCCATTGGTAAATTCTACTTGGCCATTAGCTTGTGGGTGGTAAGGTGATGCTTTACCATGCCAAATAACATATTCTTCCATGAGAGCAACCATCAAATTAGATGTAAACTAAGCTCCTTGATCAGATGTCAACTCCCTAGGGACTCCAAACCATGTAAAGATGGATTCATACAAGAACTTTGCAACATTATTATCCATTGGGTGTTTCATGAGTTTGGTCTCTTCCCACTTAGTTACATAATTAGTGCAAATTAAGATATAGGACCTACAAAGTCAATCCCCCATTTAACAAAGGGTGCAACAACTACTTGAGGCTATAGGGGCATTTCATCTAATTTAGTGGGTCTTCCCATATGTTGACACTTATCACATTTCTTGGTGTATCTAGATGCATCCTTGTGTAAACTTGATCAATAGTACCTGATTGCCAATATTTTAAAGGTTCTCCTTTTGGCTACAAAATGACCTCCATAGGGCTTATCATGACATACCCTCAAGATATCATATGTTTCATCTTCCCTTATGCACCGTTACATTACTTGATCAGGTTTGGTATAAAATATAAATCCAACAATCCAAGAATAGTTAAAGCTCTTTTTGGAGAGTATCTTCCTTTCTTTAGTAGAGAAGTGAGCTAGCATCTTGCCCGTGGTTAGGTAATTTTTAATACTTGCATACCATGGATATTGTGCTAACAATAGGAAAATGTGTTCATCTAGAAAACTATCGTCAATGGTTACATGATCATCAAGGACATGCAACCAAGAGAGAAAGTTAGCTACCACATTGGCCTTGTCAGGTTTATCTATTATGGTGATATCATATTTTTGCATAAGTAACAACCAACAAGTCAACTTTCCTAATTCATCAAATACTTTATAGCAAAGAAATTAGTATAAACAAATATTTTATATCCAGTAATATAGTGCATGAATTTATTTAGTGTACAAATAATTGCAAGTAGCTCTTTTTTAGTGACTGTGTAATTAAACTCTACACCTTGCAAATTTTTGGTGATGAAATAAATAACATGTTCAACTAAGTCTACCTTTTAGCCTAGCACCAAACCTATAGCATAGTCTGAGGCATCTATATGGATGTGGAAAGGTAGTCCCTAATCAGGCCCTCTCAATACTAGTTTTGTGGTGAGAACTTCTTTAAGCTACTCTAGTTATAAAGGGGTGCTGCAAGTTGACTAAAATTATTGATAAATCTTCTATAATATTCAACATGTCCTAGTAAACTTCACACCTCATTTTTCTTCTCTTATGTAGGCAAAGTATGAATGACTTTAATCTTGGTGGGATCTACTTGGATGCCTTTGGATGAAATGAATTGACCTAGTACTACTTCCATCATCATTAAACATTTTTCACTATTTAGGGAAAGGTTATAGTCTTGGAATATCTTGAGTATCATCTTTAAGTTGGCTTTTGTCTCCTCAAAATTAGTCCCATAAACAAAAAAATCATCCATGTAGATCTCCATACAATTAGTAGATATATCCAAAAAAGATACTTATGACAACTCATTGGAATGTGGTTGGGGCATTACACAGGATAAAGGGTAAGACTGAGTAAGAAAAAATACCCCATGGGCATGTGAAAGTTGTTTTTTCTTGATCCTCTAGAGCTATTTGTATCTAATTGTGACCACTAAAACCATCCAAAAAAGAGAAATATTTTCTTGCTAGCTAGGTTCTCAAGAGCTTGAACTATAAATGGTGAAGGAAAGTGGTCTTTATTAGTGGCTAAATTGAGCTCCCTATAGTCTACACAAACTCTCCATTTTACTCCCTTATTTGGTACAATAACTAGGTGTGAGACCCATTAGCTATTGGAGATGGGGTGATAAAACCAACACTTAATAGTTTTTGTAGTTTATTCTTAACTATAAACTTCAAAATAGGGTTAAAAATCCTCTAAGGCTTTTGAATAGGTTTGAAATTAGGACTGATGTAAATCTTGTGAGTGTAAAGCATAGGGCCTAGCCCTTTCATGTCCATGTAGTCCCAAGAAAATGATTTTAGATTCTCCTATACTAATTGCAACATAATTTTCTAATGTGAAGGTGATAAGGCATTGTTTACATTCAACTCCCTTTCCGGGCCAACTTCCATCTTAATAACTTTATCTATCATGAATAACTGGGCAACATAAGAAGAATCCATCTCATGAGATAATAATGAATAAAGGAATTGGGAAGCTTTAGAATGCTGAGGTGTGTTCAAAGGTGATAACATGGTTTCTAGGATGCAGTTAGCTCAAGGAAACACTTGAGCTTATACTCCATATTCATTCATGGATAATAGATGAAATTATCTCATCTTCTTTCTAAGAGGCCACAAATGATTCTCGACCTGTCATCATTAGTTGATGGATGGAATTGACCTCTAGATCTTCATCACCCAAAACTAGCCAGACTACTGGTCATCTAAAAATAGTGGCTGAGCAGGGGAGTATAAGGTCAGGTTCATAGTATGGATACCATTGGATATTGTCATCTTTCTAGATCAAGAAGCTATATAGGCATCTACAGTGGCCAACAATGGTTGCCCTAAAATTAGAAGATATCCACCCATGTTAACCTTTGGGCAAAGTACAAAAAAGTCTACTAGATACTCCCAAGAATTTAAGGTGATTATTACATCTTCTATCATCCCATCTGGTTTGATAGTAGAACTATGAGCAAGCTAAAGTATGGTTGGTGTTTCTCTAAGACCAAGGATATATAACCAAGATAACACCTCCTTTTTCATGATGTCTATAGATGCCCCTTAGTCAACTAAAGAATTTTGAACTTGCATCCCATGAATGGTGATAGTAACCATAGGATTCCTAGGGCTGAGATATTTCAGTACAACTAATTTCTCCAACATTAAATTAGGCAATTGTCCTAAGACATGAATAGTTTTTGGATTCTTCTTCTTTCTTCCTAGATGTTTGATACATGCTTCCTTGATAGCTTTAGTATAGGCATAAAATTCCTTGATAGCATAAAGTAATGGTATTTGTACTATCATTTTCTTCAGTTGATTGAGTAAATCAATTTCTACACAATTTTCTATAGGCTGGCCTTATTCCATTAACCTATGAGGGAATGGAGGTTCTTTAGCTACAAGAGAGGTCTATTGATTTGACACTTCTACCTATTCACCTAGGGAATTATCAACTTCATTTATTATAGGATTTTGGGGTGAAGGAAGAGTAGTGCATGATCTTAAGTGGATATCATTCAAGGAAACAACGTAGCTTTGTTGTTGTGTTGGTTGTTTGGTATTATTAGGATTAGGATTAAGCTAAACTAGTAGTTGAGTCTTCTTGGAAGGAGCATTAGTGGATACATGAGGAGGCATTAGAGCCTACTATTGAGGTGGCAGCATTAAGGCTTGCTCATTAGGTTGGGTATTCTAGTTTTGGTTTTGCTGCCAACCCTACTAAGGTTACTGCCAACGCTATTAAGGTTGTTGCCAACCTTGCTGGGGTTGCTGCTAGCCTTGTTGAGGTTGCTGCCAAACTTGCTAAGGTTGTTTCCAATTATTATTTCCACTAAAACTAGTATTTTTCCATTTATTGTTACTATTATAACTTTGAAGAGGATCTTGTGGCATACCTTGTCTTTGAGCCCATGGTCTTCATTGAGAAACTTAGAGCACTTCTCCATTTTCATCAATGACTTTAAACTCAGTAGGCATTGGTTGTGTTTCTAGACTTGCAACAAACTTGCATCTATAGTGCCTTTTCTTTTCCCTACAATGTGGAAAAAATTCAGCTAACATGGCATCGACTTTGTCCTTCTTCCTTCTCGTTTGCATAGTCTCTAGTTGAGTGACTACCTCATTAATGATGTCTTGTTTGAAATCTGATAGTAAATTGGATAGTTCCATCTTTGATACTCCTAAACTACCATTAGACTTATGTGGTAGGTTTCTAAGTTTCCTACCTTTCTTTGTAGTGGCCCTAGAATAGTTCAAACATATGCTTTATATATCCATCTAGATTTTTAGAGTGATACCTCCTCCTACCATTAGATCTAAAGTTTAAATACTTCCATCATTTAATCCTCTTAGAAAAAGATGTTTCTTTGATTCCTTGTTTAGTTGATGTTGTGTGTTACACTATAGGTTGAACATGAACTATGAAACATAGGCTTCCAAGGTTTCATCATCCTTTTGGGACATTTTGAAAAGGTCATCCCCTTTTAGATCTTGACCGCTGCAATATTCTTTGTACTTTGTGAGAAACAAGTTGCTCATTATAGGCCAATCTACTATAGCATTAGCACCCAGCCCCATGAATCAACCCCATGAGCCATCTAAGAGAAGCTTCCTTTAGGGTAGATGGAAATAAATTCATCTTGTGAGCATCAATTGTAAAGTCATAACTTTTGCAAAGGATATCAAACTTAAAGAGGAAGGTTTTAGGCTATTCAATAATTAGGCCATAAAACTTGGGAAGTGCAACACAAGGTATGTTCTTCAAGTTTTGATTACCTTTATAAGGAGGGATAGGAAAAAAAAATGTAGGTAGAGGCTGAGCTAGCCTTGGAGGAGGACTTGTGGGTGGCAGTTGATAGATGACAAGAGCAAGTGGATTATCTTGGTATTATAGTTACAAAGAGATCATTCAAATGCAAGGATTATTTAGAGGATGAGGGTATTCATTCTTGAATAGTAGTGAATGAGTTTTCAAAAGTTTCTTCTTCTTCATTCTCATTGTGATGTTCTTTAGGCTTAGGATAAGAAATGTCTTCCTAATTATTATAGGGAAGAAATCTCCTAAGGAGGTCTCTTCTTCTATACATGCAAAATAATGCATAATTTGAACTAACATAATAACTTCAGGGTTGAACTAGATTAACACCTTCCTTGACAATGATGCCAAAAATGGCTGGATAGCTTAGTACCTTTGTAACATAGGATTAGTTATCCTTCCATAGTGATTCTATGGTCATACCACTTCATGTGTTTTTCCTAAAATAGTACACTGACTTCATTTAATTTGTCAACCCAAGAGCATGAAATTGAGAGGAGGACTACAAAGTATATGCCCTAATTCTCCTTTAAGTCATTACAACTAAAGTAAAGGAAATGTTGAAGGAAACCTATGCTAGAAAATAAAACACTAGCTTAACTCAAAGCTTTAAAGTAATGTTGCAACAATAAATCTATCTACATGTCTATGCTGTAGGAACAACTCACTGATTTGATTATCAATGGCTATAGGAGCAACAAAATTCTACTTTGTAAGGAAACAAACAAGGAAATGAAATCTATTCTAAGGGAACAATTCACTCACTAAGTGGGTCGCCTTGGATGAGTGAACAAAAAAGACAATCAAGATAAATAAAATAAACTTGAACTGCTCATCTATTTATTCATGGTGAAAGATTACACTTAAAAGCAATATCACACTCTACTACTATGACAATCAACTTCCTATTCTTTCTCTTTCCAAAAATACACTTAAGGCTACAACAACCATTATTTAAAGGATACTACAACTACTTCCTATCTCTATGATCACTCCATTAATGAGGATCAATTACAGACTCATAAAGTTTGAAACAAAATGAACATTAATCAAGATTAAATCCTCTAAAAATATAGCAAGTTGTGGAAGTTACATTTGTGCATTTTTTCAACAAAATTTAGTTGGTTCTGACTTTAATGCTGAGGTGTTGACCCTTGAATATCCATGAAAGTACCTGAAAAACATTCAATGTACACAAAACTTCCACATACATGTATTTATTTCATCATCAATATTAGAAAATGTGTAAAGTTCAAATTACCACTCTTGCAAACCCTATGGCTATAGGAGGAAAACTACCCAAGATATAACATAAATGGGGAAACATTTATCAACATGTAATATTACTTCATTATACCATTTTTGTCCATAGATTTAAGAAAATATGGCATATTTGAACTATCCATACTTCTATTTCATGTCTTAACATATAACATATAACATATACATAAAAAACATAAGTTCATCTGCTTAAAATCATGAAGTCATGACTGTCTCTACAAGATAGCTGCTTAAAAATAAGATAAAAAGATCTTAAAACAATGGTCTTTTAGAGGCACATCAACCCATGCCATGATTGATAATAGGATTTGTAATCTTCACTAGTCAATTCTCCAACCAGAGTTTCATGTCGTGGATTTTCATGTTAATGCAACTTTGATACATTCCACCCTCAAAACCTTTGGGAAGTTTAGGGCATGAGTTAACCCTTTTTTCTTGTGTTCATCCTTCAATATTCCATTCTCATCCAATTTGTCATATCTATTCCTCAACTAGAAGTATAAAATCTCTCCAATCTTCCATGTGTAACATGATCCAACATCATGAACTATAATGACCCTCAGTGGAATTGTTGATAATGCTCTGAAAGATTCAACAAATAATACAATATCAAGGTATGCCCTAAATTTTGGTGGGGGCATACTTCATTTAAAACTAATTGAGCATTAATAACCTTGAATAAAACCTTCTTCTTGCTTGCAGATACAATCGATGCCATTTCTTTAGATTATGGTTTTATTTTCAAGCAACTTCACAACTCGATCTCAATTCAACTACAAAAAACTTGCTTGATATTCCAATGACATGCACCAGATCTTCAATAAATTTTCACATGTTTTCTTTACAACCACCTTCTCAATTTTCTCTTGTAAATTCTTGAACTATTTCTGAGTAAAATAAGCTTTTAATTCCACTTTATAAGGTTAAATGATCAAATTAGGTCTCCATAAATGTTTTGTACATGTATTAGGTTCTCAATAGTGTCTTGGCCAACTCAATGAAACTTGGCAAAAAAAATTCCTTTGACTTCATTCGATTAATACCACTACTCAATTCATACTGCAACTTGGTCTTGATTAGACTCTAGTACAAGTACTCAGTCTTTACTAACAACTCAACTTGATACTAACTTACATTACTCAAATTAAAACTTCAAGCTTATCATTGTGCATCCATTATCATGCATTTTTGAACTTCACTACATTTAATCTAGGAACTAATGTAAGATTCAAAAATTTAAATATAGTTCCATACATGCCTCTTTTGTTTTAGTTTGAGCTGGTGGAATCACCTAATCCATTGGATTCGATGATCACAACTTTACCATTTGAACTATTGTCTTCTTTAGTTTTCTTTCTCCATGTCTATTTAATTTGGCTTCTCACTTCTTTAGTAGTGACCTTTGCCTTTCCATTATTATGTTCGACATTAGGTGTCGATGCTTGATTCATGCAATCTTTGCTTAGGTGACAAACCTTCTGATAGTTGGAACACACTAGTCCAAAATTTCTCTAATTGTACGATCTTCCTCTTACATGTATCCTAGCAGAGTTTGTTGCAATATGTCCATACTTACCAAAAAGTTGACAATTCACCCAAGTATTATTATCCCAATTTATGGTATTACCTTGCTTAGGTGCTTTTCCTTGACCTTTAGGTGTCCAATTGTTCTTTGTTTTAGATCTACAATCTTGTGCCTTTTGACCATACTTTTGACACATGTGACAATAACCTTCAAATGTAAAAGTAGATCATTTATTACTAACCTTTGATCTACATTCATGTGCTTGGTGTCCATGTTTATAAGACTTCAAGTAATTTCTATTGAATTTGGGTTTAGAATTTGAATTATCAATTTTTCTCATGCAGAGATTTTTTGTATGACCTTGTTTTCCAAAATTATAACATGTAGGCTTCTTGTTCTTTAGTTTCTAGTCTTATTCCTTTGTTCTCCTTTCTTTGACGGATCTTCTTGCTTGACACAAGATAGGAACTTGTCATATCCTAGTGTAGAAATGTGATGAGGTCTCCTTGGTACATTTCTCTATTCAAATACTAATCTCATGCCTGCTTTAGGTTTGTTCAACCTCTCAGTGAATTCCTTTTTAGCTTTCAACTTGTTCATCAATTTGTCATTCTTTGATTTCAAATTTGCAATCTCCAAATCCTTTTGTACAATCTCATGATTTTCACTTAGTAACTGATTGACCATATTAAAGTAATTATGAGTTAGTAGTTTCTATATCTCTTTGATCCTTTCATCAAGTCTTGTAGTCCTCTATCTTTTATCTTCATCTATCATTGCGTTGTCTTCTTTAGCTCTTGCTCTATCTTTCTCAACCTTTTTCTTTTGTTCAGTAACTTTACATACTGGTACTTCTTGTATCTCATGTTCTCTTTTCAATGCTCTTACTTCTTCAAAAATTTATTCTTCTCCAACAAATCTTCTATTGCTACATTAGATTCACTAGATCTTCCTTCATCAAACAACTCTTCAACAATTTTTTCTTTGTATTGGGTGTCATTTTGTTGAATTGCCATATATTTCCTTCTCTTTAAGGATTTCCTCAATGTCTCCTTAGAATAATTTTCTTGTTTAAATGCAAGTTGAACATCAATCTTCAAATTTTGAATGATCTTTCCCAATTTGTAGGCTTCCATTTTCAAGATCTTTTAGTCCCAAGTGGTTATACTTCTACCAAGAGTATACAACTCTAATACCAATTGTTGGAAATCTAATAGGGAAAGTAAGATACTAAGAGGGGGGTGAATGGTGATCTATACAACTTCAATATTTTAAGAAATAATCAAATTTGATATCTCCACATAAACCCTTATTAAACCTTATCATTATATCAATACAATCATGTACTTCAACATAATATTAGATTCAATATCTAATTGCATGAATACAAATCACAAACACATAAAACACTTAGAAAAAAGATTTGGTAATGCAGAAAATCTCCAAGGTGAAGATAAAACTATGGTGGGGATGGCACCCACAAAACCTTTACTACTATAGTAGTAAATTTTACCTGTTAGGGCTACAAATTTGACCACTTCTGATGGTTTACCTTGTGAGGGGTCTTCCTTGTTAAGAGCTTACAAGACTATTAAGTCCTACCTTGATTAAAGTATTTAGACATCATAGCTAAGTGAGTAATCAGTTAGGATATTTACAAAAGGTTTGCTAGGACAAATATGTTAAGAGATTACACCCTAAAACACCTATTAAAATATATTAGTAACCAATCCTCCAGTTTACACTTGAATGTTGATGATAGATCTTTGAGCTATCCAATTCATTGATCACCTTTCTAATCTAATATGTCACTAACTCTACAAATTAACTTCTTGGTCACCTTTTCCTTTAATACTCTAATCTAGAACTTTGCATCCAAAACTTATAGTAATCACAACTTCTCGTGCACATAGTAGAATTGGGTCTAAAACCCTCCTTATATATCTATTTGGAAAAGCATCTAGAACATGATCAACAATCAAGATTCACCCCTTTAGTTATTTAGTCCTTCTAAATTTTTTATTGGTCAATTATCTTTCATAGGGATTAATGTTCTACAATTACAGGTGTGATTACCACCTTAGCCAACTCCTATATCATAGAATCAACATTACAAATCAACAAAAATGGTTTAACTCAAAGCTGATGCTTTTCCAAACTATTATGCAACATGGTGTCACTAGAATTCAATAGCTTGTTGGTGTTCAACCTTAACTATTCTTCCTTATTGATCCTTGACTTATACTACACTTGACATGAACTAAATTACTTGACTTATACTATGTTCTCTTATGTCTAGTTTAACTTCTACATCACTTGATATATATTGTTTTGCTCAGTGATGCTAGTGTGCACTCGACTCTAATTATTACTTGGCTATAATTGAATAAGTACAAAAATCCATATCTTTTCTCGACCCATTATGATGGCTTGGTCGCAGTGATGACTGATAAACTCTACCTAGAAATTTACTAGGTGTTTGACACTAATAGACGAATTTCCCTTAGGGATCAATAGTATGATGCATTTGTTTTATAATATGATTGTTTCTCATGGATTATTTTTAGTCTTTTATTCATTGAAAACATGTGTATGTAGACACATGTCCTCTATAAAATAGTATGCAAGTTAAAACTTATTAAAATTTTAGTACTTTTTTCAATTTTAAGAAATTCCATATGATATGTTACTATAACAATTTGTTTTTATTAAACAAAAGGCATACACCTATATATATGTGTGTGGAGTGTATTAATAAGATAAATGTTGATTACATCATTACTTATAATATGTATCTCAAAATTGATCATTATGACTAAATAATTCATCTGAGAAACCATTATAAGAGTATTTTCCATATTGTCCAAATCCTAACTCTAACACATTGAAAAACTAAATTATAATATGAAGACTACACCACCAATCATATACCCTTAACAAAGTGTAGATGACCACAAACCATAAACACACTACCAAGCACATCTCCAAAACATCAATGACACCTAAAACCATAAATAGACATAGAATATCATCTTTCATTATTACAAATTCATCTACAATATCAATAATGCCAATAGAAGTCCCCAAACTTGAATCATTTTGTGACAAAGGGATTGACCCGAGATCAACTATCACAATAGAACGATTAACCTACACTTGGTGTAACACATTCACTACTCCTACTATCATGATAATATTATTAGTATACTGCATAATGTTGATGTTTGTAGGATCTAGAGCCTCTATGCCCATATCATCCTCTATTACAAAATATCAATTATAACACACCTAGTCTAAAAGTGACTCCATTGTATAAAGAAATTTTATACTAAAGATATGATTATCATGTCAATTGATGTATCCTATGTGGCATTTCCCACAACACTTTATGGAATCATAATTAAACTGGATTTTAGTGTAAATCATGTCAAAGAACTTTGAATGTTCTACTTTTCAAACTGTGGAAGGCACAATTGATGAAAATCCCATTGGAATGTTTAGATAACTGAGAGGGAGGTGGGAGGGGGTGAATTAGCTATACAAGATCTAAATGTACTAATAAAACTTTTCAATACTTTAACATATACTTATGCATGCAATGATTCAATATCTTAAACATTTGCATATTGTTGTCTTAGGTCAAAATAACTTTGTAGGAATGTGAACATAAAATGCGAAAAAATCATTCACACATTTAGACACAAAGATTTTACATGGAAACTCAATTTGGAAAAAGAACACCAATAACATGCTACCAATTCTCACTCTTCTAAAGTGATGCCCTGTGAAGAGCCAACCCTATTAAATCTTACAACGAACACTGTTAAATGTGACCTTGATTAAAAGATTTGAATCACCATGTTAAGGGTGAACCTTGTTAGAAGACTTTAGAACATTTCATTAGAATATCACCTTATTAAAGAATTTACTAATGACTATTAGGTCAACTTTAATCCAAAGGATTTATCCAAACTGACACAATTGTTAGAAAGTAACACCAAGACTTGATTTGATAATGAAAACAATTAACTTGCTGATTACAGATCTTAGATTCTATCCTCCATTCTACTTGGAATTCATACTCTTCATCTCAATGTCTTGTTTATCCTTCAAACCTACATATCCTTAAGCCTTCTTGCTTAGTTTTCCAACTATAGAATCTTCCCTTCGACCACCATATGAAGCAACACATTAGACTTCTTTTTTTTCTCAAGTTTATGCACTTGACACTTTTCTTAAGGCTTGTTATCTCCTTATATAGATAATTTTGATATTTTTTTGCTTAACCACAATCATCTATTTTAGAGTTAGCTAAGATTCATTGAATCTTCCCACTTTTGTATTTTGTTTCTTCTAGAAACTTCTCTTACAATCCTCTTTGAATTCACCTCAAAATGGTTTATCTTAAATTTTGTGCCACCAACTCATCATACTTATCTTCCACACACTTTACATAGTTCAAAAAATCAACTTTTTCATCTCACATTCATCAAATCTTTGATTAAACTTGTTTTACTATCACTCAGTGATAACATGTTGTTTGCTTGGCAAACACTATCTTTTGATGCTTGACCAACACTGGGTTTTTTGGCATACACTAAGTTTCACTTGGTTGTTATTGCCATCTTTTAATGCTCGACACATACTAAGATTTTATTGATGCTTGACATATACTAAATGCTCAGTCATAAATATTTTTCTGCTTGGCTTGAACTAACTTACTTGACTTCCGCTATTTTCTTGGCCAAGCTTGGTAGACAGATTTCTTTACTTATCCTCCTTCATGTCTTTGCTTGAGTATTCTTTTGTTATAGCCTTAAGTAGATAAACAATACAACATATTATCAAGGTCTTACTTAGTATTAGTGATCCTTTTATACACCATATAAATCAACCTTTCTTTAGGTTCTCTTGTTATCCTTTCTTTTCAAATCCTCTTCATCAATCAAATAAATGATAGTATTTAGACAAAATTAGCAATTATCTCACCAACAAATAATAGGTTTGACATTAGTGAAAAAATGATGATTTTTCCATGATACATGTAATGCCCACCCATAGCTTATTTTTTCATTATATTTACCAAACTCTTTTATGCCCATTTCATGGATGTGTTAATTTCAAGGGTATTATTTCATAACTTGGACTAGAGATATTTCAATGATGAATTACTTAGTTGATTATATTTCACATATTGATTATTGATTATGATTACTAGCACATTAATAATAATTTAATGATTCTTATTTAATAAATGTGATTGCTTTTAGGATGATGTCAAATGATGAGTTTTCATGTTTAAATGTGTGATGATTTATACCCAAGATTTATTATAGTACTTACCCCATACTTGCATGTGTATGGTGTGTGTGTTTGTTTTACTTTTTTGTTTGTTGTGTTTGATGTGGTTAAGGGAGGGAGTCATAGTTACCTATTAGTCAAAATCTAAATGATGTACCACTCCCCACCATTGCCTACTTAGTTTATATATATTTATATACATGTATATGCTCATATATTATGTAGAATGCAGGTATCGGGCATCAACTTTCCTAAATTTCTAAGATGAGGATGCCCTATCACAATAAATCAATGGTAAGAATGGGGAGATAATGTTTAGGTCCAATCCTAGCCATAGCCTAAATACTTGTCTTGCAATGAGGACTTGTAACTAACTTTCCTTCCTTTAAAAAACTCGTGAGTTTATCTTTGTCTATGTTGTTTGATTTTGAGTTTCAATCTGTTTTGGTAATGTTGCTTTTATGTGGATTGCACTATGTGATTTATTTGGTAAATGATTTAATTCTAATATTTCAGTTAATTATATAATATTGAGAATTATTAAGTATTATTTGATTAAAAAGAAAATATTAAAGTACAAGAATATTTAATTAATTAAAAAACTAATTAAATACATACTTTAATTTGAAATTCTAAATTTAAAAAAATGGTTAAAGAGAAATTAGAATATGATAATATTTAATTAATTATAAATTAATTAAACATGTACTTCAGTTTAAAAGATTTAATTTAAAAGTCTAATTTGAGAAGTTGGACAAAGAGATAATTAAAATATTAAAATATTATAAATTTAATATTGCTTTATTATAATTATTTATTTAATAATAATTAAATTAGAATTGCATTTAAACAACGAGCTTTGATTATTATTATTAATTTAAATAATAAACTATGCTTTAATTAGTGCTTGCACTAATTAATAAACTAGAGGAAAATAAAATATAAAAGAATGAAATTTAAAGATAAAGTTATAGTTCTAATTATGGCATAGTTATATTTATTTAATTTAATGATAATTATTTAGAAGTTTTATTTTAATAATAAACTCTAAATAAATTAATAAATATATTATTAAAAGTGATTTGAAAATTAATTAAAGAGATAAAGCTAATTATTTAAATTAAGATATTTTGTAATTAAATATCTAAAAGAGTTGTACATAGAAAGGTAAAAGGTAATAAAGTAATAAACAATAATTGATAAGTGAGTTCCCTCTTGTGATTGTACAAGCAGAGCCCCAATTTAGGAGAGAACTCTTTATTATCTAGATCTAGAGCTTATTTTGCAATTACACATAGGTTTTGGGGAGCAGAAATTAAGAATTGGATCAAAATGATTGTTGAAAGTTTAAGAGGGTTTGGATTTGCATGCATTCACAGATTGTCTCAAATTTTAGTTGTGATTTTGAGGTAGAGTTTGAAAACCCATTGTAGAATTTTATTGAAAGATTTGTCTACTTCATGTCTTCCTAGGTGTTTGCATATTGCTTATTAATTCATTGTATTGATTGTTGAATAAAGAATTATATTGTAGAATTTGAAAAATGAAAAACTTATTAATCAAGAAAACTTGACTGAGGAAAATTATAAAGAAACCGTAGAAAGTTATTGTGACAATATTCTTATAAACCTCTTTCTAAAATAATAAAAATTTGAAAAAAAAATAAAAAATTGAACAATTAGGGATTCAAATTTAAATTTGTCATTAGAACCATGAGATTATCATGAATTTTCTAAATATAGATAAATATTCTTTTTACATCTAAAATAATTTAATTGCAATATTTATTTGGAAAACAAAAGATTAATTGAGAGGAAAGCACGTTGTAACTAAATATATACATACATGTGAAAACAAATATACTAAAAATAAAAAGCTAAGTATAGTAAGGTTGCATACACATGAAAAAAAATACTAAAAATAGAAACTAAGTATAGTATGGTTACATGCATGTGAAAACAAATATGCTAAAAATAGAAAGCTAAGTATAATATGGTTACATGCATGTGAAAACAAATATGCTAAAAATAAAAAATCAAGTATAGTATGATTACATGATTTGAGAGATCAAAAACATGCAAAAATACTAATTGCATGCGTATTTTTATTTTATATAATTTAATTTTTAGATTTATTTATTCAAAAAAATAAAATAAATTAAAATTAAATAAATAATTTATTAGTTTCAAAAATTAAATAAATATTATCCATTTAGTTATAATAAAGTGAATATTAGTATTAGTGATTATTTGAGTTTAATTAAACTCTTAGTTGCATATAAATGATTTTATAATTATTAATGCAAGAGGAAAGTTAATAAATACATATTTATAATTTTATTATATTTTAAGGGAAGTTGTAGTGGAGTTCACTTTGTAATCATTTAGTTAATAACTATTTGACTTTATGAAAGAAATTATAAATAATTAAATTAAATCTATAATTTTATCTCTAGTTGCATTATGAATTAAATGAAAAGCAAATGTTAATATTGGACTTAAATAGAAGTCAAATAAATAATTTAGAAATGAAAATAATATTGATATTTAATCCAATAATAAATATTTATGTTATTTTGATTAAATCATTTATGATTAAAGATAATTTAAATTAATAACATGATAATATTTCATGATATTTTATATGTACAAAGAGATCAAATATTTAAATACTTATTGTTTTAAATAAATAAATGAATAAATAAAAAATATAAATAAATAAATAAATAAATATATATAACCATCACAATTTATATTAACATGTATATTCTCATTTTATTTCTAAACACATTCTTATAACCCAAATTAAACAAGAGAAATTGGTGGAATTAAATCATGTGGCTAAAAGTTATGTGTTTTCTAATATTTTATTTATAGTCTTGTGATGTTTATTTTCGTGATGGTTTTTCTCTATGGGTTGTTTAGTTGGCCAAATTAGGATGTGCACTAGAGGTATTATTTTGAGATTTTTTTTATGATTATTTAATTGGATGTCATGATGAACTTTATGATCCGAATTGAGATTTATGTTTTATGAGCTTTATGCTATAGAGCATTGATGAGAACTTGGGTTTTGGGAACCAATGTTATTTTTGGGTTGCCTATTAAGGAACCAAATTCAATCAATATTACTCTTGTAGTATAGGACACTATTGTGGTTTCTGATTTTTGGGAAGGTAGTCTAGATGCATGCCTATGAAAGTGACTTGCAATGGAGGCCAGGGCCCAAAGTGGCTGCCAGAGTAACTCATTGTAAGTTGTGTAACAAATGATAACATATTAATTAAAATATCTTGCCTAACCCTTTTCCTTGAGATACATTAAAAAGATAATTTAGAGATTTTTCCTTGTCCATGCCTTGAGTGCTTGTATAGACTAAGGATGAGATGGAGATGATACCTTCAGAGGTATGACTAATTTTCTCGTCATCATGAGAGGGTATTCTGGTTTCGCATAGAGTCACTAGGGGGTCAGGGTCCTAAGAGACTGCTAGGGTAACTATAGAGTTGGCTCATGTGATGACACTCCATAGTATGTAGCCCGACTCTCCTTTATAATTTTTTTAATATTTGCCTCTAATGATATACTTGTTGGATATTACTTTTAATGGTGTATTTATTGTGAATTATTACTTATTGATTAGATGTCATTTATTGTTGACATTTGACTTTTATTAATGAATGATCAATTATTCATTGGTAGTGTTTTTATTATTGGAGTTAGTGATTGGTAGTTTACTTTTATTGATGACAGTTGTTATCGGTTGGTTATTGTGTTTGTGACACTTGACATTGATTTCGAGGTGGTTATATATATTTTTGGTCTTAGTATTTGTATGTTGACTTGGTATTAGATGCTAGTATTGGAATGAGTGTCCTTTTGATTTTTATTATCTCTTCTTATTGAGTAGTTTGTTTTACCCTTGATATAGTTTTGGCTATTAGGATTCCTTGCCTAAGATTATTTTATGATTTGATTATCTGTGTGGATCGTACATGATCTCTCTTGCATGGTGGGAGTGAGAGCCCAATTAGGTGACCACACGGTTGGGAGGTAGTGTATTCTTACCATTTGGGTCCCCCTCATATTGATAGATGTTGGATGATTCCTGATACAGTGGTACTACTATCATTCTTCCTCTTATCTTGAAGACTTCTATTCATTTGATGTATCTATGTATCACGTGTTTTGAGATCATATGAGATATTGTATTGTATATTGGTGTACTTGTATCTATTTTTACATACCTTGTGACATGTGCAGTGGATGTTGTTCAATAGATGTGCTTTCATATTATTCGTTGTATTTATGCAATTTTTTATATGATTATGTATGTGTTTATTCATTTTATGATTATGAACATTATAATTGAGACTTAAATTTATTAATAAACTTTCTTAAATGTGTCTCAACATGAAAGAACCCTTGAGGAATTAAAACTATATTTGTAATTGATTGTGTGTTCTTGATGTGTATGTATATATTGCTTCTGCATTATTTTTGCTTTGATGTTGTTTAAACTTTTTAAAAAATAGTTCAGTAAACTTTGCAACATATTAGGTTTATTTCTTTTGGGTTCCCAAGTGGGGCGTTACAATACACTCCTCATTTTTATACTTTAACAATCTTCTTTTCAATAATATCCTTCTTTGACATTGATGGAAAACCAATACCAAAAACAATACCAAAAAGAAAATTAGGATTTTAAATCTCTCCCTTTATTAATATGTGTACCTTCCTCTATAGTCTTTGATATCTCTCCCTTTATCAATATATGTGTCTTCCTCTATATTCTCTAATTTCTCCTTTATTTGGTCTCATCCTTCATTAATATAATTCTTTCTCTTTCTTTCTCCTTTCTTTGATCTCTTTGATATCTCTCTCTTTCTCTAATCTCTCCCTCTTTGACAAAAATGCCAAAGGCTTGTCATCTTTCAATGTAGATATAATCAATTCAAGTTCTCCCTCTATCACCTTGCATGTGACTATAAATGTTTTGTTTCATATCTTTCTTTACTTTAGGTAGCTCCTAAAGTAATATCATCTACATCAAGTTGTAAAATATGCCATTTAACTCAGTTGATGCAGGGCACTACTCTTGCTTCTTAAGTATCCTTGGATAGAGGTATCACCCCTAGCTTACCTCTAAGATATTCATGTGTATCTTTAGGTAAAGATTTTGTGAATATATCTACCATTTATTCTTTTGTATATTTATATTCCATTCTTACTTCTTTGTCTTGAACCAACTCTCTTAAGTAATGATACTTGATTTCAATGTGCTTAATCTTTGTATACATCATAAGGTTCTTAGATATATTTATAACACTTGTATTGTCATAGTAGAGTACCACAGGTTTAGTAATTTCTTCCTTCATTCCTTTGAGTAGCCGTTGATCCATATCATATTTGTACAATTCACTACATCAACTACATATTTGACTTCAATAGTGAATTGTGAGATACAATTTTGTTTCTTGCTAGTCCATGAGATTAATCTTTTTCCTAAGAAAAATACTCCTTTGCTTGTACTCTTTCTATCATCAATGTTTCCATCCCAATCAACATTTGTATGGGTTCTCAATTCATATTTATCATTTTTCTTGTAGTATAGACCATAATCCTCTACTCCTTTTAGGTATATCATAATTCTTTTGTTAGTTTGTGGTGATTGACTAGGGAAGTACTATACATATTTTATCACAAATTTTGGGTTGACATGTTTTAATTAATTATAACCCTAAAGCAACAAAAATATTATATAAAAAAGGCTTAGGGTTAGAGATTTTATAATGCATGATGAAAAAAATTGCTTCTTGCAACGATATTGAGTTGCAAGGGATATCAAGTTGTAATCAGTGGATCGTAATAATATTGGACTTGTTGTTTGGTGAATATAGCCCAAGGATTGGGTGAACCACATTAAATCTTGGTGTTTTGTGTTCTCTTTTGTACAATTTACTATTTTCTAATATTGGTTATATTTGAATTTTATTTTTATTTATGTCTTTGTTAATCCTAACAAGTGGTATCAGAGCCTAGTTGTTTTTAAAGTTATCCTCTACAAGAAAGTCTCATGGTTGAGTGAGAGTCTCGTAGTTGAGTTGGAGCAATAGAAAATGAGGGTAAGCTAAAGGATGAGAATTTTAATGGGCAGAACTTTTAGCTATGGAAAATGTAAATAGAGGATTATCTTTATCAGAAGGACTTATGGAATCCATTGGAAAGAAAAACAAAGAAATAAGGAACTATGACAAATAAGGACTAGGAGATTTTAGACATAAAGCAACTTGGAAGCATTTAATTATGATTGGCACCATTAGTGACATTTAACATTACAAAATAGAAGATGACATTAGAGTTGATGCAAACCCTAATGACATTGTATGATAAGTCCTTTGCTTCAAACACGATATTTCTCATGAAGTGTTTATTTAATATGAAGATGGAATAAGGTGGATCTATTGTAGATCATTTAAATGAGTTTAATATTGCTACTAGTTAGTTATCTTATGTAGGTATTAATTTTGATGAAGAAATTAGGGCTTTCTTGATTTTATGTTCTTTTCTTGAAAGCTGGAATGGCTTGGTAATGGTCATGAGAAATTATGTTTTTGGATCTAATACCCTAAAATATGATGATGTGATTGGTGCTATTTTGAGTGAGGAAACTCATAGTAAAACCTCAAGTGGATCTATATCAAGAAGTACTTTGAACACACAAAGAAAAGACTGAACAATTGAGAGATGAAATAATTTTGGAAACCATGGGAAATCAATAGGAAAGTCAAAAGGAAAGAGACCTCAATACAGAGGACTGAGAGATTGATGGTATTGTGGTAAACTAGGGCATAAGAAGAAATATTGCTGGACTCAAAATAACAATAAAGAAGATCAACTAGAAGGGAACAAGGAGGTAAATATGGTAAGTAACAAATCTGAAGAGGATGCTTTGCTTCTTTCTTTAGAAAGTGTTGATGATTTATGAGTTTTAGATTATGGGGCTTCATTTCATGCTACACCTCATAGAGGTTATTTTATTGATTATGTCCAAGGGGATTTTGGACTTATTTATTTGGGGGATAATGAACCTTGTTAGATTGTTGGAAAGGGAAAAGTAAAGATTAAGTTGCAGAATGAGAATCATTGGCTACTACATGAGGTAATACGTGTTCCAAGGCTGTGTAGGAATTTAATTTTAGTAGGATAACTCAGTGTTGAGGGTTGTGTAGTTACTTTTAATGATAAAAATTGGAAGGTTTCAAAAGGTTCCCTGTATTAGAAAATAGTATAAAAGTAGGCATCTTATATCTTTTTACTGGTCATATTATTCCTTCTACTTTAATTGTTTCAGATAAAAATGAATGTTTAAGAACAATTGCTATAATTGAGTAGGGAGAAGAAATAGTTGTTGTAGATTCTAATACAATGCTATGGAATAATAGACTTGGGAACACGAGTGAGAAAGGTATGAAAATACTTCATTCAAAGAAAATTTTACTAGGTGCAAAATGTGCTAATATGGATTTTTGTAAAAGTTGTGTATGGGAAATAAAAAAGAGTGAGTTTTGTGAAGACTGAGAAGGAAAATAAAAGTGAGAAATTAGAGCTTGTGCATATAGATGTATGGGGACTAGCTCAGGTATTGTCCCTTGGTGGATCTCATTATTGTGTTATATCTATTGATGGTGTAACTAGAAAAGTGTTGTACACAGATTTGTTGCAACAACATCAGAAGAAAGAAGATGATTATATAGTGTTGGATGATACTCCAAAAGATGATATTCCATAAATTCCTCATGATCTATAATAACCACACCAACAAATACCACACACCCTAGTGAATGTTAGACTATCAACAAGGCTAAGTTGATCTATAGAAAGATTTTTCTCCTTCTTTGTACTCTATTTTACTAACAGATACTGGTGAACCTGAATGTTATGATGATGTTGTACAGGTAGCTACTAAGATTCAGTGGGAGTTAGCAATGGTAGATGTAATGGACTCCTTGCTGAAAAATAAGACTTTGGATTTATACAAGTTGCCTATAGGTAAATGAGCTTTATAGAATAAATGGGTTTACAAGTTGAAAGAAGACAATGGAGGTAAGAAAATATCAAAAGCCAAGATAGTACTCAAAAGATTTTCACAGAAAACGGGCATTGATTTTGATGAGATATTCTCTCCTATTGTTAAAATGACTTCTATTCGCACTATTTTAAGTATTGTAGAGGTCTGCATTCTCTGATTTTAGATTAGGTTCACTTTTATTGTCACTAGTCTTAAGACTCAACTTTAGTTCAACAATTTTCAACTCATGTTTCAAAATCTCATTCTCTTTTTAAAGATTTTCAGCATTATCATTAACATTAGTTTTTGCAAATAGTTCCTTGCTAGATTTAAGATCAACAATTTCATCTTTTAGTTTACCAATGTAAACTTTTGCATCTTTGTATCTATCTTTCAAGTTATCTCTCCCTTTAGTAAGAAGGTCAATCTATTCAAGGGCTTCTTCAAGATAATTCTTCAACTATTCCATATTCATTGAGATCTTACTTAAGTTGTTAAGCCTCTTCAAAGTAAATATGCTTTGATACCAATTGTTATAAATAGTTAATACTGGGATGGGTTGGGGGGTAGTGAATCAGTATTCTACAAACTTTTTCCCACAACTGAATATTGTTAATTACTTTATAACTTGCATATGAAAGTAAACCAACAATTTTAAAAACTAAATATAACCATACACATAGAGAACTCATAACATAATTATTTATTAACTAGAGAAACCTTGGCTAAGGGAAAACTCTAGCGGGGATGATACCCACTAGATGAATCACTAAACAATAAGATCCTATTAAGGATATTGACTTAGGAGTCTATGAAGTACATATAGTGTCTCAAGTCCTTGTTTGAGGACTATGCCTTGTTAGAAGCCTCAACCTTGTTAGGAGTTGGTAGATTAAATACAATGTATGCAAGAAGAACCCACTGCCCTAACATGCAATTATACAATTCAATTCCTTCACATAATAGATATACACACAATACTTTCTTGCTATGGTAACTCACACCTACTCTAATCTTATATCAAATTTTGCATCACATAAGGTTCTCAGATGGTTCCACAATAATTCACATGTTACATCTAATCGTGCGACTTCTACAATATCTGCACATTACACACATTCACTGTGAAACACAGTTTCACCACACACTATATCTACACAACATGATATCTTTACTTATATCTTGCACATTCACAAATTTTTGCTCAGTCATCTTACATGCTTGAAATAATATTCACATAGTCAAGTTAACATGACTTAGTAATTATTTTGAAATCAAAATAATTCCTAAAGCCACATAGCTCTATTTTTTTCTATGCTCTATTCTACACTGTTAAATGCCAACTCAATTAAAATTATTGTAACTTGTGCCTGACTATACACACATGTACACTAGTACACATCATCATGCCAATGTTACAAATCCTTCCTCAACTATGCATAAGATAACTCTCTACACATTATCGATACTATTAAGATCTATTATGTACTCCTACAAACTATCTCATGCTTAGACAACTTTTAGTCTCTGAATGCATAAATAAAATGCTAAATATATGTTATAATGACAACTATCAAGACATCTTTACCATTCTCATCTAATTTATTTTTGAATCCCACTTAGTTCCAATAACATTTTTGTTCTTTGGTCTAGGTACCAATGTCCAAGTTTTGTTCTTTTCAATTTGATAATTTTTTTCTTTCATGACTTGATTCTAGTATTTATTCTCCAATACATCCTTTACTAATTTAGGTTCAAGCATGCTTAACAAACATGTTTCATTTCTCAACCTATTTCTTGTCATTGGTCTATATTCCTTATCTCCAATGATTTATTCAGCAAGGTGATGTCTTCTATCATACTTTGACAATCTTGGCTCTATTCTTCTTTCCTCAATAATAGAACATTCATTAAGTTCAATATCAAAATCACTATGCACTTCTTCATCAGGTAACTTGAATTTCCTTTCATGTAGACTGATCTTAGTATCATAATGTACCTTGACTTATGATTGTAACTCAACTCCTAAATGTAGTTCGATTCTTGAATGTAAGTTGACATCCATTGTATGTGACTCAATAGTCACTAATACTTGTTTCTGATTTACAATTTGTTCTCAATTTCACTAACATTCATGTCTTCATAGTAGTACAATAAGGTTTTGTACTCATTAGGTTTCTTCTTAGGTTTAGCTTCATGTATCTATGTATATTCATCAAATTTTATATTTACACTTTCCACAACTTTGTTAGTATTAGTATTTAAACACTTATAAGCTTTACTTCTTGAGGAATATCCTAGAATTATACATTCTTCAATTTTTGTATCAAATTTATGATTCTTTTTTTCCCTTAAGAATGTAACACTTGCTTCCAAATACATTAAAATATTTGACATTGGGTGAGCATCCATACCATAGTTCAAAAGGTGTAGAATTTGTACCTTTCTTAAATTGTAATCGATTCAAGGTAGATTGCTGCATTGACAACTTTTCTCCAATATTTCAAAGAAACATTCTTCTCCATCTTAGTGTTCTAGCATAATCCATTACAAATTTATTCCTCCTTTTAGTAATCCCATTTTGTGGAGGGACCTAGGTGCAAAAGTTTGTCTTTTAATTTATCTATCATTATAGAATCTCTCAAACTCATTTGATATAAACTCTCCACCTCTATCAGATCTTAGACATTTCAAGATTTTTCCAGTTTCCTTTTCAACTCTTGCTAGATACCACTTAAACATTTGAAAGACATCAGATTTTTTTTTTCAAAAATATTACTGTCACATTCCTAGAATAATCATCAACAAATAGGAAAATATACTTGTCATCTTGTAGCTTTGCACATCAATTGGTCCACATAAATCACTATGAACTAATTCTAAATTTCTTTTGAGGTATGAGTCTTATTCTTAAAGCTAAACTTTATCATCTTTCCTAACTAACATTGTTTGTAAATCACATTATCACGTTTATTCAGTTTTGGAAAACCTTTAACTCTTTTCATGTTATTGATACTGGCCAAATTATCAAAATTTATATGACATAACCTCTTATGCCATAGCCACACATCATAAAATTGTACAAAAAGACAAGTAGCATCATTCATGTTAAGATAAAATAGATTGCCTCTAGTTTGATCTCCACTTCCAATGAGTTTTTCATCAGTGTCATAGATCTTAGTGTTCTTGTTATCAAATTCAAATTTACATCCATAACTATTCAATTATGACACAACAAATTATAGTTAAGTCCTTCCACATAGTAATCATTGTCACACATAATCTTATCTATCACTCTTATTGATCCTTTACCTTTTATCAAATAGGGTGCCTCATTACCAAATCTAACACTATTTCAATTGTAATATACACGGGTAATTAACTTACTTTTATCTCTAGTCATATGATGAGAATATCCACTTGTAATGATCCATCTATCACTTTTGTTCTCATAAGATGTTAATGTAGTTGCCTCATCTTCATCAAAATCATCTTTCATAGAAACATAGAAAACTTCATCATCATAATCATTTGATCCTTCATTTGATTCTTCTTCAACAATGTACTAGGCTTTCTTTCCTTTGTTTTTATAGTCTTTGTTTCTCTCATCTCTTCTACTTCTACATTTTTCTCCATTTCTATCATTTGACTTCTCCATACATTTTGTAGCAATATAATCAACCTCATTACAGTTAAAATATATGATAGGTAGCTTACCTTTGTATTTTCCTTTGCCTCTGTGAAATTTCCTAGCCAACAATGCTTCAAGTTTTTCAATATCTTCATCATTTTCTCACTGTCACTAGCAACATGTTTAACCTTTTTCTCTTTCTTATCTTTAGGCTCTTCTAGGGCTAGTTTAGATTTGAAAGTAGATTCAACATTTTCAGTTTTGAAATTATCAAAATTTGAAAGTTCAAAAGTAATGAGTCTACCAACCAGTCCTTCAAGGGTTAGATCACTACTAGGAGCACACCTCAGTTCTTGTATGGAAGAGACTCTAATAGCATAGATAGGCAATAGGGTTCTCAATACTTTTCTAATCATAGTCTCATATTTAATAACTCCATTTTCTCCTCTAATTGCATTCACAACATCTTTGATTCTTGTACAATATTTGACTATAGTCTCACCTTCTTGCGTTCTCATGTCATCAAATTTTCCTCTGAGACTTTCAACTTTGGCTCTCAACACATTCTTGTCTCCTCCATAGATATTCTATATAACATCCTACATCTTCTTAACAAAATCATATGCTTTGATGTCAACAAACTTTGAATAGCTTAGGGTAGATGCAATCAAAAAACATTGCTTGATTGTGTTCTTTCTTTTGCTTTAATTGCTCAAGAGTAGGGGCGCAAGTTGGATCGACATGCTTAGCATTGATTGTTGACCATGCATAATGTCCAAGTCCTCCTAGATGTAGTTTCATGAAAATTTTCCATCCAGGAAAGTTATCCTTATTTAGCTTGGGCATCTCCTTTCTATACATTTTGATCTTTAGCTTCTAATACCTTCAAACTATTTCCTCACAAGCACTAGTACTTTGATATCAATTGTTGGAATGTTTAGAGTAATTGGGGGGAGGGGGTGGGTGAATCAGTTATCCAAGGTCCAAATGTACTAATATAAATTTTTAGTACTTCAACATAGACTTATGCATGCAATGATTCAATATCTTAGACATTTGCATATTCCTTTTCTAGGTCAAAATAACTTTGTAGGAATGTAAACATGAAATGCCACAAATTATTCACACATTTTAACACAACAATTTTACATGGAAATTTGGGAAAAACAACCAAGTAACATGGTACCAATGTTAGAAACAATAGTCCACCAATATAATTGAGGGGGAGAGGGGGGGTGAATCAGTTATATGACAATTTAAAACATTTATCCTCTTAAAAAATCTTGACCATTCAACCAAAGTAAACAACAACCATAAAGAAATGCACATAAATAATTACACCAGATATGTTGACTAGGGAAACCCTTGATCAAAGGGAAAAATTTGGTGGGAATGATTCCCACAAGATGATGTACTAATATGAATATTCCTTGTTAGAGGATGGACCCTATTAGGAGTCTTATTAAAACATTTAGTACAAAGAGTCCCTATTAGGACACTTTGAATCCCTACTAGGGGATTCCAACCTTGTTAGGAGTTGTGGAAGGTAGCTCAAGCCATTGTCCAAATAGCTTGAGGATCAAATCAACAAACCCATTGTCCAATTGACCTTGGTACTATTCCTTTCAGAATAATAGATGTGAAACAAAGTTTACTTCTTCCTCTGTCTAGTACGTCAGACTTCTTCTCCTTTAGCCCATGCAATCAAATTTGAAACTCTGTTCTTAGTAACAATAACCCTTAAAGTTACTTACATGCATTATTAAGTCACTCTACTTTGCTACTTAATAATTCATAAGTCTCATTTTCTCTCTATATGTTAAACATGAAAAATATCTTTCCTTTATAACATGTTCAATAATAAATCCTTAAGTCAGCTTCCCATTTAATTATGACACATTAACTAAATGAATACACATTTAATTAATACTATTAGCTCATAGTTATAAAAAACCTTTCACATGTGTGACTTCCATACATGTGCATTCTCTGACGTCATCAATGGCTAGTATACTGTCTCCAGTTAACTACGCAAGCCTTCACTATATTTGTGATGAATTGTAGCAATCACACAATAGGAACTGATTTCCTAATACTCTATTTCCATATGGTTCTCTATAGATCAACCATATCTTCCACATATTGTCACATTAGGTTTTGCACACTTGCCCTTCTAATAAATACACACTGCAGTATGCACTGGAAACTGCACATCATTAGATAAGTAATATAATGTTCTCAATACAAAAATCATAGTCTTCTATTTTGTTAGTCTTTTACAAACTTATTACTATATTGTCATTAATGACAAACATAGTCATGAATACATCACATCAATGTTTTGTAATGCTTCCCCATAGCATCAACATTCATGCTAACAATCTCCCCCTTTGGCATTGATGGCAGCATAGATGAAAAACATCTAAGTTCCAAGAGTACCATCATGTTCTGCTTTCTTCTCAATTGAACTACATAGAATTTTTTTTATGTCACTTTCTCCCCCATTGACATCAATGTCAAAGATAATACACAAATGGTTCAATTTCTTAAACATACAATAATTTATCAGCATGACCACAAGTCGGCCTGTTGCTTTACAAATTTTGTATATGAATCCATAAACAACTTAAGTGTCTAAAGAAATTATTGCATACCAATTACCAATTACCAAGAGTCCTTTTCCAACTCTGTTCATCATAGATACTCCCCCATTGAGGAGGCATCAACATTCAGTCCAGTCTAATAGTGGTGCTATGTACCCTGGACTGATGCACTTTTGCATCTTCTATTTAGAAGTAGGCATGAGCATAACCCCAAGTGTACCTCTTAGATACTCAAATGTGTCTTTTGGTAAGGCCTTTGTGAAAATGTCTACAATCTATTCCATAGTGTTAACATATTCGAGTTTGATTTCTTTCTCTGAGACTTTCTCTCTCAACACATGATACTTTATAGAGATGTGCTTAGTCTTAGAATGCAAAACATGATTCTTAGACATCCTTACTGTACTTGTGTTATCATAGTAAATGATAAAAAGTTCTTTGAATGTAATTCCAATGTCCCTCATCATCTACTTTATCCATATAATTTGATTACAATTGTTTGCTGCTGCAACATATTCTACCTTTGCAGTACTTTGTGAAGTGCAATCTTGTTTCTTGTTGAGCCAAGAAACTAGTCTTCCACCAAGAAATAATGATCCTTCACTGGTGCTTTTTCTATCATCCATATCTCTAGCCCAATCAACATCACTATAAGTGCAAAGAGTAAAATAATTACTTCTATCATACCAAATGCAATAATCATATGTCCCTTTCAGATATCTGAATATCCTTTTTACAGCTGTGTAGTGATATTCTTTAGGATTAGCCTAAAATCTTACCACAATTCCAACCGCATTAGCTATATCTAGTCTACTATGAGTTAGATACTACAATCCTCCAATCATAGGTCTGTACTTCTTTTGTTCAATAGTAGATGTCCCATCCTTTCTTGAAAACTTGTGACCAATTACCATAGGAGTTGCAATAGGTTTACAATTTTCTAGTACAAATCTTTTTAGAAAATCTTTCAAATACTTGGTTTGAAAAATAAAGATACCTTCTTTGTTTTGAACAATTTGCAATCCTAAGAAAAAATTCATTTCTCCTATCATGCTCATCTCAAATTCATTCTTCATATATTCTAAGAATTTGTTACTGGCTTCATCGTTTCCTCCAAAAATGATATTATCACCAAATACAATGATTGTCAACAAACCATTTTCTATTTCTTTCAAGTACAAGTCACTATCTACTATTCCTTTAGCAAATCCAAGTTTTGCTAGGTATTTATCCAACCTTGCATACCAAGTTCTAGGTGCTTTCTTTAACCATAAAATTCTTTCTTTAATCTGAAAATCATATCCTTCTCTACTGTCAAAGGAAAACATTCTAGTTGCTCAATATAAACTTTTTCTTCAAATTATCAGTTCAAGAATGTTGACTTAACATCCATTTGATATACCTTAAAATTTTTATTTGCTGCATATGCCAAGAACATTCTGACTACTTCCATTCTTGCTATAGGTGCATATGTTTCCTCATTGTCAATTCCTTCTTGCTGAGAGTAGCCTTTGCATACTAGTCTTGCTTTGTTTCTTATTACTTCTACTTGTTCATTTATTTTATTTTTGAATACCCACTTTGTGCCAATCAAATTTTTGTCCTTGGGTCTAAGAACTAATTCCCATGTGTCATTTTTTATTATCTATTGAAGTTCTTCCTCCATTACTTTTATCCAATAATCATCGTTGATTGCTTCATCTTTGCTCTCTGGTTCTACTTGAGATATTAGGCATAGTTCTTCATTGATTTTTCTTCTTGTCATTACTCCTTTTTCTTTACTTCTTATTATCTGATTAACAGGATGATTTCTCATCACATTCTTATTTTGGGTAGGAGTTGCTACTTCAACTCTTATTTCAGGTACTATGCTATATTCTTCTCTTACTTCTTCAGTTTGCACATTATTTTGTAAGTCATTGTTAGTCTTGAGAAATAATTCATTACATCTGTTGGTCTTCCCAAAATAATAATCTTCATCAGAGTTATAATCCATCATCTTCTCTTTAGTGCCAAACTTTTTATCTATTCTCACATTTGTGCACTCTACTATAGTTTTTGTTCTATAGTTGAAACATCTGTAAGATTTACTTTGTAATGAATAGCCAAGAAACATAGCTTCATTGCTCTTTGGATAAAAATTACTGATATCATCATCTCTTTTGATGTAGCATTGTTTCCAAATATTCTGAAATATTTGACTAATGGTGAGTAACTGAACCATAACTCATAAGGTGTTTTCTCCATACCTTTTCTAATCCATACTCTGTTTAGTGTGTATACTATTGTATTGACTACTTCTCTCCAAAAAGTCTTTGGTACATCATTCTCAAATAACATAGCTCTTGTTGCTTCAACAATTGATCTATTTCTTCTTTTAGAAATCCCATTCTTCTTAGGTGAATGAGGTGAAGATAGCTATCTCTTGATTCCATGTTCTTTGCAGTAGATATTGAATTCTTTAGAATTGAATTCTCCTCCTCTATCAGATATTAAGCTCTTGATTTTAACTCTAGATTCATTCTCTACTTTATTTTTGAATATCCTAAATTTCTCAAATGCCTTTGATTTTTCTTTAAGAAAAGATACCCACATCATTTTGGTAAAATCATCAACAAAAATCATAAAATACCTTTGTCCATAGAATCCTCTTGTTCTTGTGGGATCACTCAAATCTATATGAACCAATTCTAGCTTTTGTGTAGTACCAAACTGCTTGCTAGGAAATGAAACTTTCTTCTTCTTAGCCAAGATACATCTCTTACAAATAATGTCACTGGGCTTAGTGATCTTAGGTAAATCTCTCACAACAAGTGTATTACTAGCTTTCACAATGATATAAAAATTTATGTGAAAAAATCTTATGTGCCATAACCAACTATTGCCAAGTTTAGCTACTAAACATGTTATTTCAGTGTTTTTTAACTGAAATACATTACCTCTAATTCTTATGCCAGTACCAAGCAATTTTCCTTTCTTTTCCTTGATGATGCATGTGTCATTACCAAACTGTAATTGGTAACCTGTGTCCATAAGCTGTCCAACACTTAACAAATTATGTTTCAGTCCATTAACAAAATAAACATCATCAATATTTTTTTTACCATCAAGTGTGATAGATCGAATTCCTATAATGTGATAGGCTGCATTGTTCCCTATTCTAATAATTCCTCCATCTTGGCTTTTGAATTTGATAAATTTTCTCATATCACTAGTCATGTGATGTGACCAACCACTATAAATGATCCAATCTTTCCATTCAACTTGTGAAATCAAAACACTTTCTTCTCTAATCTCTCTATCAAGATAAAATCCTCCTTTATAGCTATGAATCCTAATTCATCTTCCCTTTTGTTTTGATCAGATTCTTCTTCTTCTTCTTCTTCTTCATCATCATCATTAGCATATAAACAATTTCTAGGTCTTCTAGATTTGAATCTTCCCTTATACTTCCTTTCTCTTTTAGGATACTTAGATGCACAATGACCATATTCATTACATGTCCAACATTTAAAGATATTCTTACCATCTTTTTCTCTTTCCACAAGAAGAGCCACTCCTTCCTGGATCTTTTCCTCAATAGACTTGCTATTGCTAGCAATGTCTCCTTGTGCTTTTGTGTTCCTTGCTAGACAAGGTTTAATATTTAATGCACTAAATGCTATCTCAACTTTTTCTAATTCTCTAGATTGTTTCAGATCGAATTCTATAGAATCCAATCTACCAAGCAATGTTTCTTTGGTGAAATTAGTAGTACATGGTATCATTAGCTAAATCATTTATGTTATTGTCTTGAAAGGTGGTGTCAAACTTTTCAAGATCTTCCATATTACTTCATTATTAGATTTATTTCCAGCATGAGATGTGATTCCTACAAAAATATCAGATATTCTGCCAATATAGCTTCTTACAGATTCATCTTCCATCATTCTAGCATCTTGGAATGTGCAATGCAAATTTTGTAATCTAACTCTTTTTGCATGTGTATCACCCACATAATTAGCTTCTAAAGTTTTTCAATTTTCATGAGATGTTTTGAGTTGTTTTACCTGACTATAATCACTTTTAGGTAGAGATGACAATATTGTTTCTCTTGCCCTTATGTTGCACATAAATATTTCTCTCTGCTCCTCGATATAGCTTTCAAGATTGTCTTCTTTTGCAATATTTTTAGATGCCTTGATTACAAGCCAATATCCTAGACCCATGCACAAAAGATGAGTCTTCATTTTATCCTTCTAGTTTTTGTATTTGATGCTCTGATACCAATTGTGAGAAAAAATAGCCCACCAATATAACTTGGGGGGGGGGGGGGGGTTGAATCAGTTATATGAAAATTTAAAACATTTATCCTCTTAAACAATCTTGACCATTCAACCAAAGTAAACAACAACCATGCAAAGAGATGCACATAAACAATTACACCAGATATGTTGACTAGGGAAACCCTTGATCAAAGGGAAAACCCTAGTGGAAATGATGCCCACAAGATGATGTAATAATATGAATATTCCTTGTTAGAGGATGGACCCTATTAGGAGTCTTATTACAACATTTGGTACAAAGAGTCCCTATTAGGAGAATTTGAATCCCTGTTAAGAGATTTTGACCCTGTTAGGAGTTATGGAAGGTAGTTGAACCCACTATCCAAATAGCTTTAGGATTAGATCAATGAATTCACCATCCAATTGACCTCAGTACTATTCCTTTCAAAATAATAGATTTGAAACAAAGTTTACTTCTTCCTCTATCCACTATGTCAGACTTCTTCTCCTTCAAAGCATGCAATCAGATCTAAAACTTTATTCTTGGTAAAAATAACCCTTAAGGTTACTTACACGCATTAGTAAGTCAGTCTACTTTTCTACTTAATAATTCATAAGTATCATCTTCTCTCTAAATGTTAAACATAGAAAACATCTTTCCTTTATACCATGCTCAATAATAAATCCTTGAGTCTCCTTCCCATTTAATTATAACACGTTAACTAAATGAATACACATTTAGTTAATATTATCAGCTCACAGTTATAAACAAACTTTCACACATGCAACTTCCGTACATGCACACTCTCTGACATCATCAACAACTAGTATATTGTCTCCAGTTAACTACACAAGTCTTCACTATATTTGTGATGAATTATAGCAATCACACAATAGGAACTGCTTTCCTAATACTCTATTTTGATACAGTTCTTTGTAGATCAACCATATCTTTTGTATATTGTCACATTAGGTTTTACACACTTTCCCTTGTAACAAATACACACTATAGTATGTGCTGGAAAATACGCACCATTAGAGAAGTAATATAATGTTCTCAATTCAAAAATTGCATTCTGATGTTCTATCAGTCTTTTATAAACTTATTACTATGTTGTCATCAATGACAAACATAGTCATGAATACATCACATCATTATTCTGTATTGCTCCCCCATAGCATCAACATTCATGCTAACAACCAATTCTCACTCTTTTGAAGTGATGCCCTGTGAAGAGCGAACCCTATTAAAGGTTACAATGTACACTATTAAATGTGACCTCTATTAAAGAATTTTAATCACCCTATTAGGAGTGAGCCTTGTTAGAGGACTTTAGAACATTCCATTAGAATGTCACACTGTTAAATGATTTACTAAAGACTGTTAGGTCAACCTTAATCTAAAGGAATCTAAACTATTACAGTTGTTAGAAAGTAACATAAGGACTTGATCTGATAATGAAAAAACTTACTTGCTTATTATAGATCTCACATTCAGTCCTCCATTTTGCTTGGCATTCATTCTCTTCATCTCAATAAATTGTTCACCCTTCAAGCCTCCACATGCTTAAGCCTTCTTGCTTAGTTTACTAACTGCAAACTCTTCCCTTTGACCACCATATGAAGCAACACCCTAGACTTCTTGTCTTTCATAGGTTCATGCACTTGACACTTTGCTTCTAGCTTGTTATCTCCTTATATAGAGAATTTTGATTATTTTCCACTTAACCACAATTTTCCATTCTAGGGTTAGGATATATTCATTGAATCTTCCCACTTTTGCATTTTGTTCCTTCTAGAAACTTCTCTTACAATCCTTTTGAGTTCACCTCAAAATGGTTTATCTTGAATTCAGTGCCACTAGCTCATTGTAGTTATCTTCCACATGCTTTACATAATTCAAGAAATCAACTTTGTCAGCTCAGATTTGTCAAATCTTTCATTAAACTCATTTTACTATCACTTGGCAATAACATGTTTTCTCAGAAAACACTATATTCTGATGCTCAAGCAACACTAGGTTGCTCAACATATACTTAGTTTTGCTTGGTCACTATTTCCATCTTTCGATGCTCGAAATATAGTAAGATTTTACTTATGCTCAACATACTAAATTCTTGGTCATAAGTATTTTTCTACTTTGCCTAAACTAACTTGCTCGACTTCCACTATTTTCTCAACTAGGCTTGGCTAACACATTTCTTTACTTAGTCTCCTTCGTGTATTTTCTTGAGTATCCTTTTGTTATGACCTTATGTAGATAAACAATACAAAATATTATCAAGGTCTTAATGCTCATTTTAAACACCATATAACTCAACCTTTCTTTAGGTTCTCTTGTTATTGTTTCTTTTCAAATCCTCTTCATCAATCAAAAAAATGATAACATTCAGACCAAATTAGCAATTGTCTCACCAACAAATAGTAGGTTTGACATTAGTGACAAAATGATGATTGTTTCACGATGCACTCCTCATTTTTATACTTTAACAATCTTGTTTTCAAAAAATCCCCCACCAATGGCCATATTCATAAGATAATCCATAGGTGCATTACATTCTCTATAAACATGTGAAATTACATAGTAAAACAATCTATACATAAGTTGCATCAACTTTAGAGAATGTGATTCATCTTCCAATTATGGAACTCTTACCTTTGTAATGCATTAATTAAACTTAGGGAGTGCCCCTAAATATGGAGATGATCAATGCATAGAGATAATGCTAGAGTCAAACTTCAATAGATTCTCATTTCTTTTGCATGATTATTTATACTTTCAGATAATGGAATGAATTTGGCAATGATTAATTTTCCCAAATAATTTCTAATAAATACTCTAGCACTGGAGGCTTCCAAGTGACCTCCAAAAGCTCCATCAAAATTGATCATATACAATGGGAAAATTGGTTTATGCTATTTGATCTCCTTTCTATTGATCCTAACATTTGATTATGCAAATTGACAAACTATAAGAAACGAACTAGGAAATTTCTTAAGTATGTCATTATCCTAGGATATAAATTGAGACTTAGATGTTATCTATTAGGTACGAAATGAATTGGCACTCTCACAAAATTAGGATATAATAGTTTTTTGTACCACTTCTTCTGATTATTTTGTCTTTTAAAAAATGTGCTTATTTTTCTCCCACCTAGTAGACCAAATAAAAATTGGAGGGATAATAATCCAAACAATAGAAAATAACGACTTTGGATACAAAGTTGGCCATGATTAAAGAAGATCCCACAGAGTGAGTGATGATGGAAATCAATTATGCAGCTTGGATATCATGAAATACCAACAATCCAAAGTAAACAAGCATTTCACAAAATGAGGATAAAAAAATTTCAAACTCATTATCACATAAAACACACCTGAATGGATCACTTAACTTTAATTTAGCCAGTCTATTACTAGTTAGAGTCCTCTATTTTAAATCCAACCAAGTGAAGCTCCCTAGCCTTAGAGGTATGTAATTATTCCAATAGATATTATAAGTAAAATGTTCAATGTTTTCCATGTCATCTACCTAAATTAATTTATAGCCCATTTTGATTGAATAACCCCTAAAGAGGATGGTAACCAAATAATTTTATTTTGTTGTTGAGATGAAAAAAAAATCTTTCCTCCAACAACATTTTAAAACTAGCCTTTGTATTCTCAGCACTAGGTAAAGATAAATGATCTTTCCAAATTACTCTCCTTGATAAAATATGAAAATCATGTACATAATTAACTAGATTTGGTCCCTAGAGCTCAGTTGTAACTTCATAGATTTCTACAAATCCATCCATCATATACAGTGACACATATGCATTCCATAAATCTAACCAAAATAAGACATTCTCCCTATTATGCACTTCCCATGAAATATATTTTGTAAGTAAAAAATAAGAGGACATAAAAAATTCCCACATCTCATTGGGGGGTTGACAACTGAAAATATTTGAATTGGGTATGTTGTATCTACATACTTGGTTCACATTAATTTAATAAGATTTTTTAAAACTATAATTCACATATTTTATATATTTTCATGTTTGAAATTCAATTATTTAAATTAAAACATTTAAATTTTATTTTTCACAATTTATTAAAAATACAATGTTTACTATTTATAATTTATATTTTTGATAAAACATTCTTATCTATTTATAATTTATACTTTTACAAAGATACTAATGCCTTATAATTTTGTGAACAACTTTTGATTAAAGAAATTTATTTTTTTGACATACCAAATAATTTCCTATTAATAATTGGAGATATTGATAAGGATTATGGAATTAAAAATAAAAAGAAATACTAGCTAAATTTTAAAATGTGTGCTGAGAAAAATTGATCATTAAATATAGATTTGATATATACAAGGAATATATTTGATGAAGGGTGCTCCCCTTAATACCATAAACACATAAAAGAAACAAAGAAGCAACAACAAATGTGTGAACAAAATATGGTCTTCTTATTATCACCGCAAATGTAGAATTACAAAATTCAGATTTACAATATGCTAACCCACATGGGCAGCTTCACTACAGTAATCTGCAAGACAAAGCTGTGAATTATTTCCCAGAGTTGTATAGATAATCTTCGGGCATTTCTTAAATAGGCAATTTTATGCCACCTAGGAAGGTTCTAGACATTCAAACTTAATGCCTAGGGATGACATACCCTAACAATACATATAAAGTCAGCCAAATACATTTTTGACATTTATTTTGGATGTTTTGGTTGACCCAACTTCAGAAGACCATAACTCTTGAACCATTACTCTAATTGGCTATTATGACCACTTTTTAGAAATCCTAGCTCCTAATCTACATGTTTGGATTTGTGCAACCTCATCTGAAAAATTTAAGGCCTCCAATGGTGAGCATGAAGTTTATATACCAAAATTGCAAACCAAAAATCCACAATATATCCATGAATATGCATTATATGACACTAAACCTCAACTATTAGGCTCATATATCCAAGATGAATATCCACCACTGAAAATAGGACATTTTGATCTTGTATGAAAAACTTACTAAAATAGTGAATTCCCTAAAATAGTAATGCCCTGTCTACTAGTCCTTATTAAAATAGAAAAGGCTGATTTTTTTTTTGGGTGATGCAAGATTACTCATACACCCAGGATGCTCCTGCATAAAACACTTGAGTTAATTTGAGAAGTGGCCTTGTCACATCTCAAATATTTAGAGGAAAACCAAGATGGTTAACTTCCTCCCTTGCTAGCCATGATGAATCTTCTACTGGTCTCCCTTTTCATTTGACCAAGTATTCTTCATAAGTTCTGTTCCTTGAACTTTTTCCAGCATGACTATCTAGTATCTCCTCAATCTCCTTTGTAGCCAAACTAGCTACTGAAATACTCTAGTACACTTTTGTGACTCCATCTCCATCACCTCCTTCATAATATGTTGTCAAATATGAAATGTTAAATATTGGTGAAATATTCAATTCAATAGGAAACTTTACTTTATAGGCATTTCCAAAATAATGCCTTTTCACTATCTTGCATGGTCCAAACGTCTTCATCTTCAACTTATTATATGTACCCACTGGTAAATGCTCCTTTCTCAAATGAACTGTGAGTTCATCTCCAATATAAAATTCCTTATACCTCTTTTTCACATCTACCTTAGCTTTATACTATCTATTCATCTTTATAATGTGCTTCTCACCTCCTCATGGATGTTCTTCAAATGTTCAACAAATTCTTCTTCTTCAACATTACTTATCTCTCCTTTATCCAACTATCACAATTCAAGAGCATTTGTAGGACTAATCCCATATACAATATGGGATAGTGATTTACCAGTATTCCTATTGACATAATTATTATATACAAATTTTTCCTGTGGTAAAATTATATCCCATCCTTTTGGCTTGTCTCCAACCAAACATCTCAGCAAATTTTCCAAACCTCGGTTCACAACTTTTCTCTGTCCATTAGTTTGTGGATGATGTGATGAACTTAACTTCAACTTTGTCTTCAATTTCTTCCACAATGTATGCCAAAAATACCCATCAAATTTGGTATCTCAATCTAAAACTACACTCTTTGGCAGATCATGTAGTCTCACTATTTCTTTGAAAAATTGATGCAAGCAAAAGGGTGAAAAACTAGGGCCAAAGGCTCACCCAACTATCCAAACCACCTTGCAAGAGTTAACACAATGGAAGAAAACACAAGAGGAAAAAAACCAAAGGATGAGAAGACATAAATAATTTTATTGATTCATCAAAATATCTTCATACATGCCCAGTTGTGAGGCCTTCTAGGTTATGGCCAATTATAATATATTCACATTCAAAGATCCAACAACAAATTCACACTTTTAGTTTTGCTCCCTCAAAAATTTTCCTTCCAAAAAACTTCCTTATCTCTAAGCCTAAACTCTCTATTTATACTTGCCAAAATGGCTTACAAAACATTCTAAAACATTACATAAGAGGAGGGCTGACCCAACAATGGTTTGGACTCATCCCAAGAAAAGATCTTAACATAAATGTCACGAATGAAATAAATCCCATGAGTCAGCTCACAAAATTATGTCCAAATACTGACACTCGACATACACTAGGTAACTTGACACATTAAAAATCACTCGACATCCGTTGGATAACTTGGCACATGAAGAATCACTCAGCATCCACTGGGTAACTCGACACATGAAGAATCACTCAGCATCCACTGGGCAACTTGGCACATGAAGGAGTGCTACAGTAACTCGACACATGAAGGAATTTCTACAGTAACTCAACACATGAAGGAATTGCTACAGTAACTCAGCACATGAAGGAATGCTAGGCACATGAAGGAACTACTAGGCACATGAAGGACTGCTAGACACATGAAGGATTTTCTAGGCACATGAAGGAATTGCTAGACACATGAAGGACTGCTAGGCACATGAAGGAATTACTAGGTGAACACAATGAGTAGGATAACAAGGCAACCCAAGATGCTCCTACATCAGACAACTGGGGTTGAAAGAAATGATTCTCCTGAATCATTGAGATGTCCCAACCTGAGCTGAATCCAACTCAAATTGAGAAATCCATGAAGCATCTTCAATAGGTCTATTCTTCCACTTCACCAAATATTCATAGTAATCTTTTCCTCTTGTACTCTTGCCAACTCTCTGATCCAATATCTATTCAACTTCCTCACTCTATTTCTTAGGATAATCATCTGGTATAACAACTTTATCCTCTAACTCATGATACTTATACAAATCAGCAATGTTAAATATAGGAGATATATCCATGTCATTAGGTAAGTCAACTTCATAAGCATTACCATTGTCAAACTTCTTCAGTATCTTACAAGGTCCAAATTTTTTCATCTTCAACTTGCTATATGTTCCAACTAGGAATCTTCCTTTCTTTAGATGAACCATAACCTAATCACCAACTTGAAAATCATGGTGTCTTCTAGATTGATCAGCATTCTCCTTATACTTCTGATTGATTTGTTCCAACCTCAACTTCACTTCTTTATGCAAGGACTCCATAAAATCAGCAAATTCTTCTCCTGCAACACTTTTCTTTTTTTCACCAGCAACATTTCTCAAATTTGATATACCTCTAGGATGAATTCCAGTAACAATCTCAAAAGGTGTCTTCCCTGTACTCCTATTCACAGAATTGTTATATGCAAATTCAGCTTGTGCCAATACCATCTCCCAATTACTTGGCTTATTCTCAACTAAATATCTCAACAAATTACCCAAGCTTCTATTCACAACCTCTATCTGTCCATCTATTTGTGGATGGAATGTAGAACTAAACTCCAATTCAGTACCCATCTTCTTCCACAAAGTCTTCCAAAAATAACTAACAAACTTACTGTCTCTATCTGAAATAATGCTTTTTGGTAATCCATGCAATCTCATAATCTCTTTAAAGAAAAGTTCAGCAACATGCTCAACATCTGATGTCTTCTTACATGGTATGAAATGAGCCATCTTAGAAAATCTATCCACTATACCAAATATAGAATCATACCCCTTCACTGTTTTAGGCAATCCAAGAACAAAATCCATACTGATATCAGTCCAAGGTTTCTTAGGAATAGTAATAGGTGTATACAAACCAGTATTTTGACTCACTCCCTTTGCAACTTGACAAACTCCACAACTCTTTACAAATTTTTAAACATCCTTATACATTTGTGGCCAATAATAGTTCTTTTTCAGCAAAGTCAATGTCTTATCAATTTCAAAATGTCCAACTAATGGACCACTATGCTTTTCCTTAATCAAATTCAACCTCATAGGACTTCTAGGAATACACAACTGAATACCTTTGAATAACATACCTTCTTGAATGAAATATTCATCATACTTACTTCTGTGATCTGTCAGATTTGGTGCTCTGCACTCTCTCCATGCTTCAAAAAAATCAGGATCAACATCATATAACTCTTTCATCTCATCAAAACCAAGAACTTCAACCTTCATTTCAGTCAACAAAGAATGTCTTCTACTCAATGCATCAACAACTTTGTTAGTAACTCCACTCTTATGCTTGATTAAAAATGTAAAACTCTACAAATACTCAACCCACTTCATCTGTCTTTGATTCAATTTATGTTGACTTTCCAAGTATTGTAAAGCTTTATGATCAGTATACAACACAAACTCTTTAGGCATCAAATAATGTCTCCACTTCTTCAATGCTTGAACAATAGCATAAAACTCTTGATCATACACAAAATATTTCCTTTTAGCACCATTCAACTTTTCACTAAAGAAAGCAATAGGCTTACCTTCTTGACTTAATATAGCTCCTATTGCATTACCACTTGCATCATATTCAACTTGAAATACTTTGTTGAAATCAAGTAAAGCCAATACACATAATTCAGCAACCTTTTATTTCAAAGTCTCAAAACTCTTATTAGCTCCATGTGTCCACTTGAATTCCTTTTTATCTCCCCTCATTTTTTTAGTCATAGCATTACAAACATCACTGAAATTCTTTATAAACTTTCGGTAAAAACTAGCCAAACCATGAAATGATCTTACCTCACTCACATTCTCAGGTGTAGGCCATTCCAAAATTTCTTTAACCTTTTTAGGATCCATCTTCAAACCATCAGCTGAAATCACAAATCCCAAATACACAATCTCTTCTTGCATAAAAGAACACTTATTCAGATTAATCAGCAACTTTTCCCCTTCCAACCTATGCAATATTTGCCTAATATGCTCAAGATGTTCTTCCTTAGTCTTGCTGAATATCAAAATATCATCCAAATAAACAATCACAAACTTACCCAAGAATATTTTTAGAACTTCATTCATCAAACTCATGAAAGTACTAGGTGCATTAGTCAGACCAAAAGGCATAACCAACCATTCATAACCAACCATTCATACAAACCATCTTTTCTCTTGAAATCAGTCTTCCATTCATCACCTTCTCTAATTTGGATCTGATGATAGTCACTCTTCAAATCAATCTTGGTAAAATACTTTGCTCCACTCAAACAATCCATTATGTCATCCATCCTTGGCATAGGAAACCTATACTTCACTATTTTCTTGTTAATGGCTCTGGAATCATTACACATTCTCCATTCTCCATTCCTTTTAGGTGCTAATACAGTAGGTACAACACATGGACTCAAGCTTTCTCTGATCAAACCTTTCTGCAACAACTCATGCACTTGTCTGTTAAGTTCTTCATTCTCTGCAGGTCTCAATCTATATGGTGCTTTGTTTGGCAAACTAGCTCCAGGGATCAGGTCCATACAATGACTTATACTTCTTACTAGAGGTAAACCATCAGGAATATCTTCAACAATAATGCCTTTATACTCATTCAACAACTCTGCAATTTCTCTTGGCACTTGGTCAATAGTACCACCTGTCACTCGATCACCATTGACTAGCACTCGGTTAACATTGTTTTCTAGCACTCTTTCTCCATTGACAAAATTTAGTTTTCTTAGAATTATAGCAAAACAAACTTGATACTTTTTCACTTTTTTTTCAAATTGTTTCCCATTAACCATGCAAATTTTTATAGCAATACAATTAACCTCATCTGGAACTTCAATCAAAGGAAACAATGTTTGTTTCTTCCCATTTACCCAAAGAGTATATTGATTCAATCTTCTATCATGTACAACATATCTGTCATATTGCCAAGATCTACCCAACAAAATATGACAAAAATCCATGGGCATAATATCACACAAAAATTCATCAAAGTAATGTCCAATTTTGAACTTCACAAGGCATTTCTCACTTACCAATATCTTATGCTCATCTTTGATCCATGAAACATGATAAGGTTTGGGATGTTTCAGCCTCTGTAATAGAAACTTTGTAACTAGCTCTTTTGATGCCAAATTTGTAGAACTTCTATTGTCAATGATCACTTTACATCATTTTCCAACCATCTTACATCTTGTCTTGAAAAGACTTCTCCTTAAAACAGGTTCCTCATCACTTCCCTTATTACATAAGGTTCTTCTCACCATCAAATTATCTCTAGCCTCAGGTCCACTTGGTGAACCCTCATCTTCTTCTTGAATCACAACATTTCTATTACCTTGTCTACTTTCAGAGGATCTACATTCAAAAGATCTATGTCCCTCTTTACCACATCTAAAACAATTACCATGAAATCCACCTCTAGAAAAAGAATTACCTCTTCCTCGGTAAGAATTAGTGCCTCCTTGGTAAGAATTACCACTTTTCCATCCAGTCTTGCCTTTGTCATCATTCTTCCATTCAGATTTGCCTTTATCCTACATAGAATTGTAAGATCTACCACTTTCTCCATAAGATCTACCTCTGCTTTTCTAGAATCTACCACCTCTACCTTGCTATCTTTGTTCATGCTTCTTTTTCAAGATCTCCTCAGCCTTCAAGGCATACTGATATGCTTCTTCTACACTTTCTAGCTTCACAAAACTTATTTCATGTTGTATTCTAGATCTCAATCCATTAATTTACCTTGCAATTTTCTCAGCATCATCATCCACATGTCCAGATCTGATGTCTAGTCTATAGAATTCCTCAATATACTCTTTCATAGTCATGTCCTTTTGTTTCAAATTTTGCATCTTTACCAACAAGCTAACTTGGTAATCAACAAGAAGGAATTTATTCTTTACCTTGTTTACTATCTTTGGCCAAGTTCTGATCTTCTCCTTTCCTCTCCTTTGTCTATAAGTTTGCAAGTGCTCCCACCATAGAGATGCATGACCTTTCAACCTAGTGACTGCAATCTTCACCTTTCTATTATCATGAGTGTTTTCATACTCAAATAACTTCTCCATATCAAAGATCGAATCCAACACATCATTGGTATCCAATTTTCCACCATAAGGAACAACTTCTACAATAGGTTTTGAATTTTCTCTAGACAATACTCTCAACAATCTTGCTTCATCTTGATTTTCTTCAGGTTCTTGATTAGGGTTTGGTGTTTCTACTTCATCATCACTTACATCATCAAGATGCACTCCTCTCCTCTGGGCTATCTCTACAACATCTAATCTAGCTGCAATTTGTCTCAACTAATCCAATATAGCATTATCAACATTATTTCCTCTACCACGAACCATCTTTACAAATTAGGTTCCTGCAAGATCATAACCCTTTGCAAGTTATAGGTCAAATACATAGATCTACCACCCTACAACCAAATCCAAATTAGGGTTCTACATGATCCAATCTCCACAAGGATGAACCTCAACTCTGATACCAACTGACGCAGGCAAAAGGGTGAAAAACTAGGGCCAAAGGCTCACCCAGCTATCCAAACCACCCTGCAAGAGTTAACACAATAGAAGCAAACACAAGATGATAGCAACCAAAGGATGAGAAGACATAAATACTTTTATTGATTTATCAAAATATCTTCATACATACCCAGCTGTGAGGCCTTCTAGGTTATGACCAATTACAATATATTCACATTCAAAGATCCAACAACAAATTTACACTTTCAATTTTTCTCCCTCAAAAATTTTCCTTCCAAAAAACTTCCTTAGCTATAAGCCTAAACTCTCTATTTATACTTGCCAAAATGGCTTACAGAATATTTTAGAACATTACATAAGAGGAGGGCCAACCCAACAACGGTTTGGACTCATCCTATGAAAATATCGTAACATAAATGTCATGAATGAAATAAATCTCGCGAGTCGGCTTGTAATATCACATCCAAATACTAACACATAGCATACACTAGGTAACTTGGCACATGAAGAATCACTCAGCATCCACTGGGTAACTCGACACATGAAGAATCACTCGGCATCCACTAGGGAACTCGACACATGAAGGAATGCTACAGTAACTCGACACATGAAGGAATTGCTACAGTAACTCAGCATATGAAGGAATTGCTATAGTAACTCGGCACATGAAGGAATTGCTACAGTAACTCAGCACATGAAGGAATGCTAGGCACATGAAGGAATTGCTATAGTAACTCGGCACATGAAGGAATGCTATGCACATGTAGGAAGTACTAGGCACATGAAGGATTGCTAGGCACATGAAGGATTTTCTAGGCACATGAAGGAATTGCTAGGCACATGAAGGACTGCTTGGCACATGAAGGAATTACTAGGTGAACACAATGAGTGGGATAACAAGGCAGCCTAGGATGCTCCTGCATCAAAAATAACCCTGCCACATCAAAAACATCACTAGTCTTCTTGCAAGGAATGAAATGTTCCATCTTTGAAAACCTATCAACCACCACAAAAATAGAATCATGCCTACATCATTGTGTCCTCAATAATTCGAGAATAAAATCCATGCTGAAATCCTCCCATGGCTTCTCTAGTATAGGTAATGTAGGGCCCATTTGCCATTGCACCAAAAGCCATGACTATTAGTGAACATGGAACACCACATAATTAACCACCTGTGGGCAAGGGAGCATGTCGCATCACCCAACAATCTCCCCCTCGACGCGCATACCAGGTGCTTACGCGGGTCGGCAAGGCACCAGGGAGATTTGAACCCATGACCAGGCCAAAACCAGGCTCTGATACCAATTGTAGGGCCCATTTGCCGTTGCACCAAAAGCCATGACTATTAGTGAACATGGAACACCACATAATTAACCACCTGTGGGCAGGGGAGCGTGTCGCATCACCCAACAGGTAATAGTTGATAAAACCCTTATTCTGCTTCACTCCTTTTTCCATCTAACATACTCTACAACACCATACAAATTTATTGATATCTTGCTGCAATTATGGCCAATAATAATTCTTAGCAATCAAAGTAATGATTTTATCTCTGCCAAAGTGTCCAACCAATCCTCCAATATGCTTCTCCTTGATGAGATTATCTCATTGGACTTCATGGAATGCACAATTGACTTCCTTTAAAAAACATACCATCTTGGATTATGAAATCCAACCACTTTGTCCTGTTAAGAGTAACTAGTTCTGTACAGGCCTTCCAAGCTTCACCAAAATTAGGATCCTTTGGAAACAAATTACTGAGTTTCTTGAACCCAACCACCTCAATCTACATTTCTATCAGCAAAATTTGTCTTCTACTAAGAGAATCTATAACTCTATTAGACTTTCCACTCATGTGTTTCAAAAAAAATGTATACAAAAAATCAACCCACTTCAAATGCCTTTGATTTAATTTTCCTTTACTATTCAAATATTGCAAATCTTGATGATCAATATACAAAACAAATGCCTTCGGAAGAAGATAGTGTCTCCACTTCTTTAATGCCTCAAAAATAGCATAAAATTCATGATCATAAACAAAATATTTTCTTTTGACATCATTCAATTTCCCACTAAAGTAAGAAACAAGTCTACCTTCTTGGCTCAAAAAAACTCTTATTGTAGTACCACTAGCATCACAGTCTACTTGAAACACCTTGTCAAAATTTGGAAGTGCTAAAAAAGGCTACTTTGTAATTTTCTATTTCAACAAAGTAAAAATCTTTATACTCCTATAATCAACTTAAATTCTTTCTTATCCCCTCTCATTGTTTTACTCAAGAGTCCATAAATACTGCTAAACCTCTTGTGAACTTTCTATAAAAACTAGCTAGCCTATGAAAAGATCTTACCTCTCTAGCACTTTTTGGAGTAGGCCATTCAAGGATAGCCTTCACTTTCTCCATTTCCATTTTTAGACCTTCTATTGAGACTACAAATCCTAGGTACACCAACTCTCTCTTCACAAAACTGCACTTCTTTAGGTTTATCAACAAATTTTCTTCCCTCAAATTATCAAACACCTTTCAGATATGCATCAAATACTCCTCCAATATCTTGCTAAAGATCAATATATCATCTAGGTAAACAATGACAAAATTATCCAAAAAATCCTTCAATACCTCATTCATGAGCCACATGAAAGTGCTCAATGCATTGGTTAGCCCAAAAGGCAAAACTAACTACTCATACGGTCCTTCACTTGTCTTGAAAGCAATCTTCCACTCATCACCTTCTCTGATATGAATCTCATGGTATCTACTCTTTAGATCTATCTTTGTGAAATACTCAACCCCATTCAAATAGTCTATAATATCATTGATCCTTGTTAATGAAAATTTGTACTTGATTGTGATCTTATTAATAACACTAGAATCTGTGCACATCTTCCATCCTCTATTCTTCTCTGGTGCTAATATTGTGGGTATATCACATGGACTCAGACTTTGTTGAATTGACCCCTTCTATAATAACTCAAGAACTTGTTTATTCAACTCTTCACTTTCTGTTGGTGTCATTCTATGTGCTACCTTGTTTAGAAAATTGGCTTTTAGAATCAAATCCATCTGGTGATTAATTTTTCTCATTGGGGGCAATCCATCAAGTACATTATGCAACACAATATCAAAAAACTCTCCCAACATAGTAATTTATGTAGGAATCTCCTCTACTTCTTCTTTATCATCTTTTGGAATTATAGAAAAACAAATATGCTCATGCTTCAAACCTTGGAGAAACTCATTTCCATAAATGAAACATATCATGGAAGCACTACATGCCTTTTCTTCTTTCTCCTTCAATGAATTCAACTTATGTTTCACTCCATCCTTGATCAGAGTGTAGGTATTTGCTTGCCCATCATGTATGACATGCCTATTAAACTACCATGAAATACCTAACAACATATGACATATGTCCATAGGTATGATATCAAAAAGTACCTCATCCTAGTAGCTTCCAAGCTTAAACTTCGCTGAGCATTGCTCACTGACCATGACTTTGTGGTCATCTTGCACCCAAGTAATATAGTATAAACATGGGTTTTTCTATCTCTTCAGCTTCAACTTTGTGACCATCATTTCTGACACTAGATTGTCAATACTTCTACCATCAATAATCACATCACAACACTTATCTTTACATTTTCACCTCGTGTGAAAAAAATCCTCCTTTGATCATTCTCATTCTTACCACTCAATATGACTCTTCTATTAACTAAGAATTCCTATTTCAACATATTTAGAATGTGATGATTTATCATCTTCATCGACATGTGCAACTCTGGCCTGGCCTTCTATTCTTTAATATTTCTTTCCTTGGTGCTAGGAACATTCAAATACTCTATTCCCTTCTTCTCTGCAATGAAAACATTTCCCACGAAAGCCCCCTCTTCTATAGATTTTTCCTCTACCTCGTCCTCTCTAATCTCCATTATCTAGATCATGGAAATGATTGGAATTATTTCTCCTTTGGTTCTGACTACTACTTCCAGCCTCGTACTTGTTCTTTTGATCATCATTTTGGCCTCCATAAGATCATCTGCTAGATCTTCCACTGTGACCTCTTCCACTATTCTTGTTGTCAAACTTTTTGCTTAATTTCTCCTCAACTCTTAGGGAAAACTGGCATGCCTCCTTAATACTGGTCACTCAAACAAGACTCATATCATCTTGAATGCTTGGCCTTAACCCATTAAGATAAAAAACCACTTTCTCCTTATCAGCTTCTACATGGTTGGTTCTAATGAGAACTTAGTAAAACTCTTCAGTATACTCTTGAATAGAATTTCTTGCATACTTCAACCTTTGCACTTTTTTCAATAGATTAAGCTCATAATCCACAAGAATGAACTATCACTTCATTTTAGCTACCATCTAATCCCATATGGTGATTTTTTCCTTTCCTCTTTTATTTTGATCCAAGTGGGTCTTTTTCCATCAAATCTTTGCATGACCCTTTAGTTTGACCTTTTCAAACTTGACCTTATTCGTATCTTCAATATCTTCATATTCAAAGTACGATTCTAGTTCATTGATCCAATTGATCAATTCCTCTAGTTAAGGTTTCTCAAAAATGTGGGAACATCAAACTCAGGTCTTTTTGCAATATTGGAAATTTCCTTAAAAGATTTTCCTCCTCTAGGTTAAGAACTTCCTCTACCATGTCTAGGTTTGCATTACCTTCTTCTCTTTCATCCTCACTTTCATCATCTCCTATGACAAGATTCATTCTTCTATGTATCTATTCTTACATTTATTGCATCTTCCTCTAGAGGGTTCAAAAATCATTAGGTGTAACACCTTTGACTCTTCCACCATGCTCTCTTTGTGGAGGCATATTCACACTTCACTTGAAACCCTAGTGTAAATTGCCTCACAATCGGTGATTTGTCTACTCACTTAGCCCAAACCATAGTAATGGTGTGAACTGCCTCACAGTCGATGATCTATCCACACACTCAACAACTCTAGCTCTAATACCACTTGATGAAGGGTGCTTCCCTTAATACCATAAAAAAATAATAGAAAAAGTTTCAAATTATATTAATCTACAAGAAAAAGTTTCAAATTATCACCCAGAGCTATCCTTGAAAATGTACAAGCATTTCTTAAATAGGAAATTTTTTGCCATTTGGGAAGTTTCTAGACATTCACACTTAATACCTAAGGCCAAAAGACCCTAACAATACATATAGAGTTGGCCAAATACATTTTTAACATTTATTTTGGATGTTTTGGTCGGCCCAACTTTGAAAGACCATAACTCTCAAAGTATTTCTTTGATTGACAATTATAACCACCTTTTAGAAGCCCCAACTTCTAATCTACAAACTTGGATCTGCATAAGCACCCATCTATTGAGTTTTTAGGCCTCGTCCAAGTAGTTTAAGGCCACCAATAGTGAGCTTGAAGTTTATATATCAAAATTGAAAACCATAAATCTGTAATGAATCCATGAATACACATGATATAGAATTGAGCCTCAACTAGTAGGCTAATATATCCAAGATAACTATCCAACTCTAAAATTAGGACATTCTGAGCTCTGATGACAACCTTACTAAAAATAGTAAGTTCCTAGAAATAGTAACCCCCATATCTACTAGTCCTTATTAAAATAGAAAAGGCTGGGTGATGCAAGATTACTCTTACACCCATGATGTTCTTGCATTAATATTTAAAGTACATGTTTTTAAATATCTATACTCTTTGTTGAGGGGAGTTAATTTTTGTGCCTACAAAAACTAGTATAGTCTAATAGTGTTCAAGAAAAAATGAGATTTGTATAATCATGTAAAATGAAATATAGATAGACATAATAGAAGTTGTATTCATTTTTAAATTTTTTGTAATGTGATTGTCAATTTAATTATGACCATTCTTGTATTGATATTGTAAAGCATTTAGAGTTATGATAAGATGAAATTAGAAATTGATGCATTGACAATTTATACATTTTTTTACTTTAAACTAAAATAATAAAAGTTATGTAAGAAGTGAAGCTCAGTCATGAGCAAATGTAATTTTTAGCTTAATTAAATGTGATATCCATTTTTATATTGCAAAAAGCTCCCCTATTTTCTTCATTTTCTACCAAAGTAGGGAAATCAATGTAGGGTGCTCCTAAAGAAAGAAAGAAAAGATTATGGAAAATTTCTATAAGAGAGTAATTATAGGAGAATCCCCTAAGCATGCAAGAAATAAGTTTTTATTTTATTTTTTTACTTGTGTTTGAAATGTAGAGATCAAAAATGTTTTTTTTTTTGGTTGTAAAAAAGTTCATTTCTAGTGAAAGGTTGTGATCTAAAAAGACCTTGAGTAGACAATGTCAAAGTATGTTGTCTTTATCACCCATTTTGAAGTTGATTCTATAGAAAGTAAAAAGTTTGAAGTAGTATGTGTGAGTGTTTAGGTTCATAAAAAATATAATTATAGAAATATGTTTTTCACACTTAAGAAATTATTTTTGGTCACAAGACCTCATAAAAAATACGGAGAGGAGTTGATAGAAGAAGATATCAAGTGTGCAAATTTGGGAATTGTTTGAAAATTAATCTCATAGAATTTCAAAACATTTTATTTATGTGTAGAAGTCCAAAAAATGCAAATATAGACAAGATCCTCAAGAGTATGTAGTATGATTCTATAGGAGCTATTGAGATAATACAAGTATGTTTTATGTGAACCTATAATGCACTAATAACCAAATAGACAAGATTTCATGGTTAGAGCATCTCAACAAATCATGAGAAGTCCTAGTTTTTATATCTGGTATTTGAAGAGTTAGTTGTTGAAGCATTAATGATAGAATTCAAGAAAAAAAATGGATTTGGTAGTTAAAATTAAGGGGAGCATTGGAGATTGCATTCCCAACTAATCCAATTGTATGCGTTGTCTATATTTTCTATGTCAACATTAAAGAAACATTTTGAAATTGATTTTGGATATTTTTTGGAGAAGGTTTGAAATGATATCATATTAGCTACTTTGTGGTGTTTACACACTTATGAGTAGTTTAAAGAGGCATTATTTTATGTCTAGTCCTCTGTAGATACTAAGATTTCTATATATTACGTGATTATATTTTTTTATGCACTCTCTTTCAATCGAGTCCAACTTTGCAAAGCTGTCAAATACTTGTTGGAAATATAAGAGGAGTAACTAAGAGGGGAGGGGTGAATCAGTTACAACAAAAATAAATCACAAATCCCTTAGATGTCAATACAAACCAAAATCAAAACTCTACTGAAAGTGAAATACTATTGTAACTTAGTTAGCATTGAAATCACTTGGTAAGAACTAAGAATTGTTGTAACTTGGTAAGAAATGAAATATTATTTAATTAGATGTTTAGTGTGATTAAAATTAATTAAATTAGTTTCAAAATCATAAAGAAAATAATATGAACACAAGAGACACCAGGATTTAACTTGGAAACCCAATTTGGGAAAAACCATCAATTGCAACTAGTTACTATTTTTAAGTCTTCTGAAGTGAGCCCTGTTAGGAGCCAACTTTATTAAAGGTTACAAAACACACTGTTAGGTGTGACCTTATTAAAGGATTTATATAATCTTGTTAGGAGTGGCATTGTTAGAGGTCTAGAGACACTTCAATCTAGGAATGCCACCTTGTTAGAGGATTTATAAAACAGTTGTTAAGCTAACTCTATTAGGAGACTTGATTCATTGCTACAATTGTTAGAGTAACAATGATATGGATTGATTGCTGATAAAAACTTATCTTTTCTGATTTTAGATCTCAATTTTGGCTTGAATACTTGATTTCCTTGATCAAATAAAACTTTGCAGCTCGGTCAACTCAGGATACTTTTTTATCCCTCCAATTTGCTTCCTTTATTCATCTTCTTTAATTCCACACTTCATATTATTAATCCCACAACTTGACCTTATAATTGTATGTTTTACCTTGTCAAGATGGCTTGAAAACACATAAACATTCAATAATCAACCCTTGAGTCAACTAGAATTAACAAAGTAATACAACAGACTCAATATGCTAATACAAGAAAATACTTTGTTAGACAACCCTTCTCAGTCAATACTAACTCATAAAAGGTTTTCCTTTGGTTGATGAGTGAGCTTAGTTAACATTCACTCCATTCAACTTTCCTTTGTCTACCAAGTGAACTTGGGAGACATTGTCTTTCTGTAGATTCCCTTTGGTAACCAAGTGAGCTTAGTTAATGCTCATTCATTGTAGACTTTCCTCTGATGCTCGACATATACTACAACAAACTTTGACTCCTAAGTGAGCTTGATATACACTAATTTTCTCATCATGTATTACAAATTTGTGTAACATCAAAGACAACATACAATTTGAATGATTGTATCGAACAATCTCCTTCTTTGGCATTGATGGAAACAAAACATGTCATGATACCTAGAAATTATAGAGTAAAATAGAAGTAAGGATAATGTCCTTAGATTCATTCTAATTATCATCCATGAGAACTCCCTTTATTAGTGTGAACTCCCTCTATCATCAATCTCTGATTTCTTTGACTACTACTTCTCATTCTGATAGTAAACTCTCTCTTTGAACAATTTCTCCCTCGTTGATATCTTCAAATATTTAGAAAAAATTCTCTTCATATATGACATATAAACTGTCCCTCTTTGATAGCTCAAGCCAAAGATAACAATCAATGAATTTTCCATGTACCTTGATGTATAGATTCATATGCAATTTGCTCTGACAATACTACATCAACTTGACTGATCTTCAACATGCTTGGTTAATGCATCACTAAAATTTGACAAGCAAGCTCCAGATAGGGGAATGAACCATAGCTTATGTCTTAGATAAAAAAACGCATGCCTATGTGTTATAGTTTTAGGTGATTGTACAACATCCCCAGGATCAAATGAAAGACCAAGATAACTTCCACAAGAGATTGGCAAGATAATTGCATGAAGATGCAAGAATGCTATTATTGATAATGGACTTGATTGATATCCAATTGATTGATTTAAAATGTACATAATAGGCCTCCTAATATAGGAGATGCGATAAGAGACAATGATAAGGTAAAGATAAGCTATCACCTACACAAGGTGGAATCACATGTCCACTAAAGGTGGATCATTCTCCATTATGCATTGAAGTATGTGCAATGATGAGGATGATAATGTGATAAGTGCACTAAAGGTGGAATGGGGTAATAACTATGACCACCTAGAGTGGAATTCTCCCACACCATGTGTTTAATTGAGGTCAAAACTCCTAAGTGATGGAAATGTAGATGGAGTAATTGAGAAGGGGGGGGGGGGGGTGAATTAATTAACACAAAAATATTCCCACAAATTCCTTAGATGTCAACAAAACTACTTACTACTATCACTCGATAAACATACTGAAAATGCTATAACTTAGTAAATGTAGTGTATTTTATATTTTAACAGATCTTAAACATTCATAGTGATTAACTTGCAATCATAAAAGAAATAACATGAACACATGAGACACTAGATTTAATGTGGAAACCCAATATGGAAAAAATCACCAAGTAACTAGCTACTGATTTCCACTCTTTTGAAGTGACTCTTGTTAGGAGCCAACCTAGTTAAAGGTTACAAAACACACTATTAGGTGTGACCTTATTAGAAGATTTAATCACCCTCTTAGGAGTGGCCGTGCAAGAGGTCTTAAAAAAATTCAATGGAGCTGTCACCTTGTTAGAGGATTTACAACTGGCTATTAAAACAACTCTGTTAAGAGATTTTGGAATCACTGCTACAATGGTAAGAAAGTAACAATGAAATGACTTGAATGAGATGCAATTGAATTTCTGATTACAAATATCTACTCTTCTTCACACTAGATCGTTCTTGATAGAATGTAACTTTGCTACTCCTCAAGGATATCTAACCATCCTTCAAGTTCTCTCACACTTTCCACCTCAAACAATCAATACACTTGCATACTCACTCATACAATTATAAAATTGACTTGACCTTTCATATATACCATCCAAATTATCAAGTCAACTCATTTACAACTTATAATGAGCAATAATTATTACCTAAGTCAGCTAGAAACAATACTTGAATTAAACTTCATATTGCCAAAACAACAAAATCCTTCATTGGCTGACCCTGCTCGATAAACATTGATCCTAAAATGATTTCTTGTGTTGACCAAAAGACACTTGGTTAACATTGTGAACTTACAAATTTTTTTTGGCAACTGAGTAAACTCGATAGACACTAGTTCTAACCAAATTTCTTTTGTTAACCATGATAGCTTGATTAACACTGCTTTCTGCTATAATCTCCTTCGATGCCCGAGTGAGCTTGGTAGACACTATCTTTGTAGACTAATCTCCAAGAATTCTTGGTAGACAAGAGAAACTATCTTGCTAACCAAGTGAGCTCGGTAAGCACAAACTAAAAATTGATATGAAATTTGTGTAACATCAAAGACAACACACAATTAGATAATTGTATCCAACACTAAGTGTCTCAATCACAAACTACTATGCAATGCATTATTCTAAGTAAGCTTAGGTAAGTGTAATTAGTGAATCTTTAATTAAACCAACATCCCCCTTTAAGTGCAACTTAGGGGAATGCACTTAAACTCATAATTCAAGATGGGTCCTAGCTAGTAGGCCATTTTAGGTACCCGTGTATAATATGCAAAGTAATACATGAAATAAAATCTCTCATAAAGTGGAGAAAGAGAGAAAACCTCATGGGAAAAAACTTCCTCCAAAAAGAGAGATGAAAACAAGATGCATGGATGGATGGGGTACTCAAGACCCCCCAAAAATTGCATACATCATGTATATACAAAAAATGATCCCCCAATATGAAAGAATTAAGGAGACATGATATCCCCCCCATAATGAAGAAGCTCCAATGTAGATGAAGAGTAACTGAAAGCAAAATATAATCCAATGCCTAAAAGAAACATGTCTCTCCTTACGAAGAGATAAATACATCAAAAGATGAATAAGCCACTCCATGTAAAAAGTGAGGAAGGAGGAAGAAGGTCTCCATGTACGCATCTTTGAAGACTTAATAGGTGTCTCTAAGCTCAAAGATTGTGTCACACCATCAAGTTGACCTATGAGATGTGAAAAAAAAAGAGAACATGAAGAGTTGGGAATTCCAATCTCCAAAGAAGGTGAAGAAGTATCTCAAAGAGAGACCTCCTCAAATGTATTAACCAAATCTACATTATGAGACTCATCTAAAAAAGTGTCTAAGAAGTCATCCCACAATACAAGATCTAAAGCATAAATATCATCCTACTGAATAGTAGAACACATGATTGTAGAAGCAAGAAGTGGAGGAGTAGGAAGTTCAACACTTGTCTCAAGAAAAAAATGATTCAAGTGTCCAATATTCTCCTCACATGAATTATTCAACTTTGATAAAGGGTTAGGTACATCATGAATATCATCATCATTACCAAAAAAATGTGAAAAAGAATACAAGCACGATGTATGATCAACAACTCCCATAGCTATGACATCTCTAGTCTCCATGTCCCTAATATATACATAATTAGTAGTGAACTCAACAAATTTACCTTGTGCCCCATGAGTAATTTGGTAAATGGAAAGGATATTAGTGGTCAAGGAAGGTACACAAAGAACATCATTAAATGTACCCTCTCCCATAGGAATAGAACCTTTCCCACAAACCTTCATGTATGTATTATTACCCATAAATATATGTGGAGAAGTATAAGGCTCAATAGAAGAAAAAACATCCATAGAAGATGCCATATGATGTGATGCACCTAAATCAAGAAGCCATTTACCTTGCTCAAAATGTGTGGAGGCAATGAGTGCTTTTCCTTTGCCTCTAGATGATGATGTAGATGTAGTAGCTACCTAATATTGAGAAGAAGGAGAAGACACTGATGAGGGCAACTGGATATTGTTCTTTTGAAGAATGTGAGTAAGCTCATCAATCTTCTTATGGAAACATTTATGCTCATGATGTGATAACTTTTTGCAATAAGCATATTTATCTCTCATTCTTATAGATGATTCCTCTCTTGAAGAGGACTTGTATTCAATATAATGTTGTGAAGGAGAGTCATCACTTTTGCCATGTTGCTTAGGATCCTTGTGTTGTTTGTTTTCCTTTCCTTTGAGAGCCTTTGAAGAGGAGTCATTTGCAACCAATATTTGATACTTTGAAGATTTCAATTGAACCATGTGTGCTAACTTGGCTTGTTCCCTTATGAGATGAGCCAAAAATTCATCAAGAGAAGGAATTTTGTATGCACTACCAAGAACATCCATAGTAGCATGGAATGTGGAAACAAAGATTGAATATTCTGGACCTAGCTTGGAAAGAATGGATAATATCAATTGCTCATCATCTTTAGTAATACCACAATTAGAAAGATCCAATATAATGGAACTAAACTTAGAGAAAAAGTCTTGAATATTGTCAAAATCACACAGAATTAGACCTATATGCTCATTCTCCAATTTGAATTTTCATATTCTGGTTTACCAAAGATTCCTTCCAATGTAGTCCAGGCATCTCAAGGATGTGTGCAAGATGCAATATGATATAAAAAATAATTAGAGATGGTAGATCTAAGAGATCCAAGTTCTTTATCCCTTCTATCAAACCATTTCCTTCTTTCTGCAACACTTTTACTTGGTTCTAGATCTTGTCCAAGAATCATTCGAGGCAATCCAATACTCATCAACAGATTAGAAACTACTTGTTTCTATTCATGATAGTTATATAGAGTGAGTAATGAAACTTTTGAAAAATTCATAATGAAATCAATTGATAACTCCTTCAAATTACTGACTCAATCAAGAAAATTGAAATCCAACTATTCACCAAGTGCAAATATAGCCAAGAAAGATCTATTTTTGAAAGTGATATGTGTTAGAGTAAATAATTAATTATTAATTATTTATTCTATTCACTTAAGCTTACTTAGGTAAATGCATTTCATTTATTAGTTATAGTCTAGGAGTTTGTTATAAGTTGTTGACAATACTGGAGTTTGTTCTCTCCTAAGTCATACTTATACCCAAATAGACACTTTCATTAGATTCGGAAGGCATTTTAAAGCTAGGATCCATATAAAATTTGTTAGTTTTGGAGATAGGGCTCCAGGAGGAAATTTTTTTAGCTTGGGGGGTTCCGTACAGATTGTACGGATGATTTGGCTTTTAAAAAAAAAAATTGCACGTGGAGCGCACCATCGTGGCACTGCCTAGTGGCCATTGTGGGGCCGCCCACATGTAGCTCGCGCCTCACCAAAGTCTGACTATGCCCCCATAGCAGTGCCAAACCACCACCCAGGCTACTTTGCCAGAGCTCCGCTGGCATCCGCGCCCAACACGCCGCTTCAACCAGTAGTGCTTCCAATTTCTTTTGCCTCCACTAGTGATCATAGCTCGTCTGCAGCCTTAGCATCACCTCATTAGGTGTCCAATGCCCATTCAATCTTGTATTCCAGTCAATAGCTGTGGGGTGACACATGACATAGGTGCCATGTGGTACTTTTCCACGTGAACTTTGCCATGTCATTGCCACATCACCCTTCTTTCCATGTGTTGTCCACGTGCCATTGCCATGTGGCTACCACATGGCTTCTTTTTTGTTGTGACGAGCCACAGGTCATCAATTTTAAAGTAGTATTATGCTGACATTAGCATGACATCATCTTGCATCATCATCCTTCTTGTACCTCTCCTAGGTCCTTTTTGACCTACCTTCAATTTTTTTGCCATAACTTGAGCATATGTAAGTATTTTTTCGATTTGAAAGAAATTCCAGAAAGCTAGTTCTGAGACGGACACACTAGTGTAGGTATTTATTAGTTTTGATGCATTTTTGTTGCCCTTTTTTTAGTCAAATTCCAAAGTCCTATTTTTGACTTCGACATGAATATCTTTTGCATCCCATGTCAATTTTTTGAAAACGTTATATTTCTGGAAAGCTAGTTTTGTCTACTTTTTAGAAATGTAGTCCTTTTCCTTAGATTCTAATCCATGCTCTTTCTATCATATTTTTGGCATTTTTGGTCTATGGTGGATATCTTGGGTGTTTTAGGTCTGAGGATCATTTTCTTGGCATGGTTTCCTTTGTTTTGGGCTGCACTTTGTTTTGTTGCAGCTTGTTTTTGGTTTTGATCATTGTAGCTATCATTTTGAAGCACTTTTATGTATCTCACTGAGATAAAGTACCACTCTTGCATTTCAAAGGTCATGAACATTATTTTGAGACAGTTGTACTTACACTATTTTCATAAAGCACAGGATAGTAGTTGCCATGTTTGTGCCATCTTCCTTTGTCAAGTGAGTGTCCCTTCCATGACATTAGCCCATGCAAAGTCAATCGATTCATGCCTTTATGGGTGTTTGTACCTCTTCATCTTTCTCCTCATTCTTGGTTCATTTGCAGGAGACTTTGGCCCACCTTTTTAGTTGCCTGTCATCTCACCCTATCTGCATTAAGGGGGGGTTATTCTGTTGTTCTAATGCTTCTCTGGTTTGATGGTTCATTAGTGTGAGCTACGTATTCAGTGGTTGGTCCTATATACAAGGTGATTGTAGTGGCTAGCTACCTATGTATTTCGGTGAGATGGATCATCCACCATATAGACACACTTGGTTTGTGCCTTCTTCTTCCATGGAGGTTCTTTAGATCAGCAATTTTCTTTCAAATGGCAGATTTTGTGGCTTCTTCATGCTTCAGTGATGCTCTTCATGATCACTCCTTGTTCTTGTTTTAGGGGACATTCCCCTAGTTGGAGGCTTCTTCAGTTCTTCACTAGGTTCTTACCTCTTTTTGGGGGAGGTTTTTTTCCATGTGGTTTTCTCTCTTTACCCATTTTTAGAGGTTGCATTTAGTTGCATTGTACTTGGGTACCTAAAATGGCCTCGTTTTCAGGATCCATTTTGCATTCATCTTAGTTTCGTAAGCTTAAGGCATTTCATTTATTAGTTATAGTCTAGGAGTTTGTTATAAGTTGTTGAAAATACATGAGTTTGTTCTCTCCTTAGTCATAGTTATCCTCTCACCTTGTTTGAGGACTTTCCACCTCATGTGGATATATGCATAGTTGTCACACTTATCTCCTAGCGTCTTCTAGCTTCTTCTAGGAGATTCATGGAGCTCTTTATATTTGGGCTCCCTCATTGTATTTTTATCAACACATTTTGCATATTGTAAATACATATTTTCTTGTGTTGCAATATCTTTTTCTCTCTCATGTTCATTTAGGGTTTTTCCCTTGCTCCACACTCTTCTCTCCTTGGATTCCCTTTGACAGGTTACTTGCATGCAGGTGATCTTGGGCATCTTCGAAGTTGGATTTCATCAACTCCAACAATTTGCCCACTCCAAATCACTAAAATTTGATTACAGATCTGGAAAGTAGAGGAAAAATCATGCACTTTCAAAAAAAATTGCACTTGAAAATGTTACCCAGTGTGCCCAAATAGAACCTTGAAAGTTGTAAAAAATGGGATTTGTGATTTTTAGAAAAATTCAGAGATAGAGATCCAAAATCACCTGCACCACAGTGTAGATTGTGAAATTCTACCCCAAAACAAAAAAAAATTTCTTGGAAAAAGGAGTTCATATGAGGGAGATATCACTATTTGAAAATTGCCTTTGAAATTATTTTTTTGAAATGCTGTTGCCGCACCTTCAAAAATCAAATGGCTCTAGATTTGGCCTCAGATGTTCAATTTGGATGAAACAAAATATGATTAAGGGGTTTTTGGACCTCCTCTATATGATGACAACCTCTAATTTTCACTAGCAAGCTCCAATTTTCACCTGCAATAGAAGGTCACAAAATAGGACTCTCAAAATATCCTCCAAATTGTGATGTCCAAATTGCTAAATGCTGCACCAATAATAAGTCAAGCCAAGATTGCACTTCTTAAGAAGAGACCTTCACAACTTGAGAGATTTGATACCATGTTAGAGTTTTAGGTGACTCTATAACACCCCTAGGATCAAATGAAAAACCAAGATAACTTCCACAAGAGATTGGCAAGACAATTGCATGAAGATGAAAGAATGCTATTATTGATAATAGACTTGATTGACATCCAATTGATTGATTTAAAATGTACATAACAGGCCTTCTTATATAGGAGAGGTGATAAAAGACAATGATAATGAGAAGATAAGCTATCACCTACATAAGGTGGAATCATATGTCCACTAAAGGTGGATCATCCTCCATTATGCAATGAAGTATGTACAATGATGAGGATGATAATATGATAAGTGCACTAAAGGTGGAATGAGATAATAACTATGACTACCTAAAGTGGAATTCTCCTACACCATGTGTTTAATTAAGGTGCAAACTCCTATGTGTCTCAATCACAAACTACTATGCAATGCATTATTCTAAGTAAGCTTAAGTAAGTGTAATTAGTGAATATTTAATTACACTAGCACTATGTAATGGATTGGTGAATATATCTACAATTTGTTCTTTTGTGTTCACATATTTCAATCTTACTTCCTTGTCTTGCACCAATTCTCTCAAGAAATTATACTTTATTGCAATGTGCTTGGTTTTGGTATCACTAGATTCTTGGAAATGTTAATTGTACTAGTGTTATCATAGAAGATAAAAACTGGGTCCTTGGTTTCCTCCTTCATTCCTAACAATAGTTTCTTGAACCATACAATGTTGGAATAATTGACTGCTGTAGCAACATATTTTGCTTCTTTTGTAGACTAAAAGATACAATTTTTCTTCTTTCTTGTCTAAGATACTAGACATTTTCCAAGAAAAAGTGTTCCTCCATTAGTGCTCTTCTTGTCATCAACACTTCCTGCCCAATCATCATCAGAAAATAATTTCAATTCAATGTTGTATCCTTTCTTATACCAAAAACCATACTCTTCAGTACCTTTTAGATACCTCACAATTCTTTTGATTGCCATAATATGATTTTCTTTAGGATTAGAAAAGAATCTAGCCACCATATCAACTTCTAGTGCTATGTTAGGTCTTGTGTGTACCACATACTAAAGCTTTCTAATCATTGATATGTAAGTAGTTTGATCTACCTCTTTGGAATCATTATCTTTGGAAAGCTTATGTCTAGTAGACATAGGTGTTCCAACTAGTCTAGAATCCTCCATCCCAAATTTCTTTAGTATCTCCTTGATGTCTTTTGACTGAGTAATATAGATACCATCCTTCATCTATTGAATATGTAAGCCAACAAAGAATTTGATCTCTCCAAACCTTGATATTTCAAATTCCTTACTCATTTCATGTGAAAAAGATTTACAAAAATAATAATTTCCAGTGAATAATATATCATCCACAAAGATTTTTGCCAACACAATCTTCTTATCTGGTCCTTCTTTGATGTATAGGTTGCTATTATCATTAGTTCTTTGAAAAAAAAATCTTTCTGAGATAATTGTGTAACTTTTTATACTATGCTCTAGGGGCTTGTTTGAGACCATACAAAGCTTTGAGTAATCTGCAAGCCATGTCCCTTTTTATAGGATCAATGAAACCTTCTAATTTCTTAATGTAGACTTCCTCTTCTAAGATTCCATCCAGAAATGCTACTTTCACATCCATTTGATATACTTTGAATCCTTTGTGTACTACATATGCAAGGGGTGTTCTAACACCTTCAAGTCTAGCAATAAGAGAAAAAGTTTCTCCATAGTCAATACCTCCCTCTTAAGAATAACCCTTGCAAACTAGCCTTTCCTTGTTTCTTGAAACTTCTCCATTTTCATTCAATTTATTTTTAAATAGCCATTATGTGCCAATTACATTATTATCCTTGGGTCTAGGAACAAGAGTCCAAGTTTTGTTCCTGTCTATTTGGTCAATTTCTTCATTCATTTCTTCTATCCAACTTTCATTCTCTAATGCAACTTTGATAGATCTAGGTTCAAATTCAGTAAAAAAACATGTACCTTTTAATTTGTTCCTTGTCATTGTACCAACTAACTGATCTCTAATGATTTTCTTGGGTGTATGATGCCTTCTAACATATTTAGCAAGTTTGTGCTCCTTCTTTCTGAATTTATTAGTTTCACCATGGTGTTTTGAATCATTCTTGGGTCCCACTTCCTGTGACTTGGGTCCATTAGATGACTCAATTTGGACTTGTTGAAAATTAGGTCCTTTTGACAATGACTTGGGTCCTTCAGACTGTGACTTAGGTTGCACTAGCTATAATTCATGTTGAATTGGGGATTTTGGGGACTTGGGTGGTGAAGACTACTAACTTCCACTTGTTTGATTTTCAGGTATAGTATTAGGCTCATAGTAAGAAAATTTTCTATAGTCTTTAGGTTCCTTACTACTTTTTTCTTTACTCTTTTTAGCAAACTAATCAATCTTCACATTTGCACTTGCTATAACTTTATGAGTAGATAGATTCAAACATTTGTATGCTTTACTCTTATTGGAATATCAAGAGAATATGTCTTCATCACTTTTAACATCAAATTTTCCTTTTCTTGAATCCTTTAGAATATAACATTTTCTTACAAATACTTTAAAACAACACACATTGGGTTTATAGCCATACCATAATTCAAAAGGTGTTTGATTTGAATCCTTCTTCAACTAAACTCGGTTCAAGGTATGAACTATAGTACTGAATTCTTCTTTCTAGTAATTGATAGCAACAATATTTTCTATTATTAGAGTCCTTGCAGAATCCATGTTTAATCTATTCCTTCTTTTAGCAATATCATTCTACTGAGGTGTACCAATGTAGATACCTTTCTTTTAATTCCTCTTTCATTGTAGAATTCATTGAATTAATTATAAATGAATTCTCCTCCTCTATATGATCTTAAACATTTTAGCTTCTTTCTTATTTCTTTTTCCACTCTAGCTAGATACCATTTTCATTTTTGAAAAACTTATGATTTATTCTTCAAATACATAATTGTCATCATCCTAGAATAATCATCAACAAACAAAATAAAGTACTTATCTAAAGTGTAAATCTGTATGCCAATGGGACCACAAAGGTCTATATGAACCAACTCTATGACTTCCTTTGAATGATAGTTTTTTCTTTTGAAACTTGTCTTTTCGATCTTTTCAATTTGATAGTTTTTGCACATGCCCATATCAGGTTTCTTCAAGCTTGGAGTGCCTCTAACCCTTTTTTTCTTGCTTATTTTAACCAAGTTATCAAAGTTTACATGACACAACCTTTTATTCCATAACCAACTTTTTTCTACATGAGCTATGAAATATGAATTTTCATTTAGATCGAGATAGAATAGATTACCTTTAGTTTTCTTGCCAGTCCTAGCCAAATTTCCTTTCCCATCCAACAATTTGGCCTTTCCATTCATGAATTCTACCTTGAATCTAATATTATTCATTTGAGCCACTTTAAGAAGATCATGCTTATGTCCTTCTACCCAATAAGCATTATCACATATGAGGTCATTATTTAGTGCAATATAGCCTTTACCTTTCACATAACATAGTTCATCATTTCCAAATCTAACACTTCCACCATCATAGTGTACAAATTTCTCAAATTTAGATTTATCACTAGTCATATGGTGAGAACAACTACCAATCCATATATCATTTTTACTAACATGTGAGATAAGGGCCATCTTATCATTCTCACCATCTGATTCATCTTTAACAACAATGTACACCATTTCATCTTCTTCACTACTATTAGAATCTTTAGCAATGTAACAAGATTTCTTAGCTTTGTTCTTGTAGCTTTTGGAATCCTTCTTGCCTTTGTACTTGTCATTCTTATTTTCTTCTTTTCCTTCTCTATTTTGACACCTTGCAACAATGTGACCAACTTCTTCACAAGAAAAGTAGATCAAAGGAATTTTGCCTTTGTACTTTCCTTTGCCCTTGGGGAATCTTCTTGCAAGAAATGCTTCAATGACTTCAAGATCACTATCAGAACCATCTTCATCTTCACTACTAGACTTCTAACTTTTTGACTTTGCAACTTTCTTCTTTAATCATAGCTTGGCTTGGAATGTAGACTCAAGGATATTGGAGTTAGGAATTTAATTACCACAATTATCTATCTCAAATACAGTCAAAATTCCCACTAATGTATCCAAGGTTATATCATTCTTATAGTCACATCTCATTTCTTGAATAGTAGACACTCTAATTGCATAGATTGGAAGAAGGGTTATGAGTACTTTGCTTACTATTGTTAAATCATCAATTTTCCCACCTAAGGCTTTGATTGCACACATACTAGCTTTGATTCTTTTACTATACTAAGCAATGTTCTCATCTTCTCTCATCTTCATTTTATCAAACTGACCTCTAAGACTTTATGCCTTGGCTCTTCTTACATTATCAACACATCCATAGATAAATTTTAGTTTGATCCATGTCTCATAAGTAGTAGCACAATCTTTTACTTCATCAAATGCAACATAGTTGAGAGTTGAAGCAATATCAATCATCATAATGTTATGATTCTTCTTTTATGTGATTTCTTCACCAGTCATTGTTCTAATAGGTGCCACATACTTGATGTTTAGATACTTTAGACCCAAGTCTCCAATTGTTTCTAAATGCAACTTCATAAGTCCCTACTTTTCCTGGAAGTTATCCTTGTTCAACTTAGGGATCTTCCTTTTGCAAGACATCTTGATCTTTAGCTTAGGTCCTTGAAAACTTTTTTGCAAGCACCAAAAAGCTTTGATACCAATTGTTGGAAATATAAGAGGAGTAGCTAAGAGGGGAGGGGTGAATCAATTACTACAAAAATAATTCACAGATCCCTTAGATGTGAATACAAATCAAAATCAAGACTCTACTGAAAGTGAAATACTACTGTAACTCGGTTAGCACTAAAATCACTCGGCAAGCACTAAAATTTTTTGTAACCCGAGAAGCACTGAAATATTACTTCTTTAGATGTTTAGTATGATTAACCTTAATTAAATTAGTTGAAGAATCATAAAGAAAATAATATGAACACAAGAGATACTTGGATTTAATGTGGAAATCCAATTTGGGAAAAACCACCAATTGCAACTAGTTACTATTCTTCACTCTTTTGAAGTGAGCCCTATTAGGAGCCAACCCTATTAAAGGTTACAAAACACACTATTAGGTATCAACCTATTAAAGGATTTAGATCACCTTGTTAGGAGTGGGCTTATTAGAGGTCTTTAGACACTTCAATCTAGAAACGCCACCTTGTTAAAGGATTTACAAAATATCTTTTAAGATAACTCTATTAATAGATTTTATTCATAGCTACAATTGTTAGAGAGTGACAATGATATAACCTAAGTGCTGATGCAAACTTATCTTTGCTGATTTTGAATCTCAATTCTGACTTGAATACATGATCCTCCTTGATCAGATGAAACTTTGTAGATTGGTCAAGTCAGGATACTCTGTTATCCTTCCAATTCACTTCATTTATTCATCTTTTTCAATTTTACACTTCATATTATTAATCCCACAACTTGAACTTATACTAATATATTTTTCCTTGTCAAGTTAGCTTGAAAAAACTTATAAACATTCAATAATCAACCCTTGAGTCAGCTAGAACTAATAAAATAATCCAATAGACTCAATATGTTGATATAAGAAAATCCTTCATTAGTCAACCTTGCTTGGTCAATACTAACTCAAAAAAGACTTTCCTTTGGCTACCAAGTGAGCTTGGTTAATACTCACTCCATCCAACTTTCCTTTGTCTATCAAGTGAACATGGTAGATACTATCTTTTTGTAGATTCCCTTTGGTAACCGAGTGAGCTCAATTAATGCTCATTCCTTGGAAAATTTCCTTTGATGCTTAACATACACTACAACAACCTTTGACTCCCAAGTGAGCTCGGTATACACTGAATTTCTCATCATATATTTGACATTTGTGTAACATCAAAGACAACATATAGTTTGAATTATTGTATCCAACAATACTATGAGATTCTAATGATTGTTCAATGCCAGAGGCAAAACTTAGCCATGACCAAGTATAATTTTGTAGTTTAATTGATATAATTTTCCTTTCCATTTTCTATTATTCTCCCTTTTTTTGTTCATAAGTTCATTTTTTTATTTTCAAAGATACCTTTCTAAAGATTTGATTTTATTAAATCTGGTTATATTAAGATAGGAATCTTTCTCTACAATTGAGTGAGATAAGATTTCAATAAGTTATTTTTAGAGGTCTGTCTTTTTGGAGATTGAAGAAAATATGATGTTTATTATTTGGAAAGTTCCATTAGTTGGTGATTGTTTCTTGAGAATTCTATTGCTTCATTTTAAAAGAACAAACTATTAATTTTGTAATATTGTACAAATAACCATGCATGAAGCTATTTTTTGTAATAGAAGGAATAACCAAATCTATTAGCTTAATTTAACTCCATATTTTATTCTATATTCTCCTTATGGACCACTAACCATTCTCAAAATGATATACTGCAAAGGTTGGTGGAAAATTCATTGCTTGAAAATTTGTAAATAAATGGATTCCTTCATGTGCACCTTTAATAACATACATGAATGTAAAAGAGAAGCCCAAGTATGTGGTTTTGACTCCTTGATGATTTTGGAAACCCATCACATCAATTTTCATAATGTAGACACTTGATTATAGAAACTTATATCTAATGGATATACCAAGGAAATATGAATTTGATAGAAAAGTTTCCCATTATGGGTCTAAAATGTCTAGGTGGAGCTTTTCAACTACACTAGGAACTCCCTTAAGATCTTCCTTTGTCATTTTTAGAAGATATGATGACCATAGAACCATTAGTTTAAAGTTATATTATACAAAATACCAACACACACAAAAGATATTGCATTTAGTTGCTAGCTATTGAATCACCCACAAAAGCTCAAAATCTTCTTTTAACTAATTATAAGAACATTGTATTGCTTTTAATCTGCAACATAAATAGTTCTTGTAATCATTCCTTATGCAATTTTGGTGACCTTTAATATAAATAAATGTTTAATTTATATAAAGAGGTCCCTTTGGATCATGGACCCACCTCCCTTTAAAATGGTTGCACTTCCTTGACATCATTTTGAATGCAAATTAATTTGGATCATATGTAAATAAACAAGTAAAATATAAAGTACCAATCTATAATTAGATTTGGGAATCTAGATAGATTATTCTATAGTACTCCAATTATGCAAACAAAATCACTAATCAAGATTTGGTTTATCAATGTAGGGGGGTAATGAACTTGTTATACTTATAATTGTTTGTGCTAAAATCTCATAAATGATTGGTCTTCTAATGCAAAGGCTATAATTATGTGAAAACCCTAAACCATTTATATACTTGGTTCATAACATGGGTATCAAAAACTGATTATAGCCTCAATAATGTGTTATAGAAATATAGCTGCATGAACATTCATCATAGATATAAAGTCCCAATTCCTTTTTTATCTTGTCTCAAGCTCTTTGTTGAGGTAGATTTAGTACTTTGAAAGTAAGTCTTAATTGAAGCTAATATTTTCATATGTTTTAATAATAAATATAATATATAGGAAGATTATGAGGACTCTAATAGGAAAACTCACAAATCCTCATAGATTATAAATGGAAACTTAACATGTTCAATTACCATACATCTAGACAAGGGAAAAAACTAAGTTATGCTCAAATATGAAAAAAAATGAAGTGAGAAAAAAGGTTGCACTTTATTTAGTATCATTTCCTTAGATTCTTGGAAAATAGTGACCCACCTTAAGGATATGATAGGTTCATTTTGTAGAAACCATGTTAATAAAAAACTACTAACACCAATTAACTTCCTAGAATCTCAACCTCTTGACTTTCCATTGAAAAATTGAAAGTGTTACATACCTAATTAACTAGCTTTAAATCTCCACCCTCACCATAATTTATTGTTATATGCTTCATTTGGCTTTTATTATCAAAGCTACTTGCTAGTTAATTGATTTCTTGTCTTGTTTTTATCTAATTGATATACATGTGAATGACTATTCAAAAAAAGACACCTAATGGAGCAAAAGAAGAATTTAAAGAGAAAATATAAGATTCCTAGATCAATCAAAAGATCTTAAATTTTTATCATTATAGAGTTAGTAAGATAGAGAAAATGAATGCGTAGAGGAAGATGATGTATGATACAAATCACAAATGAGAAGGAGCAAAAAAATATTTTAATGAAAGATAAAACCATAATGGTTGATGTTGAGTGTTTAGTTGATTATGCACCCATTGTTTTTGGAGCCTCCTATATTATAAGGTTTTCTACTTTCATCAATAGTGGTGATGGAGGCCTTATTTATTTTGGGAGCCTAACATGGTCTTTTGTTTGTTTGGTTTTATATGGAGAATGGAACCAAAAGAGTTCATGACTTTGTTATGAGTAGATTTGAGGTGGATGATATCACTGCTAGTGTTTTGTTAGTACATTTTCCTTTGTGGCAACATGGATAAGAAATAATTTTGGTTTAGTAAAGAGGAAGGAGATGCTTGCATTGTTAGAAATTCAAAAGTGAATATGGGAAAATACTTAGAAAGTCTCAGAATGATAGTTTACATAATGTGTTTTAAGAAAGTTTTTGCATGGTTGAGTTTTTTATTTTATTTTATTGTAATTTTTGTTCCAAAATTTCATGTGCTTCCATAATATTTTCTAGGCGAGCAAATAATATTATATATAAATAATTTAATTTAATTTAAATAAATATGACAAAAAAGTTCAAACTTTAGGAAAACTCAAGACCTAAAAAAATTCTTAAATTTTTTTGGTTAAATATTTTTTAATTAATTTTTTATTTCATCTAATGGATGCAATAGTATTCATGTCTATTATAGGAAATAATAATTATTTATTTAAAAATAAAGAAATCAATCATATCATATATATTGTTAAATGTTATGTAAATGTAAAAATGGATTAGTTCCTTATCGTAGAGAGATTTAATATCTATTATGTAATTTCTTTCTATTATCAATAATCTTCTATAGAATAAGAGCATTTTCTTATTTTTCTTATGTTTTTTCAACAAGAGCAATAACATATTGATTATCATCAATTAGCACCAAATAGTAAAAATCTTATCAAATAAATTATCCTTACCCTTCAAGTAGAGCTCATTGACACCAATTAGAAGTTATAAGGATGGTTCATATTGTTCAAAGGAGATGGGTTTCTATTATTCAAGGGAAACTACCCATCTTCACCAACTCAAGGCAAAGAACAACATATGTGTTGCCAAATTAATGAAGGGTTGGGGGGGGGGGGGGGCTTCTATTAGATCTAAGGATGGTTTCTAAAAGAGCTATAGTGGTCACATATTTAGTCTTGCTAGTGTGACCAATTACAAGGTTGTGATGTTAAGAGCACACATCAATATAAACAAGGCAAGATCCGAGTGGTTTAGCAAACTATAAAAATGTGTCACCTTTAGGGTTATTTTATTGGCCTAAACTTGAATATGCATTATAACATGTATTTAAAATTAACAAAGATTTGGTGTGAGTAGAAAATTTTATTTGTAATATTTATGTCATGACTCGACTATGTAACTTTTGACTCAATTTCATTGACTTGTGTTTCATGAGTAGTGGCTCAACTAAACCTATCTCTCATGAGAATGAATGAAACACTTGGGACTCATTGTATCTAGGTGATGCTTACATATGACAAAATTGATATCAACAAAATTATAAATGAAGATAGTTAGGGGGGGGGGGGGGGGGGGGGGTGAATGAGTTACTCAAGGTCAATATGTACCACTTGAACAATTAAACAATAAACACTTTACTATTCTGCTTAATCCATTGTTGCTCAATCTCTACTATAGAAATGTCATAAATATAACTTTCATTGCATAATAAAAACATTATTATGTAAACACACATAAAGTATTCATTACAGTTTTGAAACTAAGATTTTTACATGGAAACCCAATTTGGGAAAACCCACTAGCAACATGTTACTCTTTTTCACTCTTTCAAAGTGAGCTCTGTTAAGAGCCAACACTGTTAAAGGTTATAAAATACACAATTAAATTTGACATGGTTAGAGGATTTAATCACCCTATTAAGAGTGGCCTTGTTAGATGACTTTGATCATTCCATTTAGAATGTCACCTAGTTAAAGGATTTACACAGATTGTTAAGTCTTCAAAATGACTATTAGGTCAACCTCTATTAAAAGTATTCCAATACAAACTATTAATAATGACTAGAAAGAAAATATTAGGTTTTTATTTTTGTGATATCAACTCACTTTTACTAGTTTAGATCTCTGTTTATTCCTTGTGCTGACTGGCTGATAAGTTCTTCACTTTCATTTTTGATCTTGATTTACTTGGAGATCCTTCAAGTAATCACTCCGCTCTTCTCAATAACACTTAAGCCTTCTTCTTAGAGTCACTTATCAACATAAACATCATTTTGGAAATATTTCTTTATTAGCTTCACAATCACTCACACTCACTCGTGCATTTTTGACCAACCTTGCTCTGTATGTCTCTCTTCACATACATGCTTGCACATACATACAAAACACCAAATTTTTTTAGCTCTGTATCTCTTTAAATAGGCAATTCCTGCTTTATAATTTTCTACATCCACTTTAGATCTTAGGATTTATGATTAGGTTCAATTTAGTTCATTATATCTATCCATCTTCTTGATCTTCTTCTAGAAACTTTTCTAGAATTAATCTATTAGGTCTTTATCTAATCCCTACCTTGAATTTAATGATCCAACTCATCAATCTTATCTTCAACATAGTTTAAACCTCCCAAGAAATCAATTGTGTTGGCTCAATCTCACTATTTCATTGAATTTATACTCATATTGTCACTCAAAACTCTCTAAATTATGGCACTCAATCATCACAGAATTCCTTAGTCACTATGAAGATTTCTAACTCAGCATCAACTAACTTGCTCAGTCAATGGTAATTCTTGGTTAACACTAAATTTTCTTGGCACTAACTATAACTTAGTTGACACTCTCATTACTCAACATTCCTTAGCATTTTTACTTTATTGCTCAGCTTGGCTTAGCTTTCTTAACATAAACAGTCACTTTTCTTTATCAAAGTCTATCTAATCAAATGTCCATTGTAACTTCCTTTTCATAACTTAACCTTTTCTCTAGGTGCTATTGTTATGAGAAACTTCTCAAATCCTCTTCATTAATCAAATAGACATGAAATTTAGATTAGGTAGAAATATATCTTATCAATAGATTTGACATCAATGGAAAAAAGACAATTCTTCCAATTGTAAGTTTCCAACAGATAGTTGAATTCCTTGCTATTTCACTATTTTTCCATGTATAAGAAAAAAAAACCTATAAATCATTGAAAAACCTATATTCACTAGATTGTAAATAACAAATATAATAATACAATAATAATATAATGATAATTATCCTTGTAGGAAATTTTATTTGAGTATTATGACTGTACCCATTATCTTGAGAAATTGATTCCATCTAAAAGTTAAATCAAAGGTTTGAAATTGAAAATTCTGATTAAAAATGTTTTCTTCCCCTCTTAGATAATACACTTAAGTCATCAAGATATATCACTATAATATTATTCCTTGGGTCACCAAAGATCAAATACATAGCCCTTCAGAAGGTGACTCCCATGTTAATCAGGTCAAATGATATTCAATAGTAAGAAAAGTTACCTTATGGTGTTGTGAATGCCATTTTATGTTGGCATTTTTCATTGACCTCAATTTTGTTGTTACTATAGAATCCATCCAACATAAACATCATTTTTAAACCTATTATAATCTGCAATATACGATCCATATAGGAACAAGTAGCTATCTTTCAACAAATATTTATTCATGTTTCTAAAGTCTATGCAAATTTGGATTTTTCCATTATTTTTATTGACAATATGATGTTAGCTATCTAAATGGAGTGATTTATAGGATATAAAATTATTTCCTTTGACATTTATCAATTTCTCAAATAATGACATTAGAAATTCTGGGGTTGCAATTCTGTTATTTCTTGAAGAATGGAGTTGTATCAGGTTTTAGAGGAATGTGATGCTTAAAGACTTTCCTCCCATATAGTTATTTAGATCTTCATAACACCATGCAAACTCATCTTTATATATGATTAAAAGATCAACCAATTTAGTCTTTTCTTTAAGTGTACAACATATTCCTATATATACCAACTTGTAATCAATGACATTGTCAATATTTACATTTCATATTCATTATTGACATTTCATATTCATTAGAGATATTACTTCCTTTAACCCTATTTTGTTTTACATACAAATTATGTTTTTTGAGTAATTATTCCAAAGAAACCATACCTTTTAGAGTTTTATTACCTTTTAGTATATTTCTCTTCTTATTAGGAGATAACCCTTTGTAATAGGTATTATTAACTTTGAAGTGAATTTTGATGAATGCCTTAGCATTTTCTAAAAACACCTGAAGTTGAGTATCATTTTCAAATACTTGTCATGATTGGAAATTATCATTTACATTAGGCCTATATATAATCTTGATCTTATATGATTTATCCTTGAAATATGGATGAATCAATGATAAATAAGTTGACCTTGCTAATGATTTGGCCTAATATTTTGTTCTCTACTTATCACTTTATCAAAAAATACATCAATGGATTTAATTTTATATAATCTAGTTTGGAAGTTCTTTAATCCATCATTTTTAATTGTAAAATAGTCTCTCACCTATTTCAAAGCCAACTCTTTGTCACCTTTAGCTAATAATAATTTTATTTCCCTTTCTTTTACTGAGCTATCCCTAGGAGTACCACTTCATATTTTGTAGTATTATTGGTGTTTCTAATTTCTAACTTATATGATAAAAGATTAACTTCTACCTTTGGGGAAATAAACACCACTCTTGCTTCAAACCATGAGAAAGATTGATTCCCATTGAATTCCAAGACCTACAACTGAGACGAGATGTCTAGTTCTATCACTCATTTTGTCAATGTTTGGTCATAAAATAATATATAGCTCCAAAATTCCATCTCTTCCTATAAAACTTGTCAAATAAGATCATATTTAAAAAAAAGAAAAACACAAGCTTGGATTCTAGTCCAAATTAATTTTTTTATTCCCCAAATATATGAAATCATGTAATAAATTCATTTGTATATTGTCACCTAGATCCTTGCAAAAACTTTTACTCAAAAATATTATGTAGATAGTTGGGATATTTCCAAGTAAGATGGTCAACTTTAGTCTGTTGGCTGGGTGAAAGGTTAGCAACAATTAAGAATCTTTAGTATGGTCGATGAGAGGTTTTTTATATTTTGGAATCAATAGGCTAACTCCTACCAACAATATTTGTAAGGATAGACCAAGAGATTTGGATATCGAGGTTCACATGACATTGTCAAAGGTACCATAATCTATTATATAATTAATAAACTTGTGACCACTTATGAACAAAGAGACATATAAAGGATTTGGTTTTGAATTAGGTATAGAATAAGTATGGTTTATATTATCTAAAGAAAGACTTGCCATATATGGATAATCATGTATAGATCGATCTTCACAAGTATTGACCATAATAATGTTTAATTTACACTATTCTATAAGGTGGTTTAACTCAAAAGAATTGAACGTTTGATATTTTAAAAATTTGAAAAATATTTAAAGATGTGTTATTTTTACCTAATATGTTTTTTGTTAAGGCTTTGATGAACCTTATGTTTTTCTAGTGAGATCACTCTAAGGAGAAGTAGGTTTAGACTTCTAAATTTAAAAAAAATACTTTTTTGTCCTCCATTGCAATGAATCATGGTGAGAACACCAAAATAAGTGTCATCTAGGATGGTAAAGTAGTCATCTCCTTATAATACATAAAATTCATACTCTACGTAATGTATTACATAGTCATCAATATTTTTTGAGATGACCCCATCTTCAAATTTTTCCTTAATCTCATTAGTATTCACTAGTTACATATACTTAGACATTTTGGGGCATGTATTACCATCATTATTTGTAGTCAAATGAAACAAACACATATTTTTCCCCTATGCAAGGGTTGATTCTATGAACAATATTCATTAAGATGTAGGGAGGAATAATTGTTTACCATTGTTTGAGATTGTACTTGGATGATTTCTCAAAATATGTTGTTATGGTTGTTGCAAACATGTCTTATCCCTAGAAAATTATCTTTTTATTGTAATAATGCTATTATCTAGTCTTGCAACTTGGCGATGTAGTACAAGGAAAAAGTATCCTCAAAGAAGATGTCCTAGCCACCAGAAAATAACCACACAATGGAATAATAATAATAATACTGATATTTAGATCCAAAACAATACCAATTTCATAACACATTCATAAGATTTACATCCAATGTGCCTAACTATAAGACCTTCCAGGTTATGGCCAAATACATCAGCAATTACAATAAAAGTTTTTTAAAACCTCGTAAGATCTTGGTAGAAACTCTAAGAATAATCTAAAGTTGTGCTTACAAGCCACCAAGTAACCTTCTTATTTTCCAAGCACACACTTAGCTATTAGCTTTTCTAGAATTTTCTCCTCTTAGCTACTTCATCCTGAATGAAAAATGACAAGTCATCATAGGATCCTTTACTTATACTAAACCAAGCCACATGTTAGTCTAAAAACTTACATTAAATAACCCCTCAAGCCACAAGTTGGCTTGGCAATAGACATTAAATACATGGAATAACTAAATACTTAGGACAAAACCTAAGTTTAAAATGCGTAAGTAACTCATAGGGAAACATTAAATTATGTACCCTTACACATAGATCCATGTGCCATCCAAATATCCAAATCCAAGAGTGCATGAGTCAACTATCTCAGATCTAAGATCACAAATACAATCTCCAAAGTATTTCTAGGAAATCAATAACACTCTACTAGTAGCCACCAAAAAGGATCAAACTCCAACATGATCACTCCAATCACTATGTGCACCTAGACCATTATTCCCCAAAATGTCTTGAACACTTCCCCAAATATGCAAATCATAAGTCCAAAAATTCAAGCTTGATGCTCTTGCATCAGACTCCCTGGGTAGATAGAAAAGTATTGTTGGAAATACAAGAGGAGTAATTGAGAGGGGAGGGGTGAATTAGTTACTAAAAAATAAAATCATAGATCCTTTCGATGTCAGTACAAAATGCAAACAAATAACTAAATACAGTTGAAGCTCGGTGAATACACAGAATGTTGTAACTCGATAGTAACTAGATTAGCTTGGTAAAAGATTAACTTAAGAACCATTAGATGTTATCTGAGATTACCATTACTTTAACTTAGTTGTAAACACATAAAAAAGATAGCATGAACACATCTGACACTAAGATTTAATGTGGAAACCCAATTTGGGAAAAACCACCAATAGCAACTAGTTACTGATTTTCACTCTTCTAAAGTGAGCCCTATTAGGATCCAACCTTGTTAAAGGTTACAAAACACACTGTTAGGTGGGACCCTATTAAAGGATTTAATCACCCTATTAGGTGTGGCCTAGTTAGAGGTCTTGAGAATAATTCAATGGAATTGCCACCTTGTTAGAGGATTTGCAAATAGCAGTTAAGCCAACTCTGTTAAGAGATTTAGATCTCTACTATAATGGTTAGAGAGTAACAATGAAATGACCTAATTTGAATGCAACTTGCACTAGTAAATTTGGACCCAATTTTGACCAAGGTTTGTCACTATTTTTCTCATAAAAAATTTGACCAAATTGTAGGTTGGTTGAAATTGCGATGAATGTATTCATCAAAATTTTGACCAACCTACAATTTGGTTGAAATTTTGACGAGAAAAATAGCGATGAACCTTGATCAAAAATTGGTTCCAAATGTACTAGGGTTGATTTCTAATTTTAGATCTCTGTTTCAGCTTATACTTGATCCTTCTTGGTCAAATATGGCTTTGTTGCACCATAAAGATATTCTTCTTATCCTTCAAATTTGCTTCTTTTGCTTGTTAGTAGATCTTCAATCACATTACCATAATTCACACATTATCTTGCACTCACTTGCACACTTTCTTCTACACTTTGAAGTCACAACTTGACTGTATACTTATAATTTCTACTATGTCAAGTTAGCTCAAATACAACTTACAATAATCAATATTCATCACCTGAGTCAGTTGGAATCAATAGATAGATTAATTAAACTCAATACAACAAAGTAATAAAATTCTTTGCTAGCCAACCCTGCTCAGTAGAAACTAACTCTAAAATGATTTCCTTTGTTAACCAATAGAAGCTTGGTTAACACTGCAAACTTATGAAAATCCTTTAGCAACTGAGTGAGCTCAGTTATCACTTGTTCCATCCAAGTTTCCTTCATTATTTGAGCGAGCTTGGTTAACACTCTCTTTCTGCAACTTTTCCTTCAATGCATGAGTGAACTTGGTAGATACTACCTTTTGAACTAGGAAAACATAGGAATGCTTGGAAGATGCTGAGAACTATCTTTACTGCTCGAGTGAGCTTGGCATATACTAACTAATAATGATTACAACATTTGTGTAACATCAAAGACAACACACAATTAATCAATTGTATCCAACAATTTCCCTCTTTGGAATTGATAACAACACAACATGTCATAAAAAAATGAAATTTTGGATAAGAGAACTCCCTCTGTTAGTCTGAGCTTTTCCTTTTTACTGAATTCTGTCTGCAACAGCTATTACCAAGTTCATTTAAAATATTCTCCCTCTTTCAACATACTTCATCTTTTAGAGGACTTCTCCCTCACTGGTTTCTGATTTTATTCAGGTTCAAAAATTTCTCAGAGATATTATAGTAAACTTCTCCCTCTTTGACAATGCATACCAAAGAGAACAACTCCTTAAATTCCAATGTAACTTAAGTACTGATTCATCTATAATATGCCCTTGCCAATTCTACACCAACTGATTGATCTTCAATAGGTTCTGGTTGATGCATTCACTAAACTTCATTTAGTGAATTTCAGATAGGGGAATGACCTTTAGCTTACCTCTTAGATACATAAATACATCCTTAGGTAATGGCTTGGTGAATATGTCTACAATCTATTCCTTTGTATTCACATATTCCAATCTGACTTCTTTATCTTGCACCAATTCTCTTAAGAAGTGATATTTATAGCAATATGCATTATTTTGGAATGCATTATTGGATTCTTTGATATGTTTATTGCACTGGTGTTATCACAATATATAACAACTAGATCTTTGATTTCTACATCCATTCTTTCCAACAATTGTTTGAACCAAACAATGTTAGAACAATTGACTATTGCTGCTACATATTCTACCTCTACTGTGGATTGAGAAGTACAATTCTAGTTCTTTCTTGTCCAAGATACTAGTCTTTTACCAAGAAAGAATGCTCCACCACTAATGTTTTTTCTATCATCAAGACTTCCTCCCAAATCAACATTATAAAATACTTTCAAGTCCAAATTGCCTCCAAGTTTGTACCATAAACCATAGTCTTTAGTACCTTTTAGATACCTCATGATTCTCTTGATTACCATCATGTGATTTTCTTTTGGATTTGCTGAGAATCTTGCCACTATTCTAACTACTAAAGCAATATTAGGCCTTGTGTGAACTACATATTGAAATTTTTCAATCATTGATCTGTAAGTAGTCTTATGTACTTCTTTGGAATCATCATTTTTGGAAAACTTATATCTAGTAGACATAGGTGTTCCAACTAGTCTTGAAGCTTCCATTCCAAATTTCTTGAGTATCTCCTTGATATACTTAGATTGAGTGATGTAGATACCATTCTTGTTCTACTGTATTTGCAATCAACCAATTTTTTTTATTTCACCAAACATGGACATCTCAAATTCTTTGCTCATTTCTTCTGAGAATGCTTTGCATAGATCATCATTTCTTATGAATAAAGTATCATCAAAAAATATTTCTATTAACACAATCTTCTTATCTAGTCCTTCCTTGATATATAGATTACTGTTATCATTAGTCCTTTGAAAACCAATCTGGAGTTTTTCATACCAAGTTCTAGGTTCTTGCTTGAGACCATATAAAGCTTTGTGTAGTTTGCAAACCATGTCTCCTTTACTAGGATCTACAAAAACTTTTGGTTGCTCAGTGTAAACTTCCTCATCAAGGATTCCATTCAAGAATCAAATTTAACATTCATTTGATATACTTTAAATCATTTATGTGCTGCATATGCTAGTAAAGTTATAACACCTTCAAGTCTTGTTGCAAGAGCAAAATTTTCACCATAGTCAATAATTTGTTCTTGAGAGTAGCCTTTGCATACTAGTTTTACTTTGTTTCTTGATACCTTTCTATCTTCATTTAGCTTATTTCTAAATACCCATTTTGTACTAATTACATTTTTTTCCTTGGGTCTAGGAACAAGAGTCCAAGTTTTGTTCTTCTCTATTTGTTCTATTTCTTCATTTCTTCAATCCAACTTTCATTTTCTAGAGCATTTTTAACACTCCTAGGTTCAAATTCAACAAGTAAACACGTACCTTTTAATTTTCTTCTTGTCATTATTCCATTTGATTTGTCTCTAATGATCTGATCAGGTGCATGATGTCTTCTAACATATCTTGCTAATACAAGCTCCTTGGTCTTTGAGTGAGTTTCATCATCTTCTTTTTGAATTTAAGTTTCAATCTTGGGTCCTTCTGTCTACGACTTAGGTCCATCAGGCTCAGTTTGAACTAGCTCGGTAGCCTCTATTTGTGACTTAGGTCCTTGCAACTCAGGTTGCACTCTCTGCAACTTGGTAGTTGTTGATTTTTTTTGGGACTTAGGAGTTGAAGCATCTTTTCTTTTAGATAGATTAGGAAGGGTATCAAGTTCATAGTAAATGAATCTTCTATAGTCTTTAGGTTCCTTGTTGCTTTCTTCTTCACTCTTTTCTGCATATTCATCAATTCTGACATGTGCACTTTCTATGATTTTGTGAGTAGATAAATTCAAATATCTGTATGCTTTGCTTCTGTAGGAGTATCCTAGAAATATGCCTTCATCACCTTTTATATCAAATTTTCCTTTTCTAGATGCCTTCAATATGTAACATTTGCTGCCAAATACCTTCAAGTAACTTACATTAGGTTTGCAGCCATACCATAGCTGATAAGGTGTCTTCTTTGAATCTTTCTTCAACTGAACTCTATTCAAGATATGAATTATAGTGCTAATAGCTTCCTTCTAGTATTTGAGATAAACACTCTTTTCTATCATTAGGGTTTTTGCACAATCTATGATAGATCTATTTCTTCTTTCTACTATACCATTCTATTGTGGTGTATTGGGAGTAGATACTTGTCTTTTGATTCCTCTTTCAATGCAAAAATTGTTGAATTCATGGGAAATGAATTCACCACATTTGTATGATCTTAGGCATTTTAACTTCTTTTCAGTTTCTTTTTCTATTCTTGCTAGATACCACTTGAATTTTTGAAAAGATTATGATTTTTATTTTAGGTACATTATTGCCATCATCCTAGAGTAGTCATCAACAAAGAGAAAGAAATTTTTTTCTCCACTACAACTCTCTATTCCAATAGGTCCACATAAGTTTGTATGAAAATTTTCCTAGACTACTTTTGATTGATAGTCTTTTCTTTTGAAGCTTTTCTTTCCCATCTTACCAATTTGGCAATTCTTGCATAGACCCATGTTAGGCTTCTTCAAACTAGGAATACCTCTTACCCTTTTATGTTTTCTTATCTTAACTAGATTATCAAAGTTCACATGACATAGTCTTTTATGCCATAACTATCTTTCTTCTATTTGAGCAAGAAAACATGAACAATCATAGAGATCAAGATAAAATAGACTACCTTTTGTTTGCTTGCTAGAACCAACCAAATTTCCTTTCCCATCTAGCAGTTTGGCCTATCTATTCATGAATTCTACTTGAATCCAATTTTATTTAGCTATGCCACACTTAGTAGATTATGATTTAGTCCTTAAACCCAATAAGCATTATCACATATAAGTTCTTTAGTTAGTAGGATACATCTTTTTTCTTTTATATTACAAGGTTCATTGTTTCCAAATCTTACACTATCTCCATCATAATATTCCATATGCTCAAATTTTGTTTTGTCACATATGATGTGAGCAGCCACTATCAATAATCCATATATCATTTTTGCTAACATGAGAGATAAGTTCCATTTTATCTCCTTCATCATTAGATTCATCTTTCGTAGCAATATAAACCATTTCATCTTCATTGTTATTAGAATCTTTAGCTATGAAGCAAGATTTCTTACATTTTTCCTTGAAGTTCTTGTAGTTCTTGAAGTCCTTCTTGCCTTTATGCTTGTTGTTTTTCTTTTCATCCTTCATTTCCTTGTTTGGACACTTAACAACAATGTGACCAATTTCTTCACAAGAAAAGAAAATTAGAGAAACTTTACCTTGGTACTTCCCTCTTCCTTTGGAATGCTTTCTTACAAGCAGGGATTCAAAAACTTTAAGATCACTATCTAAACTTTCTTCTTATGATCCATCTTCTTCACTTCTTGATTGACTAGATTTTGACTTTTTACCCTCTTCTTTGAGTGAGAGTTTAGCTTTAAATGTAGATTCAATATTCTTTGAAGCAGGAACATAGTTATCATAATTGTCTAATTCAAAAGTTGTTAATCTTCCAACTAGAGCATCCAACCCTATTTTATTAGTTGGATAACATCTTATTTCTTGAATAGTAGATACTCTAATTATATAAATAGAAAGAAGAGTTCTGAGCACTTTACTTACAATAGTTTCCTCCTTGATGTCTCCTCCAGATGCTTTGATTGCACTTACACTGGCCTTGATTCTTTTCACATATTTTTCAATGTTTTCATCTTCTCTCATTCTCATTTGATCAAATTATCCTCTAAGGCTTTCTAGTTTGGCTCTTCTCACATTTTCATATCCTCCATGGATACCTTTTAGTTTGTTCCACATTGAAAAAGTAGTTTTGCAATCTTTTAGCTCATCAAATTCAACATAACTAAGAGTAAATGCAATATCAATCCTAATGATACTATGATTCTTCTTTTCAACAATATCTTCAACTAATAATGTTCCAATGGGAGTATTATATTTAGAATTAAGATACTTGCAACCTGAATCATTGATGGCAGCTAGATTCAATCTCATCAATCCTTGCCATGTTGCAAAATTGTCTTTGTTTAGCTTGGGAATCTCTCTTTTGTAAGACATCCTAATCTTTAGCTTAGGTCCTTGAAACTTTCTCTGCAAGCACCAAAATATCTGATACCAATTGTTGGAAATATAAGAGGAGTAAGTGAGAGGAGAGGGGTGAATCAGTTACTACAAAAATAAATCCCAGATCCCTTTTGATGTCAGTACAAAATGCAAACAAATAACTAAATACTGCTGAAGCTCGGTGAACACACAGAATGGTGTAACTCGGTAGTAACTGGATTAGCTCAATAAAGATCAACTTAAGAACCATTAGATTTTATCTGAGATTATCGTTACTTTAACTTAGTTGTAAACACATAATAAATATAGCATAAACACATTTGACACTAGGATTTAATGTAGAAACCCAATTTGGGAAAAACCACCAATACCAACTAGTTACTGATTTTCACTCTTCTAAAATGAGTTGTGCTAGGAGCCAACCCTGTTAAAGGTTACAAAACACACTGTTAGGTATGAACCTATTAAAAGATTTAATCACCCTATTAGGAGTGGCCTAGTTAGAGGTCTTGAGAACAATTAAATGGAATTGCCACCTTGTTAGAGGATTTACAAATAGGTGTTAGGCCAACTCTATTAAGATATTTAGATCACTACTATAATGGTTAGAGAGTAACAATAAAATGACCTGATTTGAATGCAACTTGATTGCTAATTTTAGATCTCTATTCTAGCTTATACTTGATCCTTCCTAATTGAATATGGCTTTGCTACACCATAAGGATATTCTGCTTATCCTTCAAATTTACTTCTTCTACTTGTCAATAGATCTTCAATCACATCACCATAATTTGAACATTCTCTTGCACTCACTTGCACACTTTCTTCCACACTTTGAAATCATAATTTTACCTTATACTTATACCTTTCACTATGTCAAGTCAGCTCAAATACAACTTACAATAATCATTATTCATCACCTCAGTCGGCTAGAATCAATAGATAGATTAATTAAACTTAATAAAAAAAAGTAATAAAATTCTTTGCTAGCCGACCTTGCTTGGTAGAAACTAACTCTGAAATGATATCCTTCATTGACCAATGGAAGCTTGGTTAACATTGAAAACTTATGAAAATCCTTTGGTAACTAAGTGAGCTTAGTTATCACTGGTTCCATCCAAATTTCCTTTGTTACCCAAGTGAGCTCAGTTAACAGTCTCTTTCTGCAACTTTTCCTTCAACAACCAAGTGAACTTAGTAGATACTACCTTCTGAGCTAGGAAAACATAGGAATGTTTGGTAGACACTGAGAACTATCTTCATTGCCTGAGTGAGCTTGGCATATACTGACTAATAACAATTATGACATTTATGTAACATCAAAGATAACACACAATTAATCAATTGTATCCAACAAGTATGTCCCATACTTTGACACCAAGAGATATTTCCACAACCAAATTCATCTTCACCAAAGGCTTCCAATTCATCTAAAACATATGAAAAAAATTACACATCAACCATCTCTACTTCATCCATTTAAACATCTAAATTGAATGAATCTCAATAGCCCAATCCACATGCTCACTCCCAAGAACAAACTGAACATAATTCTTACCAAAAATTCTTACAACTAATCACAACCAACAATGGTAATATCCTCAAACATGAAACCCATATCAACAACATCATGGAACTCCAAAACCAAATCAAGAACTTAAGCTTAAATCCACAATAAGAGCACCATATAAATCCTCATAAAGAAAATACAAATCCAAATCAATAATATCATGTAGATGCTCACCCACATCAGCAATTGGTGAATCCACACTAGAAAAATCCAACTCCACATCAATAGAAATGATAGAGTCATCAATCATATAAGCATTAATGTGTGAATCCAAAACCATATCCACATTAGTAGAAATATAGAAATCTAGACCAACCATATCAGTAGTAATTGGTACATCCTCAATCATCTCAACAAAAATATATGATTCTAGATCCATATCAAAAACCATATGAAAATCCTCATCCTTATGTAAATTCTCATAATCGGTAATATCATCATCCACAACAAGATGCTCTATAATTTTCATGTCAAACACAACCAACTAATAATGAAAAAAAATCTCCTGTCCAATCTCAACAAGGTTAGGAACCTCTTCAGTAAGCTCAGCTATCTCAACAACAACCATACATTGCTCTATAGGATTTATATCAAACTCCTCAAAATGATCAACAAAACCAACTACACATACATCTTCAACTTTAGAAAATTCATCCTTTACATTTTCCTCAACAACAAAGTGTCTTCTCCTCTAAACAATCCTTCTAAAAAATCAAACAACTCTCTTTCTGATTGAAAAACTCCAACTTTGGTAATCTCTGTGAAATTCAACTATCCTTTCCTTGATTCAATCAATTAAATCAACTTTCAATTGAGAAAACTGTTTAATTATCTTTGTATCCACCATATTAAAGAGATATGCAATCATGTAATGCCCCACCCGGAGATCCTTGGAAACAAGGATTCAAATCAAGCCAAGATAATTTTTTTTTTTTTTTACAAGTATGAATGCACATGAAAACATCATACAGGGATCAAAACGATCGCAATGGAAGACTTCAACACAATCCCGACAACCAACGAATCACCGAACGCCACTACCCAACTGACACAACCAAACAAAAGCCAACAACCACCACAACAAGATGAGGGCACAAGAAAAGACCACTCATTAACAAAACACCAAGCTAGGGTAAAATGTAGAATCCCAAAATTTGGCTAAGCCTGAAATCCTAAAGCCTTGAAAATTGGCCAAGTCTGGATTTCTGAAGCCCTGAAATTTCCTAGAATCCATAACTTATCTCTGAGAGGTCTGAAACCTATCTCAAACGATTTGTCGCATATATTAAAATATATCTTAAGTATAAGGATATATTAAAATATATCTTAAGTATAAGGAATTAAATATACGTCAACTTATACTTAAACAATATATTTTAAACCCCAAAGGACTACAACAGAAACCCAAAAACTGAATTTCAAAGAAAGCTCCTGAAATCAAAATGCAATAACACAGGCTTGAAGAATGCCCAAAAGGGTATCCAAAACCACTCTCAAAAAGTTTGGATCACGAAGAAAAGTGCCTGCTGATGGCACGCACAGGTTTTTCACAAAAATCGTGCCACACTTTTTACTAAGGGAGGGCGATACTTCTCCTTAAGGCGTGCGACACTCTTCCAGTATCGTATGACATTTCTCAAGAAGGCATGCGACACTTTTCAGCATTGTACGACATTTCTCAAGAAGGCATGCGACACTCTTTCAGTGTCGTACAACATTTCTCAAGAAGCCGTGCGATACTTTACAGTGTCGTACGACATAATTTGCATGGGCATGCGATACTTTTCAAAGTGTCGCACCATGCTGAAAAAATGTCGCCCATAGAAACACGAAAACACTCCCAGAAGCAAAAAGGACCAAAATAGAGCAAAGAAACTCCACACCAGGGAGTACCGGATCCACAAAGGCTCGAGGAATGAACACTCGAGTGCAAGAACAACCTAGAAAGAAGAACACCAAACCATCTAAACTACAGCACAAAGAACACACTAAAAGTAAGCATTGCAAAGAAAAAAAGCAACATCACAATGTACATAAATACATCTCAGGAACAAAACAACCAAACTAAGTACGCAATTCCTCCCAACTCTTAATAGCATCATAAGACCATCGTGGGTCTTAGCCATCCCCCGCGTGTAACATCCCAAGACACCGACCAAATCGTCGGTACTGTCGTAATAGGGATGTCACTACTAAAAACATGCAATAATAACAACATAAGAAAATCTAACATGCTAGTGATAACGCATAAGATAATCCTACAGTAGATAACATCACCTATCACATGCTAAACAACAGTAAGCAACATATATACTACTAAAGCAAATCACATCATCTAATCATATGCTAAACATCATAATAAGGGAATGCCCCAAATAAAATAACATCCTATAAACATGATATACAAGCATCCCAAAGAAAGCATAAATCACAAGAAAGCATACTCCAGAACCCGAAGTACCAAGTGAAAACATCTAGCAACGATCGCACTAGGACAAAGATCGTCTCTGTACACTGATCCTGAGCAGTGGTGAAGGTAGCTACGCCTCCCAACCATGTGGCACCCATAGGTCCACACCCGCCATGCTGATGGAGATAATGATCCAACCACAAACACACATAAAACACAACATCCATGGCTAACACTCACGCCAGACAGTATGATGGCTGCAACCAAGAACCTAAGACAATGCAAGGAGTACAGGTCCTGGTCAGACACTCAAAAGGCTACTAAGTAGGGGCTGACATCATGGAGAGTCGCTTGGCATCGACAAGCCCAAGCTCGAATCATGCATTTCAACTCCTCAACGGAGGGCCCCGCACACACATTTTATTATCTTAAGTTTTATTACCAGTCACACATTTTCTTTAATTATCACTTATTTAAAACTTCCTCAGCCAACCCTATGGGACTAAGGTCACCAGGCTGCGAGATAGAAGCCCCCTCCATATGCTACCCTACTCTACCCATGCTCATCCTACGACAAGTGCCCGTGGGCATGCATATTCCCATCCCAACCCCAATGATCATAACTTCTAGCAAATCCACAAAAGATTGAGCCTCGCAAGCCACCCAACAAATGTACGTGTACGTACTCGTGTGTGGTGCACCACCATCACGAAGATCATAACACAAGGACAGGAATGAGAACACAATGCAAAGAAAACACCCAACTGAAAGCAACACGGGCAGGATGGATTCTACACGAATCCCAAAGCCAATAAAACCATACATCATAAAATCACTCAACCGGCCTCAATCCGAGAGTATGGATTCTACATGAATCCCAATGATGTAACAAGACCAAACATCATGAACTCACTCAATCGGCCTCAATCCGAGAGTATGGATTCTACACGAATCTTAGCGTTCACAAAACAAAAGCAAAGGTCTAAAGGAACCCATAACACCAGGTATAAAATCACTCAACCGAACACAACGTTGGGAGTACGGATGCGACATGCATCCCAATGCAACATAAAAGTGCAAAAGTGGTCTGACTGATATCCAAACAGATCATCAAGGTCCATGACCCACATTGTGCCAAGAAAACTTGAGAAAACAGGGCAGCATGCAAAACGAGGTAAAAACCCCAAAAAAATTGAAAAACTTCAAAATTAAAACCCATTTGGCCTTTGGGTTCAAAAACCCCAAAAATCCAAAAATAAATGGAATCGGACACCGTATGCAAAAACGACCAGCATAACGGCATAAAATCCCAAACCCTCATCCCAAAAAAAGAGAAATGTTCATACCCGCCCAACCGAGTAGAACTAGCATACAGAAACAAAGGAGAATAGTAGTTCTCAGCCTCCAAAAAAATGGCTACCAAAAATAGAAGCAAAAATGGAGCAGAAACAATAAAACGGGAAAACCCTACCTCATAGCCAAAAGGGCAAAACGGGAATCTGAACCATTAAATAAATATCTCACAGAAATAGCTGAAAATTGCGGCAATCCAAGGTTTCCCTGAGCTGGATCCAACGAGCCCAACCTCGCAACGATCCCATGCCCATAGCTCCCACAATGAACAAAACAATAAATCCTCGTGAAGAGGATTTTGGGTTTTACTCTCCAACTTTCCAATTCAAAAGTGAGAAGTGAGGAATTAAATTGCTTTTTGGATACTTATTCACTTTTCAGGTGAATAATCGATTAGGGCAAATAACTAACCAACCTAGTTAAATCCCGAATCGACCCAAACGAAAATAGGCTATTCCTATAAATAGGAATTCATCTATGGCAAAGCTGCCAGAAATTAAAATAAATCAATTTAAAAGCCCAAAAACCCAAAAACACATAAATCTCCTAAACAACTTTCGCGACAAAGCGAAACTCTAAATGCACAGACACACTTACTGGTCTAATCACATAATGCAAATGAGTTCGGATTTAATAATCACCGAAAGGTTTAATTTAAACATTTAATTAAGGATATGTCGATCATACAAAGGCGACATTGGCAAAATATGAAAGACTGAATCACTAACTCCATGTGCCACTGCCAGGGATATAGATCCTGCACACTAAACAACATTATCAAGTGCAATTGCATATAATAACATAGCCGAAGCAATAAATGCATTAAATCACCTAATTTAACCATTTATTTAATTATATTAAAATAATCTATTTACATCACTCACATTTGCAAAAGGCATAGCAATGCAGGAATGAAGTAAATAACCATAGCATTAAATCCATCATATAGCGAAATCAGAGGTATGTCCAAATGCCAGATAACTAGATAACCAGATATCATCATAAAACACACTTTCATCTCAAAATGGCATCATCATGCAATATGATTAACTGAACAACATAGTAGTCTAATATCTATGATACTCAAATCAAAGAGTAACATTTGACCCTCAGGTCATCTCAAATGTAACACATAACATGAGAACAGATATCTCTCAGATCAAAAATATAACAAGGTAAATGTCCATAGCACATAACCAAATAATCCCACATGAACAATCCATTTAATTACTTACACATTAATAATGATTGATTACTTTGCATTAAAAAGGCATTTAAAACACATAAGCAAACACAGTCATAAACATGACTAACCACTGCTACAGGAACCTAGTCTAGTGTAGCATGGTAAAAGAACATAGTGCAATCTCTGCACACATCTCAGGGTAATCACGGAACAACCTCATGATACCACATCGCTCTTGGTAACCACTGGCACAAACCTCATTGAACCAAAAATCACATCATAATATCAAAGATCAGTCAAAAGTATAATCAACGTAACTGATAAAGAAGCATAAATCCAAACACCTCAACAATGTAGACCACTCAGGGTCACAATCATGATCCCATCACAACAAAAGATCATCAAGGTTGCATCCATCAGGATGACTTACAAAAGTCAAATGGGAGAGGCACTACAAATCACACAAGGGTCCAATATTCTTGGAGGCATCTTACAAGATCTTCACAAATCCTCTATAAAAAATATCTTGCATTCACCAACTAGATCAAACCTTCACATTACATTTTCAAAACCAAAATAATCCATCTACAGGTCATCTATAATTGTGAGCTAGAACCATGATCTTCCACCTTACAACAAAGATGTATAGGAATCTAGATAGAATAATCTACCACATAATTAACACAAGATTGAGATATGCTCTGATACCACTTGATGTAATACAAGGTCAATGTATCTCCAATAAGGAAATTTCCTAGCCCCTAGAAAATAAACACACAATGGAAGAATAACAATAAAAATGGAAGGGGAGGAAATGAAATCTGATGATGATGAGGAGGAGAAGACAAAAATTAAGAGGGTGGAACCAGTTGCTAAGAAAAGGAAGAGGGAAAAACAAATGGATGTTGAGGATGTTTTGGGGTCAAAGCTAGATATCTCAGCTATCTCTCTTTCCCCTATTTATTCCTAGGAGTAGGAGAAGGAGAAAATTAGAGGAGAGGGTGGAGAAGTGATTATTAAGGATAGGCAAAATGCATGGAGAAATTTCAATGTCAGAACATCCAAGATGGGGATTGTTAGAGAGACAATGAATGCCCAAATTTTGGAAGAAAAACAAGGCCAACTCTAGTTTGAAGAACTCATCGATCCTCGTATGGTGGAAATAACTGATAATGCTAGGGAAATAGGCATCAATATATTGAATAATGCTTGTAATAGCATGATTGGAAACTTCAGGTCAATCAAATGGCTTTACCATGAATTGGAAGAGGTCAGGGAAAAAATTGGCCAAATGGAAAATAATAGGAAGGAGCCAGATCTGGGAAATTAGAAGAATAAGAAGGATAGAATTAGTTTAGCTGAGAAGAGAATCCTGAACCTAAAAAACTATAATCATAATCTAGTGAACAAGATGATCTCCATCCTCAATTCTATTAATGATAACATTCTATCCCTTACTAGAATGTTGAAAGCTAGAGGCCTATTGGATGAGAGTGAGGCCAAGGATAGAGAAAGAGCCAGGGTGGAAGAGGATGTGGTGATAGAAATTACTTTTAGCAGCCTAGACCAAGAAACCTAGAAGAGTCAGGAGCAGATTGTTGAGGAGACTCACAAAGTCTATGAAGCAACTTAGACAAAGTAGGAGCTCGAGCGAAAGATAGAAAAGTAATCATGGTTTATTTTTTCCTATCTTTTGTTGTTCGTTTGCTACTATTTTTTGTTAAATTGGCCTTTTCTTATTCTAGCTTTTTGGATGTAAGTTAAATTGGCCTTTATTTTGGCTGGGCTTTCACACTTATTATCATCCTTGTGACTTGTTTAAGTTTGGTTGGGCTTTATATGCTTATTATCAGCCTTGGTTTTTGTATTAACTATTGGGTTTGAGGGTCCCTGTAAAACCTATTTTTCTTATAAAAAATAATAACATAGATATTTAGATCCAAAATAACATCAATTCTCATATCATATTCATAAGATTTACATCCAACATGCCCAATTTTAAGGCCTTCTAAGTTATGACCAAATACAATATAGATTTCCATAAAAGTTCTTCAAAACCTTACAAGATCCAAACACCAAATAGTCCAAACCCAAAATCTAGTAGAAATCCCAAGAAGAATCTAAACGTGTGCTTAGAAGTCACCAAGAAACCTTCTTGTTTCCCAAACCCACACTTAGCTACTAGCTTTGCTAAACTTTTCTCCTCTCAAATACTTCATGTTAAAGTGATTGTTGAATTAAGAATGACTCAAGACATCACATAACCCTCTAATTATACTAAACCAAGCCATAGGTCATCCTAGCAATTTACATTAAATAAAACTTCAAGCCACAAGTTAGCTTGGAAACAAACATTAAATAGGTGAAGGAAATAAATACTTACAAAAAGCCCCAAGTTTATAATGCATAACTAACTTTATTAAAAAAATTAAAGTATGTTACCTTAGGTATAGGTCCATGTACCATCCAACTATCCAAATCCAAGAGTGCATGAGCCAACTCCCTTATATCGAAGCTCACAAATACAATCTCAAAAGTTTATCTAGGAAATTAGGAAAATGCTACTATCAACCACCAAAAAGCCTCTAAATCCAACACAATTACTCAAATATTATGCATACTTAGGAAAATGACCCCCAATATGTCTCAAACACATCCCAAACTACTCAAATCATAAGTGCAAAAATCCAAGCTTAATGATCATACATCTTGTGGTATTTGAGAAAGTAATAAGACTTGGACTACTTGAAGCTCCTTCCACTTTCTAGTTTAAATGAAGTCATGTTTTAATTATATATCCATGGTCTAATAATCATCCAAGTTTTCCACTCTAACTTTCCTTGAGTGAAAACTAATATATGGAAGCATATAATTCAAGAAGATTTTATTATTATTATCCTTTGTCTATCATCTTGAAATGGAATCACTTCCATGTTAAGAATGTTTAGCCCTCCAAGTAAGTGGTCTAGGGTCATGTCAAGGACCTTGAATAGGCCTTTGCATGGATCTAGTTGTTTCCCCCTATTTTATTTTTCTCCCCTATTTCCAACCCCTTTTCCACTTTTTTTTTGCATTTTTTTAGCATTTGGAACTGAGATCTTGAGATGTGTGACCTCAAGGTCAAGGTTGACCTCAACCTTGACCTAGGCCAAGGATGACCTCAACCCTAACCTAGGTTAGATTCAACCTCAACCCTAACCCAAGGTCCAAATTTCAAGGTTCCATGATTTTTAAATGTTGAGATTCATAAAGAATTATTTTCCCACTTCTTAATTGACTATTTTGGTCTTCGAAATGGTAAAATCTTAAATTTAATTTAATCTAGGTCCATTTCTAGGGGTTAATATTAATTAGGATTTAATTCTCCAATGTTAGCCTCTCTAGAAGCTTGTGCCCTAGAGCACTATATAAGGAAACCTCTTCCTCTCATTTTCTCCATAAGATAAAAAGATATCGGACAATCCATTATTTATATAATCAAGCAAGATCAAGAAAGCATTCTATCAAGCATTTTCAAGGAAGCATCCAAGCTATTGTCTCCATTTAAGTTCTTTATTGAAGATCAAGGATTTAAGCATTCAAGCCTTTGAAGGGATTTGGTTCAAGCTATTGGAATTACAATAGGAAAGGTAAACTTCTGGGGGGGGGGGGGGCTGAGGGGGTGAATTAGTGCTTCAAACTTTGACCCATAAAATATTCACCATACATCCATCTCACATATTCAATAAGTAAACTGAAATACCATGTAAAGCATGTAAATATAAAGCATGTAAACAAGTAAGCACTCACACATATGACACAAGATATGGTTACCTAGAAACCCTCTAATGAGAAGGTAAAACTGGGGTGGGGATGACACCCACAAATCTTCACTACTGCAGTAATAAAGTGTATCCAATGAAGGTTACAATGTTTGATCATGAACCATGATCTACCCTATGAAAGGTCTACCTTGTTAAAGGCTTACAGAGACTATTAGGTCTTACCTCATTAAAGGATTTCAACACCCTATTTAAAGTATGCCTTGTTAAAGGACTTCAACTCACAATTAAGTAAGCACCTTGTTAGAAGATTTCAATATAGCCTCTAAGGACAAGTCTATTAAGAGATTGTCATGCCCAAAATTTATGAGGCAAAACACAACTAAATTTATTTATTTATTTTTACTTAGAGAGTGTGTGAAAGCCCACATTGCAAATCATTGGACAGTTACTTTAATAGGTTGTTATTATTATTGATGGTCACAGGAGAGTTATGTTTCATCTCAATATTGTATCCCATGTTCCAAGGGAAACCAATTTAGTACCTAACATTCATTGAAAAACCTAAAGGTTAGGTGATGATGTGTTCCTTCAAACTTCATATCCTATCCTTAGAAAATAATTTAATACCTTTCATATGTGAATGTGAATAGGTTTTGTGATTGCTCTAGATGTTATGTTTTCTTTGGGTCGTCATGTCATACATGCATTCATAACTAAAATTTATTGTATTCTAATGTTCAAATTTCTTCTTAGTTATATCTTGTCTAAGGTACTTACCATTACAATTAAAGGGGTAATTTTTATTTTATTTTATTTTTTAAAATATGGAGGCTCAAAAAAAAATTACTCATCTCTTTACTAGTTGCTCCTTTCATCTTGCTTTACCATTTTCCCATAATAAAATGATGATTAATTAAATACAATTAGATACCACCAAATAGCTCTAACCCTACACCTAATTATCTTCCTCTTTGCCACACATTAATTCTTTAATACTTGGTTTAATGACTTAATATGTGATTCCATAGCTTAAATATGGTTTAATATCTTAAATATGATTTAACAAAATGTAATTTAGTTTAAATTATTAAATGCATGATTTACCATCTTATCTAAATTCTTCTTACCAATATTCTTCCTATATATCTTTATTATTATTAATAAAATACCAAATTTAATAAAAGCCCAACCATAAAAATCAAAATAAAGTAAAACATAACCCAACCATACTTATCTACCCAAACAACCTAACATGAATTTCCTTTACACCCTACTCTTAATGGTTGACACAAGTTAATATTCTAATACTATATTATTTTTAAAATTTCATTCTCCACTATCACCAAAGAGACCTTAACCATTCCTAACTTGGAACTACCTGCAACCACCTATTACCACATTACTACATTACCCCCCCTCTCCCCCCCCAGATTTGGTGCATAATCTCTCCAACATCCAAGACACCCTACTTACCCTTAGCACCTATGTGGCCCACCTCTTCTAGGTTCACATGACAAGGGGCTTAGTTGGTTTATTTCTAAGCAAGAGTACATCCTTAAGAACACCTTTCTTTTCTAAAAAGCTATTTTTCCAACTTTCCTTGGAGATTGGCCCCCTACGCATGGGGAGAGAGGAAGGATGGGGAGGCTCCCAAGGTGGTTGGCCTTGGGTCAACTCCCAAGACTTTCTTATTATTTTTCTTTATTAAATTTTGTTAAGACCATGTGTGAAGGGGAATGTTAGTTTTGTTTTGTGTTTTTTATTTTATTTTATTTTAATTGTTTGAAACTTCATATTATTTTGTTTTCAAAGATTGGTATGATGGTGACAAGAGGTCATGTGACTCTTATGAGTCATTTTGTGTAATAGTCATAGAATAGGTATATATATAATTTTTTTTTCTCCTTGGCATGGATTTTTTTCTATTTTATGGGCTAGATTCCAAGTATATTCTTTTTTAATATTTAATTATTCTATAATAGGGGAGTGGATTATTTTCACTTCCCATACATTTTCCAGAGAGGAAAAAATGCACCTACAACAATCCTTTCTCATGGATTTGGAACTATGTATTATTCTCAAAGTATTTTCCCTCTTGTCTTACCATCGTATTTTAATGAATATGTTTAAGGAAGTAAGGGTGTTACTTAACCTATGAGCTTATTTAAAACTTGAAGGCCTAAATGTTCTAATTTTCATACTTACAAAATGAACTATCAAGTATAGCATCATTCTTTCATTACATAACCTATGAAATTACAATGCAACATCTATTTTTTTTTGAATTGATCATCACATATCTATAATATTCTTCCACCCAACATTTATGAAACATTTCTACCAAATTATTTACAACTAAGATAAGAAGATGAATCTTATTACATAATTTCATCATAATAAATCAAATTTCATAATGGATAATTTCTTACAAATAAAGTATATATCATCTCTAAATCTTTCCTTTCACAATTTCAAACAATACTCAATGATAAAAACTCTCTTTTACATCAAAATGAAATCACAATGGGACTTGAAGACCACAATACATTTGAGATGACATAAAATATGGGTCTCTCTTTACACATTTGATTTTCCAACATTCTCAAGGGTGAAACCCTACATCTTCAAGAAATCCATCTTCACAAAACTTGCACATGCACAAAAAACTAGGAACCATGTAGGCTCACCTCCTATCCTAGGCTTCTATGAAGCCACCCATTGAGCAAGGAAAATGAGATCCAAATGGGTTACACACATACATCACTTGCCATTGCATGAGCACAACACATAACACAACACAACTCCCTCCCATGGCTTGCACTATGATTTACATTAGAATCATCTCACATTGGGTGAAGGTGGGCTTTCCAAGGAGGAGATGCCATAACCAAACATAAACATCACATTTTTCATTGCATTTTCCTCTCAAAGGCATCATAATCATAACTTTATTATTCACACATAACCCCTTATATCTCCCAAAATAACAGAGGTATATGGCTTCAATGGAGCCCATACTCCATGAAATAAAACAAGTCCCTCATCATGAGGTAACTCTCTCAACTGAAATGTTGAGCCCAACTAAGCCCTTCACCCAAGGCTTCTCATCCCTCCTAAGGGTAAGTGAAACCTTCACACCCATGAAACACATTCTACACTCACATTCAAACAAGGAAATGAAGAAGAACAAAAATCCAAAGAAAATCTTCAAGAACACATAACACATTCACCATTTCCACAACACCCTACCAAGTCCACAATGCAAGATTCAAAATGCAATGCATGCTCTGTTGAAAAATCCTCTACACTTGTAGATTTATTTTTCCATGCTAAAAGAAAGAAATAAAAAAAGGAAACATCTCTTGAGACACCAACCTTGGTCCAAGCTAAGGTAATGATAGTTGTAGTAGAGCTCCCTTAATATCCTTCCAAAACCAAACTATCTCTAAACTTAGAGAGTGGGTGAATGAACCACTAATTTGTCACCACTCCCCTAAAAAGACTCTCTACTAACCTTTTTTAGTAGGAACATCAAGCATTCTCTTTCTTACATTGTTGCCCCTTCAAAATAAGAAAGTTGACCAAGTTGGATGGTGAGGGTACACTCATAGGGAAACCCCAAATTTCGAATTGGTTCAAGAATGCATTGTTTAAGGGGTCCCCTAAGTTAGCTAATCACTAAAATGGTTGAATTTAAGCTCCTAACTTGTTATACTACCATTAGGGTGGCTTATTTTCAATAAAATTACACTTTAGGATCCCATTTAGGCCCCCTAAAATCCCTGACACATTTGAATTCGAAAATCAACATGATGGTGACCCATCCTAACACTCTCTCCCAAGTGGGCATACTTAAACATTAATTGGAAGAAAATAAAAGGATTAATATTAAGTGACCTTATGATCAACACTCTAGGTGACATTTCATCAACACATAGACAAATACAAGTGTCAAGTGACACATTAAAATACATTACACTTCACCATGACATGTCCTTAATGCATCTAAATTATGATTAAGCATTTCCTCATACAAACAAATTTACATTACAAAAAAAATACTTTCATAATGAGGATTTTGAATCTTCCAAAGATTCACCTTGGTTAAACTATGTTCACATAGGTTTGGAACTTGTTTCCCCCAAGAATTTTCATGGTTCCACTTCCTGCACATTAAAATTGAGCATTAGTAGTCCAAGGGGGTCATATAAACATATACAACAAAAATGTAGATAATAATATCCATATTAACATAATTCAAATTAATTTTCCTTCCCTAGTCATTTCAATTTATTTCATTCAAAATGTTAAAATATCAAAATCTACATGTCATAAGTCATCATTATCAAATTAACTTTTATCTACTTATCATAATCATTCATCTCATAAATCATCATAATCAAATTAACATTTCACATTGCATCAAAATCTAATAGTATCATGTCATAAAACTACATCCATTTGTGTTTGATCATTTCATACACAATAATAGGTTCTTAGTGCATATCATAATGTAAAATACTACTGCAATATCAAAATCAATAGATAGAAAAATCCACTATCCTTCTAAGCCTTGTGTAGCTATCAAAATATCAAAGTCTCGAATATCAAAATGTAATAAAAAGTCTACACTATGATGGGTCGGGGTGAGGCCTCATAAAGATTTAACTGTTAACCTATTAGAATGTCTTGACATTGAACCTATAATTAGCACTCTTATGCTTAATCATAGATCACCTCTATTCTGCTATGTACTTGATCCTTCTTCATCAAATGTCTCTTTATTGTTCACTATTTCCTTCCTCTATTCTCCTTTAACTAATTCTAGAATGCAATTCAGATCATAATACCTTGGTCACCATGAATGTCCTAGTTTGTGCATGCAAAACTTTCCTTGATCATTCATTCATTCCCTTTTCATACATACTTAAAATTTAGGGTTTGTATTCCTTAAGAAGACCTAGGTGACTTAGGGTTAGGTATGAATCAAAGATTGTGATTCATCCATTTTTCTACTTAAACCTTCCTTTTACCTAATTGGGTGCATGTAATATATAGGGATTCCAACTTAAGATTCATCATTATCACCAAAATATCATAATTTAATCTCTAAGTTGACTAAAAAATGGTTTACATAGTAGTTTGTGGCAATACAAACAACTATGAAAAAATTGTGTTACTTGACATCTGAAGTCCCTAATGCTTGATGCATGCTGATTTCAATATTATCACTCAGCATCTGAATGACTCGACATGCACTATTTTCTTGGCTCCTGTATTTGAGTGACTCAGCACATGAATGACTTGGCACTCACTATTGACTCGACATGCTCTAACTTATACATGTTGTGCTCGATATAAGTTACTTATTTGACATGAACTAAGAAAATGACTTAAGTGTATAGACACTCACCTGTCAAAACCAATCTGAGATCAACAATCTCCCCCTTTGACATGAGTGTCAAAAAAACTTGGTCACGTATTAATACTTTTATTCTTATGAGCATAACATAACATAACTAGTCAGCTTTTATACAAAATTTTAAAATATCAAAATTTTGCAACAATTTATACCTCATAAATGTTATAACTCTCCTTGAGTTGTTTGATATATTTTGTTCTATAAAAAATCTCTCCTGTTGAGTATATTTACCTCAACTACTGATACTCTATCTCTTATTCTTGCTCCCCCATACTTGAATACTTGCTCTCCCATCACTCTTATTCTCCCCTTTTGACATTGATGTCAATGGGTTATACACTAATAGTGTGTTTATCAAAAAAAGATTTATGGACCTCAAGAATAATCTTAAGAACAGTATCCCAATGGTCACGACCTATCTCCAAAGACTTGATTTGGATGGCTAGCTCAGTAGCAAGGTGTACTAGACCATCTAATGTAGAAAGATTAGGGTCTTTCTTTATAAGAGTTTATGCATAGCCTAACTCCTTGTGTAGAATCTCCATGTGAGGAGTCAATGTAGTCTGGATGCTTATTAGTTTGGCCCTTATGTTAGCTTTATCTACAAATAGTGATGCTAACTAACTCTAGGTTTGCAATAGGGTCCTGAAGTGTTTGTCACTTTGAGCTAGAGTCATGGGTAATTTAGCTCTAGATGACTGCATTTGACTTTCCAAGCTTAGGATGTGATTCCTTATTTCTTGTGTGAAGAGTGTAGGATTACACAATTTGGTGTATAGAGAGAAAATGTTCTCTAGTACCTTCTTCACACTGCCTATCTTAGTTTCCAATGCAACTTGTGTAAGTGTTATATCACTAGATATCTTCTCATTTAATTTACTTTGAAATTTCTTCATAGACCATTCTAATAATTTTGTATTAGTATCAAGGTCTGTATCACTTACTTTTTCCACTATGTTAGTCAATTGTTCAATAAGTGGTTTTGTTTCATCTAGAGTAGGCAAAATGAATGCATCCAAGAATATGTCTTTGATATCAAGAAAAGCTTGCTTTTGTCTATGCTCCCTTATGAGCAATTCTCAATGTTTCTTTCTTGTTAGGGCTTCTTGAAGTATACCCATCTGCTTAATTGTTATTGCTGCAAGATCAAACTTGGGCAATAATTTCTTCATCTAGGTTGACATCTCCATAGGTCATTACCACTTCTACCTTAGATGAACTCAAACTTGACACTAAGAATTGCAAAGGTGTTGCATCTATGCTTGACCTCTAAAGAGTTTGACTAGGAGTGCCAGATTTTGGTAAAGTTACTAGTGCTTGAATTGTTGCTAGCTCCTTCAGGTTGGGTGTCAAAGAAATTTATTTAGGATTGTCCTTTTCTGCCTTATTGCTTTGAATTGCACCTTGTTGTTGTGCTAGAGGTGTAGGTGAATCTACATGACTTGTTTGACTCTATGTCTCATTAGTGACTTGCGTTTCCACTGTATCCTAACCAATTATCTCAAACTTTTCTATTGCAACTTTTGGTACATTTTCTAAGACTGGAGTAACAACTGTGTGTGTACTGATAGCACATTTGACTATCCCCTTCTTTTGAAATTCAAAAAAGGGTTGTGAAGGTTGTACACTAGTCATTTGAGGAGTGATTTCAGGTAGTTCTTTTATTTTCACCTCCTACCTTGTAGTTATAGTCACTAATTTCTGAATTTTATCTACACTCATCAATATAGGGTTGTCACATAATTTGGCCTGTAGTGTAGATTTGTGAAGTATCTTTTTCAAGTCTTCCTCTATTAGGGGATTGATGTTTTGAGTAGTAGAATCAGAAACATCCTTTACTGAATCATTTTAGTATTTAAACTTATTACCTATGGAGGGCTGACACTCAAAATTATTATAGCTTGTACACTCTGTTCTTGTTGCTACTCTACCTCAACTTTTCCATGATCATCTATGTTCATATTAGTGCCTCCCTCAATTGTGCCTTCTTTATTGTCATTGTCTTTATCATCTTTGACCTCAATAGGTTCTTGTTCACCTTCTTTCACTATGGCTAGTCCATATGTAATCTTCCACATTTGTTTGGACTTGTGAACAACATAATGTTGTTCTATAGTATGCTAAATTTCATATATTTAGGAACAAATCTAACAACATATTTCTTTATGGCTTTGGATATTTGTGCCTTACAGAGTTCTGGCATAACTTGGGTGAGTGATGTCTCCTTAATTTACCTTTCTAAGTTCAAAAAATAATGTAGTTTTTTCTCAACTCTTTCATAAATTTTTTTGGGTATGGAGTTGAAAATTTCTAGAGCCTTCTTAAAAGTAGCCATCATGGAATATATTGCCTCCTCCACTTGATTTTTCTCAACATCCAAGATTTTTAAAATGAATGTGAGAGAAACATAATAAATGAACATTATTTATAATGTTCATTCTCACATAAGTTATCCATATCTAAAGATGGATTATGAATCACCACTTGGAATTGGCTGATGTTATTAGATTTAGTCCTTTTATCATCAGATTCAACCTAAGCAACATATTTTCTTCTGGGTCTTTTTCATGTTCCACCTTCTTGATCTATAGGTTTGGCTTTCTCTTTGGCCTTTTGTGCAATGACACATGTAATGGCCCTTGTGGTAGGTGCTATAGGTTTGGGCTAGCATGGTTTAGAAACCTTCTTAGGTCTTGTCTCTGCTTGTGCCTTAGCCTTTCTCTTCTTTTGATCAATAGGAATAGGTGCTTTCGTAGCTTCATCTTCCTTAGCATTTTTTGCAGTCTTTGTTTCTTCATCTTGCTGACCCTCATCCTATCCTTGTGTCAATGCAAGTGGTGCTTGAATCTAAGTTTCTTTTTCCTCTTCTTCTTCCTCCTTGACACCTTCACCAAAATTTTCTTTTAGTTTCTTTACTAATTTATCCTTCTTTCTGATGATAGAGGCAGTATTCAAATCCATAGTATTTTTTGATTTGGCCAACTCATAGTTACCAAAATCTTTGGTATTTTTGTCCACTTCTTTTGCAAGTAATGCTATGATTTCTATAGAAGCCTCATCAACATTAATCTCATAACCTAATGGTTTTAGCCATATCACTCTAGGAATTTCTACCTAAATAAATGTGTGATCAGAATCAACTAGGAAACAAACACCATCATAATGTTTTTCCATTAATGACATTGGAATCCTTAATCTCTTCTACATGGATTGTTTGAAATCCTCAAAATAACTAGTCATTATTGGCTCAACATTTTCACTTAACTGTTCAATAAACTCTCCTATTTGAACTATAATTGACCTATTTGTCTTCCATGCAACAATCCCAAATGTAGGAAATGTGTTTTGTACATAAAATAAGATAAATACCAAAGTAGATCCAAATTCACATTGAGCACTCTTTGTTTTCCTTATTGCTCCTAGGTTTTCAATTAATTATTGTAGCTGAAGCTCAACAAGACTATATGTATGATCCTTCTTCACAATCTTGTATCCCATATCTATTGCAATGTAGGGTACACTGTTCAACCTAGTTGATTGATAAAACTTATGTGCAATTATCTTTACTACAAAAGTTATTAGAGGATTTGTGATTGTGTCTATGGTCATTCCTCTCTTGTTCCACACAACCACTATGTTCTTTTCAATGAATTCTTTGGACTCACTTCTCATAGTCTTTGGCCGATCAAGGGTTGGATACACTATTACCCTATGAATTATCCTCTTTGAAGTTTTGATAGGTCCATTATCTAACCACATTGATCTATCATGAATTCTACTCAAAACAATCTTGATCCACTCAGTTTTGAAAATGTTAGAGAAATCTAGGGCATGAGTTAACCCTTTCTTTTATATAATCTTGAATTCTTCCCTCAACACACATTTTGATGTCACCAATATACCAATCTTACAATTATAACACTTTCTGACATCTTGAATCATTAAAACTTGTAGTGGTATCATAGATAATGCACCGAAGGGATCTTGTTTGTATGATATGTTTGGAATGGCCTTGAAAATAGGTTATTTTATCTCATTTCTAACCAAATAAACATTTAAAACCTCTTTTTCCTCTACACCTTTCTCTTTCAAAGAACTAGATGCCATTATATAAATCTACGGCTTCCAAAATCTAAAACAGCGTAGCTCGGTACATAATAAATACCTTGTAAATCTTGATGAAATGATGTCAAACAACTATTCAGATCTCATACAAACACTTTAGATAAAATTTCCATATCACCTTTAGCTCTTCTTGCTCTCTCTCAAATTTGAATGATGTTAAATGAGAAAAAATTGATCAAACACCCTTTTAAAACACTATAATTAATGCTAAGTGCTTACATAGTTGTAAGCTTGGCATCAACTAATTGTTGGCTCACTTGACATCTACTTGTCTTTCCATTCACTTGAAAACCATTACAATCTTGACATCAGCCGACCAATCTATTAGCTTAGCATCCACTAGAGTTTCACTTGGCAAATATAGGACCTTTTCATGCTTGACAATAACATGAAAGACTAACAAAACTTAAAGATTTTTCTTTGATTCCTAATAACACCTTGCATCTTTATTCATTCTTATGTAATATTTTTAGAACTAAATCCTCTAGAATTTTTGTATGGTATAACTTTTGAATATCAGTCCCACATACCTCTTGATAGCTTAGTTTGATAAGGTGTGATCACTTGACACATTGGGTAAAGTGATCCCTTCTCCACTTGATGTGCTACAATCCTCCTTTCTCTTCCATGGCTTGTTCATTTCATTTATGAAATTCTCAATATCTACCTTGCTTGTTCCTTTATTGAACTCAAAACTTGATGCCTTTGACCTTGTTGGACAATATCGACTGATGTGACTAGTCTTCAAATAACTAAAACATGTGGTTTGACTCAGCCATCCTTTCTAGTCACTCCTGAAGTGTTTTTTAATATAGTTCTCAGAAATATGTCCATACTCTTGATACTAGCGGTACCTTGTATTATAGTCCCACATATAAAAGTTTCCATTTTTCTTTACCTTTATTTGCTTGTTTGATGACCATATTGGGTTAGATCTACACTCAAAAGCTCTATTCCATAATTTTGACAATTGTAACAATATCTTTCAAACCTTTGAATGTGCATGGTCATAGTTCTGCATTCATGTGCCTAATGACCTTGTTTGTTGCACTTATGGTAGTGACCTATGCTCTTTTTCTTATCATTATGATTTATAGTCTTTCTCTTGTACATGTTGGTAATATGTCCTTTCTTACTACAATTATGACAAGTAGGTTTTGAAGTCTTACCTTTGTTACTCCTTTCTTTAGCACTTTTGGATGATTCTCCTTCTTCAATACTTGTCTATCCTAGTCTAGATGTATCATTGTTAGATCCAAGGGATCTCACAAATTAAAGAAAATTAAAGAGGAGAAGAAGTTACTTGAAGAAGAAAAGAAGAAAGTAGAAGAGGCCAAGTAGAAATTGCTTGAGGATGAGAAGAAAAAAAAGAAGAGGAAGAAAATAAAAGAATAGAAAAAGAAGAAATAAGAAAAAAAATAGAGGAAGAGAAGAGAGAAAATGAAAGGAAGGAAAGAGAAAAGAAAGAAGAAGAAGAGAGATGAGTCAAAGAGGAAGCCAAGAAGCAAAGTGAGGATGATACTATACCTTCTAGTTCATCTACTCCTCTCTCACTTGCTATCCTAGAAACTGTTGATGATTATCAAACTTATTTGATCCTATCCTTTTCAAAACTTATTCAGAAGAACAGAACAATGAAGAGCCTACAAAAAACCTTGATGGAGGTTACTGATAGAGTACATAGTACTTTGGTAGTGCAACACACAACATATGTCATTTGATGAATAATTTACTAATTTTTTTGAGTGTTGCAAAATCAAAGACACAAATTTCACATGATGCTAATTTGTTTAGCACCATTTGTCAAAATATTAAGAATGATTTGATAAGTCTTGATACCTGTATCAAGGAACTTCAAATGTGTCAAAAGGATGGGAAGATATTTTACATTAAGTGTACTCTATCTTATAAACTAACAAAAGAAATTGGCATTCAAATTGGAGGAAAGATGAGTGAGTTAGAGCCTCTATCTAGCCAGAAACAACATCCATCTTGTAAGATTGATGATTTTGAAGGATAAGTGGCTAGCATTCACAATGATATCAGGAAATTGGAACTTTAGAAGGAACAAATTTTGAAGAGAATATCAGATTTTAGAGAGTCTATTGCTTTGAAAGTATATTTTGTTGAGAAACAATTGGAGGAATGTGTCAAGGCTAAGGACACTTATTCTAACTTTTTGTATTTAGACTTGAACCCAGTTGAAATTGCATCATATGCATTACATGCAATTCTCACCTTTTTTGAATCCACCAAAGAGACATGGACTAAAGGTATGAATAATCTAAATTAAAATTTTGATGAGTGCATGAAGATTGTATCAGCTTAAGGCAGAAGGACATTTTATGAACAATTTTTGACATTTTGACCTTTGTCATTGATGTCAAAAGGGGAGAAAATGTATAAGAAAATTGTAGATCAGGTAAAGAGGATAAAATAATATCATAAAGTATATTGTAAGGGGGAACACATGTAAATATGGATAAATTGTAATAGATGTAATTTTACCGTATTATTATTTTTGCTAAGTTTTTGTTACTTAGCCAATTTTCCCTAGTTTGTTGCCATCGATGCCAAAGGGGAAGATTTTTGACAATTAGCTAATGGAGATATGCAATTATTTTCATTTATGGAAACACATGATTTACATGCTCATAGGAAACCACAAAAATAAAGATACTTAGCTTTTGGTATTCAGAAGATTGTTTAAGTATGAAATTGGTATACAACAGTGTATTGTTTTGTTTATTACTTATTGCTAATGTCATTTGTTACTAGTGAAGTTGGATGGAGATTGTATACATGTTGATGATGAAATGTATAACCTAAAAAGTTAGTACAGATTGTATGGAACAAAGATATTCATGTTTTAATGAAATAACATAGTGGAATTGAAGAAAAGGATTATTTTGTTTACAAAATAATTACTTGTCCACTTAGGGCTGACATCCTAGATGTTTACTCTAAGTTGGAAAAGTGTATTGTGGTCTTAGCTGACTCTAGCAACAATTTGTGTATAGGCATGGTATTTATGTAAAGGAAATCTTGCAAATTCAAGTGTGTTATCATGTAATTGTGATATTGAGCAATTGTATGCAAACTTTTGTGAAAGCAATATATGTAAAGTTTTGTATAAGATATTTTGTGATCCAAGATCAAGTTGAAGATTAGAGATCAATCAAGGAAGAACTTACAATACTTATATTTTAGAAGTCTGATTACTTGTTTTGGCAATGAGCTCTTCTTGTAATTAGAAGTGCATGTTTGGGCAGTGGGCTCATCTTGCATCTACTGTACTACAACTCCTAATATGATTGGCAGAACTCCTAACAAAGTTGGAATCTCCTAACAGGGATTTGAAGTCTTCTAATAGGGACTCCTTATACTAAATTTTATCATTGACTCCTAATAGGGTCCATCCTCTAACAAGGAGCTTATATATCAATATATTATCTAGTGGGTATCATTCGCACGGGGTTTTTCCCTTGGACAGGGTTTCCCAAGTTAAAAAAAATTGAGTTATGAATTATCTTTGTGCATTGTCACTGTTACTATTTAGAATTACTTGATTTCTTTTTTATTTATGGTTTAAATGTAAGAAATAATATCTAGTTGGCAACTAAAGTTCGTAGATTACTAATTCACACCCCCCCCCCCCCCCCCCCCCCCCTAGTAATCCCTATTTTTAACAAGAATACCTAGTACCTAAGGTCGATAGAGGCACATTTTTGTGTAGATGTTTTAGGATTGGGGACTTTTTGATTGGAAAAGAATCCTTAGATCAAATACATTCTTTCCTCCACCACTATAATTTGTCAATTGCCCCTTACAAAATGTATGATCCTGATAACAAGATGAGGAATACCCTCAAAGAAATTAGAAACTATCTTTTGCCAAATACCAAGGAATTGACTCATGAAGACCTCATTCCCAACATTGTTGTTGAGGAGGAGGTAGCTGATAAACTTGCTAAATTTGATGATGTTCTAAGGGTGGAGAGGGAATTAAAAAGAATAGATCCAAACTTCAAAGAATTTTACATGGATGTCCTTGACCCCTAAAGGATAAGGAAGATAGTTGTAAACCATGCTGAGATTATGGCACAAATGCTAGAAGAGATTATTGGAAAAGAAGAAAGGGTGAACCATGATAGACCTGAACCTAATGTAACCCTAGAAATTGAAGAGGATGAGCCTACTAAGGCATCATGGGTCATAAAGGGAAATACAAGATAGAAAGTGGTTCACATACTAGAAAAGGTAAAATAGATGACACTTCAACTCCTACCTGGTAAGAATTAATAGTTTGCTGATTTGAGGCAAACTTATATACATGACCAAATAATTGTAGTAGAGAATACTTTGATTAACTTGGAGCTAGCAGCAAAAAGGTTGGATAACAAGATCATCCAAGCCCAACAATTCATTGAAGATGATGAATTCATCAAATCTACTAAATTCAAGAGCTTCATATATAAGATTAGGCAAAGTGAACTAGTGTTAAAGATGAAAAGAGGGGAGCCTAATGAAGTAAAGAAAGAATTAGTTGATAAACTACATGCCTATGATCCAAAGAGTGAAGTGATGACTCTTAAGAATGCCAAAGATTTAGTTTAGAGAAGTGGAATGCTACTGGTGCCTAGCTAGGATTTGAAGCAAGCATTTATGCTTGACCAAATTTGAAGAAAAGAAAATGCCATATCATATGATGCATATGGTGCAGGTGGACTACATAGAGGATCAAGTTTCAACATTGATACCAAAGCACTAGCAGTATGGAGCATGATTGAACTGCATCAAACAAGCCCAAGTTGATGGAATTGTAGAGCACATATCAGGGCAACATGATTGTGTGGACCTTATAGGGTACCTTTGGTACATTAATCTCCAAGGCCATAAAAAAATTCTCATTCATGAATGAGGCTAAAGAAGAGGAGATAGAAACAAGATTAGCTAAGACCTTCCATGACTATATTGATGTTAGGAATCTATATGAGGATGAGATCAAGGATAAGATTAGTGGCTAATATTCACCAATTGGCTAATATAACTCATGAAGGACCCCAAATTTGGCTAATTTTTTTTACACTTTTGGGATGTCCATGTCACCTACACTTTACCAAAATTGGGTCCCATGAATAGGCCGATCACCAATAATATTACATAAGTATTTGTACTTTAATGATGGCTTTGCCAATAAAATCTAATTTTTCTATGTGGTAAATTAGATATTTTCACCTAGAATTTCCAAGGGTCGTCTTAATCAATGGTGATATTCACCAATATTTGGTAAAATTTTAAGTAAACTTAAAGATTAAGTCTGTATTAACACATGTCTCTATATCAAAGACTTTTCATGCAACTTTGTATCGTTTATCACTTTAATCTAAAATAGATTTGAATGGGGATACGTATCTTAATTTTTGGGACCTTCTTTAAAATTTGATATTGTTTTAAAAGTTTGTCTTTAAATAAGATATAGGCCATTGATTTAGGATCATCCAACGACTATAAATAATAAGGGTGTTGCCCTCTTAGTGATATCAATAATTTGGAGGGAAATTATAATGGTAAAAGTGGGCTAAATTTAACCTTGAAGTTTGATAATAAATTAGGATACATATAATAATAATAATAAAATCATAGTTTCTAGGTATGTGTACTTATATCTATAATTTTCATCAACAATGAAAGATTTGCTAGGATTTTATAAATTTTCGTACAATAGAAAAAAATCACTAGTAAAATTATTTTTTTTGCTACTTAATAATAAAAATTTGCCAATAAAAATTAACATTTTTCCTTGACTAATGTTTGGTTCTCCAAAAATTTGTACTTTTTTCAAAGGGGGGTTTCTTAAAGTTATCCCTAGATGAGCTTAGGAAGATGTTGATATCTGATTGAATAGATCATTTGAAAAGAGATTGTCAAGAAGGAGATTAGTGAAGAAGACTTTGTGTTTCAATCATTGTTTTGTCACTAATGTAAAACCTACTATTTTCTAGTAAGATAATAGCTTACAAGATTCAAATACTATCACTAAGTTGATTGATGAGGAGGATTTGATTAATAAGATGTAATAAAAGCACCTAGAGGAAAAGTTGAGTTATGATTATGCAATGAAGTACAAGGATCAGTTAAGACAATGATGACATGATGTATTAATGATCTACTTAAGGTTACAAAATGGCTAGCTACACTTAGAAATTTTAGAAGAATAAGATAAATAAAGTTTTCTTGCTAAGCTTGACTGAGTGGATAGTAGGTGCCGAGAAAAGTTAATGCAAGTTGAGCACAAAGTCAATTGGAGCCTAGTGAAAGAAAATTTTAGTGGATGCCAAGAAAGATAGTTGATGTCAAGTAAATTTCAATTGATGCTAAGCACTAGTAAAATCTAGTTGATGCCGAGTGATTTTACATTTGATGCTGAGCGACACAATATGTGCTGAGCATCAGAAGATTGATAATGGCAAGCTACTGCATTATGATAGATCAAAGATTCACCAAATATAAGTTGACAAGTTTATTTTCTTGGAACTTGTGAACTAGAAGGAAGATAGGATTGATGAGCTAGTGTCACAAAATTTGATAGAAAGGATTTTTAGGTGAAATCAAATGGCTTCTAGGAGAAGCTTCTAGAATAGACAAGATATGAGGTAGATATGTTGTATCCTACCTAATCCATCCAAAACCCTAATTTAAACAATGGATAATGAGTGAGAAAATATTCTAATCTCCTTTATATATAGAATGTCTAGTCATTAAGCAAAAGAGAGTTAGAGAGGTTGGAGTCATGTGCAAGAACCTAAGGAGGAGAAGGAATTAAGGGTTTTGCTTCATCAAGTGACCCAAGAGAAGAGTGTGCAATGACATACTAAGCAAGAAGGCTTAAGAAGATGAATTCTTAAAGGGTGAACAAGCTATCAAAGTTGCAAAGTATGAAAGCCAAGAAAAAATGAGGACTAAACAAAGATCTATAATCTATAAGTGAAGTTGTAAGTTGTATCAGATCAAAGCTCTACTATTACTCTCTAACAATTGTATCAAGTCTAGGGTAAATCCTTTGGATTGAGGTTGACCTAACAGTCATTGAAAAATCATTTAATATGGCGACGTTCCAATTAAATGGCCTAAAGTCCTCTAACAAGGCTCTCTTTTAATAGGGTAATTACAATCCCTTAACCGGTCACATTTAACAGTGTGTATTGTAACCTTTAATAGGGGTGGCCTTTCATAGGGCATCACTTTAGAAGAGTGAAAAGGGGTAGCATGTTACTGGTGGTTTTTCCCAAATTGGGTTTCCACATAAATTATTGTGTCAAGTGTGTTGATGAATGTGTTGTGTTTCATGTTTTACATTTCTGTAAGTTGATTTGACAATAACATATAAGTTTTAGTAAATGCACAATGAATGCATGCATGGGTATGAATGTTTTATGGGTTCACTGAATTGTGGAAATTTTTTATTTTGTACATCTAAAACTTGAATAACTGATTCACTCCCTCTCAATTATTCTAAAAGAATTCCAAAAATTGGTATCAGAGCCATCTACTTAAAAGGACTAGTTTTAAGATACTAGAAGCACAAAGATCAAGATGTCTAAAAGAGAAGTACCCAAGCTCAATCGAGATAAATTTCTTGCATGGCAAAATTTGATGAATCTACACCTTGGAGGACTTAGAGATCATGCATATTCTACCATTACAATGGAACATGTTGATCTAGTAAGAGCCCTAACTACTAAGATATGAAGAAGAAAAATGAGCACAATTAGGCAATGTTGGAGATTGCCTCTGCTCTAAGCTATGCTAAATTTGATGATATCAAAGGCTGCAACACTGCAAATAAAATGTGGGATGCCTTGACCACCATTTATGGAGGAGACAAAAATGTTCAAAGAGCCAAGTTTGAGAGCCTTAGAGGTAAGTTGATGATATGAGAATGGAAGAAAGTAAAAATATTGCTCAATATGTTGCTAGGATAAAGGAAGTTGTTAGTGCAATAAGAGGAGCTATTGGTCATATGATGATGATACTATGTTAAGCAAAGTCTTTAGAAAATTACCACCTATCTATGCTATTAGAGTTTCAAAAATCCAAGATCCAAGATGTATTCTAGGAAATAATCTAACCCTTAAAGGTCTAGTAGGTAGACTCACTGCTTTTAAGCTATCTAAATTTGACAACTACAAACCAGAGAGTCTTGAATCTACTTTCAAAGCTAAGTTGTTATTGAAGGATTCTAAGGAGGTAAAGTAGAAGAAGAAGAAAAGAAAGAAAAAATATGCATCTAGTGATAGTAATATAGATGAGTAAGACATTGAACAATTGGAAGCACTACTGGCAAGGAGCATTCACAGAGGTAAAGGTAGGTTCAAAGGTAAGTTACCCATCATTTGTTTCAATTACAATGAAGTTGGTCATATTGCTTCAAGATGTACATAGAAGAAGAACTACAAAGAAGGAAACACACACAAAAACAAAAGAGAAGATGGTAGTAGAGATTACAAAGACAAAGGCAAGAAGTCATGTTACATTGTTGTTGAAAATGATTCTAGTGAACATGATGATGAAGTGGTATATGTTGTAATGAAGGACAAATTTGACGAGGAGGAGGCAACTACACTTATGACTTGTGTGAAGAAGAACAATAGATGGATCATTGACGGTGGCTGCTCACATCACATGACTAGAGATAAAATTAAGTTCATTACCTTAACTTGTTATGATGGAAATAGTGTAAGATTTGGTAATGATGCACCATGCTTCATAAAAGGAAAAGGGTCTATCAAACTCATAGACAAGATTTCATGTGACAATGCTTACTATATTGAAGGATTAAATTTTGACTTGTTAAGTGTGTCACAATTGGATAATCTAGGATGCAAGGTTGAATTTGAAAATAAAACTGTCAAGATATATGACAAAAATGGGAAACTAATTGAAAAGGTGATCAAACTAGAAGTAATCTATTCTATCTAGATATAGAGGATGCTACTTGTCTTATTGAAAAACTTGATGATGTATGGCTTTGGCCCAAGAGATTATGTCATGTTAATTTTGATAATTTGGTTAGTATCAATAATATAAAAAGAGTTAAAGGATTACCTAAGTTGAAGAAACCTAATAATATAGTGTGCAAACAATGTCAGCTAGGCAAAATGTCAAAGTCAAGCTTATACCTCTAAAGAAATACTAGAGATTGTTCATACTAACTTGTGTGGACCAATTGAAGTGCAAAGCTACAAAGGAGATAAGTACATAATTCTATTCATTGATGATTACTCTAGGATGATGACAATCATGTTTTTGAAACAAAAATTTGATGGTTTTCAAATGTTTAAGTGGTACTTGGCAAGAGTTGAGAAAGAAATAGGTAAGAGTCTTAAATGCTTGAGATTAGACAGAGGAGGATAATTCACTTCAAATGAGTTTGAGATGTTCTATAATGATAAAGGAATCAAAAGATAGACATCTATACTAGAACCCCTCCACAAAATGGAATTACTGAAGGAAGAAATAAGTCTATAATCGACTATTCCAAAACACTTATAATGGAGAGGAATGTTGCTCTAATATAGTAGAGAGAAGTTGTAAGTACTACTATATATACCTTGAACCATGTACAAGTCAAGAAAGGTACTCATTCAACACCTTTTGAACTATGGTATGGATATCCACCTAATGTAAAATACTTTAAGGTATTTGGAAGTAAGTGTTATATTCTTAAAGATGTTGGGAATGGAAAGTTTGATTTAAAAAGTGAATAAGGTATATTCCTTGGATACTCCACAAGAAGAAAAGCCTATAAGTGTTTAAATACTAACACTAACAAAATTGTGGAAAGCGCAAATGTGAAATTTGATGAATTTACAAAAGTACATAAAGCTAAACATATGAAAGAACTAGAAGAATACAAATCATTTGTATACTTCTATGAAGAAATGCCTACTTAAGAAGATGTTGAGAATCAAGTTGCAAACCAACAGCAATTCTCAGCAGCTACTGAGTCACAACCTGTGAATGCCAAATTGCATTCAGGAACCAAGCTACATTTTGATGTCGAGTTTTAGAATGAAGAAAATGCACATTATAATTCTAAGATTAGTACACATGAAAGGGATCCTGAGATACCTAATAGAGATGTACACAATGACACTAAAGCTGAAAAAAAAAATGCAGAAGCAAGAGCTGAACCAAGATTGTCCAAATATGTCAAAATGCATCATCTTGCTGATCAAATCATTGGAAACAAAAATGTGCGGCCAATTACAAGAAATAGATTGAGAAGTGAATCATGTCTATTAAGTATGAAGGAGCCCAAAATAGTGAAAGATGCATTAGAAGATGATGATTGGTACAAGGCCATGGAAGAAGAGATTTAACAAATATAGAAAAATAAAACATGGAGTCTAGTTCCTAGACTAGAAGACAAGAATGTGATTGGCACCAAGTGGGTATTTAGAAACAAGCTAGATGAGAATGGTGAAATGACAAGAAATAAAGAAAGATTAGTTTGCAAAGGATATGCACAAGAAGAAGGAATTGACTATGATGAGACTTTTTCCCCTGTTGCAAGAATGGAAGGAGTAAGAATTCTACTTGCTTATGCTACATACAAAGGTTTAAAAATTTATTAGATGGATGTCAAATATGACTTTCTAAATGGCATGCTAGAAGAGGAAATTTACGTAGAACAACCAAAAGGACTTGTTGATGAAAACAATAAGAACATGGTATGTAGATTGCACAAAGCCCTATATGGATTAAAGCAAGCACCAAGAGTATGGTATGAGAGAATTCATACTTATCTTGTAAAGATTGGATTTGAAAGGACTGATGAGAACAAAAATCTGTACATAAAGGTAGAAAAGACAAAAGTATTTTGTCATCTAAAATATTTGTTGATGATATCATATTTAGAGGAAAAGATGCTTTATGTAAAGATTTTGCAAATCAGATGAAGCAAGAATTTTAAATGTCTATGTTTGGAGAAATCAAATTCTTTGTGGGATTACAAGTATACCAGATGTAGTATGGAATGTACATCACTTATTCAAAGTATGTCATAGAGATATTGAAGACATTTGGATTAGAGGATTCCAAACCAATAAGTACACCTATGTTGACAAGAAAAAAGTTGTCAAAGAATGATGATTCAAATGAGGTGAATCAGACACTATATAGGTCTATGATTGGCAAATTGCAATATGTAGTACATAGCAGACCTAATATTGCATTAGCTGTGGGGATAGTTGCAAGATTCTTTGCTAATCCTAGAGAGAATCACTTGATGGCAATGAAAAGAATAATGAGATACTTGAAAGAAATAAAAGAGTTTGGTCTATACTACAAGAAGAATGAAAGGTTCTACTTAAGAGCCTATGCTAATGCTAATTGGGCTAGAAACATTGATGATAGAAAGAGCACCAGTAGAGGATCATTTTTCTTAGGCAAGAGACTGGTTACATGGACAAGCAAGAAACAAATTTGTACTTCCCAATTTACTATTGAAGTAGAATATGTTATTGCTGCTATAAATTACACAAGAATTTTATGGATTAAAAAACTACTCTAAGGAATGAAGGAAGAAATCACAGAACCAGTGACGCTTTATTGTGATAATACAAGTACTATCAATATATCAAAGAATCTAGTGATGCATACAAAGACAAAGCACATTGCAATTAAGTATCACTATGTAAGAGAGTTAGTTCAAGACAAAGAGGTGGAGATGGAATATGTTAACTCAAAGGAGAAAATTTGTGATATCTTCACAAAACCATTACTTAAGGATGTTCATGAGTATCTAAGAGGTAAACTAGGGGTGATACCCCTATCTAAGGCTATGTAAGAAACAAAAGCAATACCTTGCATCAAACAAGCTGATGTTCATATAATATAAATTGATGCAGTGGATCTTATGTTAGGAAATTTTTTAAGTAATCATAGAGTTGAGACTTCAAATTAGTCACAAGCAAGGCGACAGAGGGAGAAAATGAGGAAACTGCAAAGCTTATATCTACATATTTTATGATTTTTTTTTAATAAGTCTTTGGCATTATTTTCAAAGAGGGAGAAAGTACATTAAAGTAATCATCATCACAAGAAGAGTTTTACTAATCAAGTGCAAGAGAAAAGTGGAGAAAGTACATCATCAAAAAATCAAGAGTAAAGTGGAAGAAAATCCTAAACTAATTTGTTGATCAAAGAGGGAGAAAAATATCAAGAATCAAGTTAGAACAGAGAGGGAGACATTGATTAGAGAGATAGAAAGAAAGAGGGAGAAATCCTAACCTACCTAGTAAGAGGGGGTGATAAGAAGGAACTCGAAGAGAGTTTTAAGGAAGAGATTTTGTAACCTAATTAGAAGATTATAGTTGTTGAAAGAGGAATACAAGTTATTTCCTTAGTATTGCCTTGGTGTCTTAATCTAGCTAGTTTGGTTGAACAATATGTTCATCATTTGATGATATAGGTTGATTAGTTTCATTTTCCATCAATGCCAAAGAGGGAGATTATTGATATTTGATTGAAAAGATCATTTGAAAAGAGATTGTTAAGAAGGAGATTGTTGAAGAAGACTACGTGTTTCAATCATTGTTTTGTCACTGATGTCAAACCTACTATTTGTTGGTAAGAAAATTGATTATAAGATTCAAGTACTGTCACTTAGTTGATTAATGAGGAGGATTTGATCAAGAAGATGTAACAAAAGCACCTAGAGGAAAGGTTGAGTTATGATTATGCAATGAACTACAAGGATTAGTTAAGATAGTGATGACATAATGTATTGATGCTCTACTTAAGGTTACAAATGGCTAGCTACACTTAGAAAGTTTAGAAGAATAAGTTAAATAAAGTTTGTCTACCAAGCTTAACCAAGTAGATAGTAGGTGCTGAGAAAAGTTAGTGTAAGCCAAGTAGAAAGTCAGTTGGAGGCGAGTGAAAGAAAATTTTAGTGGATGCCAAGCAAGATAGTTGATACTAAGTAAATTTTAGTTGATGCAGAGTGCCAATAAAATCTAGTTAATGCCAAGTGATTTTATTGTTGATGCCAAGTGACACAATATGTGCTGAGGTGCATCAAAAGATTGATAATGGTGAGCTGTTGCATTATGACAAAGATCAAAAATTCACTAAATATAAGCTGACAAGTTTATTTTCTTGGAACTTGTGAAGAAGGAGGAAGATAAGATTGATGAGTTGGTGACACAAAATTTGATATAAACCATTTTTATGAAAATTAAAATGGATTCTAGGAGAAGTTTCTAGAATAGACAAGATATGGGGTAGATACATTGTTTCCTACCTAATCTATCCAAAACCCTAATTTAAACGATGAGTAATGAGTGGGAAAATATTCTAATTTCCTTTATATAGGAATGTCTAATCATGAAGAAAAAGAGAGTTAGAGAGGTAGGAGTCATGTGTGAGAACCTAAGGAGGACAAGGAATTAAGGGTTTTGCTTCATCAAGTGACCCAAAAGAAGAGTGTGCAATGACATACCAAACAAGAAGGCTTAAGAAGATGAATGCTTGAAGGGTCAACAAGCTGTTAGTGTTGAAAAGTATGAAAGCCAAGTAAAATCGAGGGCTGAATAGAGATCTATAATCTACAAGTGAAGTTGTAAGTTGTATAAGATCAAAGCTCTATTGTTACTCTCTAACAATTGTATCAAGTCTAGGGTAAATACTTTGGATTAAGATTGACCTAATAGTCATTGGAAAATCCTTTAACAAGATGACATTCCAAGTGAATGGCCTAAAGTCCTCTAACAAGGCTCACTTTTAACAGGGTAATTAAAATCCCTTAACCAGGTCACATTTAATAGTTTTCATTGTAACCTTTAACAGGGTTGGCCTTTCATAGGGCATCACTTCAGAAGATTGAAAAGGGGTAGCATATTACTGGTTATTCCCAAAGTGGGTTTCCACATAAATCATTGTGTCAAGTGTGCTAATGAATGTGTTGTGTTTCATGCTTTACATTTCTAAAAGTTGATTTGATAGTAACATATAAGTTTTAGTAAATACACAATGAAAGCATGCATGGGCATGAATGTTTTATGGGTTCACTAAATTGTGGAAATTTTTTATTTTGTACATCTAGACCTTGAATAATTGATTCACCCCCTCTCAGTTATTCTAAAAGAATTCCAATAGAAGAACCATGCATATAAGGAGAGAATTGAAGAGCTAGAGGCTAAAGTTCAAGGGCTAGAAGATGAGGTTGCATCTTTGAGAGAGCAACTATCTAATGCAGAACAATTGGCTACTGCACAATAGAGTGTCCAAGAACAACAAGCTAGTGTTATAGTAGAAATGGTGAGATAGGTAAAGGAGATAGAAAAATAGGATATAGAGCCAAGAAGGATGAACATTGATGCTCCATCTACATAATAGGGTGATGAAGTAAGGAAAACTATCCTTAAGAGTATGATAGGCCATAGAGTGCCAAAAACAATATCTTAGCAAGCTCATGCTTTATTTATTTCTCTACAAGATTTTGAGTAGGTTTGCAATGAAGCACTTGCATGGTTATCACCCACTTTAAATTTGTGGGGGCCATATATTTAATTTTTGGAGAGGCTGATTATGTTGATGGCTAAAAAGCTAGATTTTCCTAATAAAATCATTATAGTAAAGGAGGGCCTATATAGTAAAATAATTGATAGACTTTTTTACTGGTAAGTTGCAGATAATACAAGAGAAAATGAAAGTTTTATCATAGGAAATTGAGCCCTACATTCCACATATTTTGGATGTTGACAGCAAGCTAAGAGATTGATAGGATTGGTCTAATTCTTTTAGCACAGTGCTAACTCAGGAAGCCATGACATCAATTTCTGAAGATGGTAGTGATATCCCATTTAATAATATAATTGATTCTTTGTTTAAAGTTGAGATAGACTTAAATAAGTTTTCATTAGAGTCAAGAGCAATAACAGATTCTAGGTGGGCTAAAGCTAATAAGGACTTAGAAGAGGTTAAAACAATTGAATGACCCACCAAAAGAGAAATCTATGTTTTGGAGATGGTTGGAGAAATTAAGGCTCTTACAATAGGGAGTAGCTAAGGGAGTATGTGATTAAAGGAAATGAGAGATTTAGATAAGATTAGATATACTAAGCAACCCATCAAGAAAGTAAAACTCTCATAAACATATATATTAAATTTTGAAGCTTTTGAGGAAGGTGAAGACAAAAGAAGAAAAAAGGGATTAAAGTTAAAGCTCCTAGAGTAAATTTTCACCTTCTGACTTTTCAACTACCTTCCTATTTTTGGCTCAAATGTTGAAGAACGTTTTAATTGTAACTTTTTAGACATTCCACGCCACCTTTTTCTTTCCATTAGGGTTTTAAAATTTCTCCTCCTCCCATCTAAAGCTTGTTGCAATCCTTTATATAAGGATTTCCAAGATGTGGATTAGAGGTCTGAAGTCTGTAGAATTTTTACAAGCTTTAGGTTATTCACAGTTGGTCCAAGTTTTTGCCATTTTGTATGAATGTGTTCAGTCTTGTAAATATGAGAATAAAATGAATATAAAATTATCAAGTCTGTTGAGTTCTAAGTTATATTTTGAGTTTGAATCAGTATTGTATTTGGTTTCAAAGGAAATTAATACAAAAGGAAGTTTTGCATATCTTTGTCTTTGAGTTTTGTCTCCTTTCTTGAATTTTTGCGATCTTGGGTTTGAAATGGACAAAGTTCTTTTAGTTTAATATAGTTTTGATGAATTGTATGTCTTTTATTGATTTCTTTTAATTCAAAGAGTTAAGTAAATGATTTAAATAACTGATTGGTTTTAAAGTATATGGGAGGGGTATCATAAGAATGAAATTTAGAGTTAACTACTAACAAATTTAATTGCAAGTCAATTAAATAGGTCTGAAGTACCAATTTTGACTCTATATAGCAATTGGATAAGGCACTCATCAATTAATTCAATTGAAAGATTATATGTTCATATGATTTCATAATGCATATATCAATCAAAGATCAAATTTCCATTCATATAATGAAGAACTATAATTTTTGACCATCACTTATTTGTGGTAGCTGTCCTTTTGGTATAACTAGCTATTGTAATCAAGGAGTTTATTACAAATCTAAGAAGAATATTGGCCATTATCTTCTATAAGGGATAAATCTTAAAGGAGAAGTATTAGTGAGCAATTATATGAAGAATATATCAAAAGAACCAATCATATTTATATCCTAGAGGTACACCCACCCTGGCCCTGCAGAGCCTAAAGTGTAGAGAATTGTGTACTTTGTTGATTTTGGTCTAAAGATGAGACTAATCCTGTTGAATATAGGATCTAGCTAATCCTTAGGCTTATTTTTATCTTATGATCTTGATATTGGGTTTAGATCAACTTGATAGTCCAAAAAACACTAGCAAAATGGTGACTCTACTAGGAAATTATGTAAAGAATATTGTTATATGAGCTACTAGTGTGTAATGTTAAAAGCTTTTTGAATGGCATTTCTCTATCAAATTTGTTTTAAAAAAAATTTCCAATGATATTTTCCAATCTAAAAGGCCATTTTAAGATTTTTCCCCTTCATATGGTGGTGGTTCCATCAAAGGTTTAATAGCTAGTGCTATATATTTTAAATATTTTGAACTAATGGCATATAAGAAGAAAAATACTTGAGCTTTTACAAAGGCCAACCCAAAAGTACCATTTTACAAAGAATTACCTCTTGGGGGTAGGAAGATTCAAAATAAAAAAGAAAGTAGATTATAATCCTACATGGAAGCCTAGGAGTAGTGTTTTGGCCCATTCACAATACCAACCTATGGTAGAAGGTGAATCCTCTTCCTTAAATTCCAAATCTAAAACTACCAAGATTTTGGGAGAAATATTCACAACCCCATTACAAGAAGAGAGAATTTGTCATGATAATAATGTGTCTTCTATGAGGGATATCCCAATCAAACCAGATGTGTCAAGGGAAGTGGACCATAGGTGGGGATATAGGGATAATCTAGATGCTAGATTCAATCCTAGACAAGTCCTACACGAGAAGAGAAACCTCATTGATCTAGATGACCCAGTGGATTCAAAAGCTACTTTTGTAGACCTAGAGGATTTATTTTGAGAAATAGAAGTTCTTAGGAAAAGGGTTGCAGAAGAAGAGGCCAAATGTATACATTTGGAGAAAGAAAAATAACAAGTCACTATCAACAAGCTCATTGAGAGAGACAACTTTCTTAGAAGAATAAATGCCTTGCAAGAGAAAAATAAAAGGCTAGAAGAGAAATCTTCTAAATTATATTCTAATGCATTTGGAGATGTTGATATCTTAAAATCCAAAGTCCAAGAGTAAGAGAACATTCTTAAGGAAAAGAAGGAACCTATTATCTCACAAGTCCAACCTTATAGGCTTATTGAACTAGAAGTTATAGACCTAAATATAAAATATCCTAATAAGGGGAAGAAAAAGGTTGTGGGGGTATAGAAAAATAAGCCCCAAGTTCTTCCTAGTAAATTTGTGAGCCTTGTTATGTCTAAGCTTTTCCTACATCTAGAGAGGGCCAGAAAAGAAAGAGATTATTTAAATAAGGAGCTTGAGAAGGTAAAAAATGAGGCTCAAGCTGCTAAGACTAGAAGAAGAATACAATTTATTAGGTCTAACTTTGTCTTAGTATCTTGGCACAACCAATCCTCACAAATTTTCCCATCTACTCCTACTTGTGCACCTCTATTAAATAGTTAAAACATATCATTGTTAGCTCCTACCTCATCATTTTCTACACATAGTCAGATACCTATGACTTAGCATATCCAACAACATCAAGTCCCTATCTAACCAAGCTGCTAGATCAAGTACTTCAAATGTTGCAAGATTCCAGAGGAGACCCATTTATATGAAAAAATATATAAGTAAATATCCTTTTAAGGTATCCTTAGGTTTCCACATCCCATTTTTGATCATTTGAGAGACAAGGTTACTAAATTTTTAGGCAATAATGTTGTGACTGGTGAAGAGCACCTAAGAAATTCTATAGATATGCTCAATTACTATGAGGTAGAGCATGAGGATGTAGTAATGAAGTTATTTGTACACTACTTGATTGAAGATGTTAGAGAATGGTTCAGATGGTTATCTGATGAAAGTGTAGCCTCATAGAATGAATTAGAGAAGCTCTTCAAGGAGAACTATGGTGACAACACCAATTCTAGCTTTATGTTGAATGAGTTTAATTACATAAAAAAGAGCCCAAATGAATCTACTTTTGATTTTAATGTGAGATTTCAGAAAGGAATGTATATGTTGTTCCAAGTAATGAGACTTGGTGAAGATGTATGCCTCACAACTTTTTTTAATGCATTTGATAGTAAGATGGAATATACTTTAAGAGATAAGAATCTTAGAACACTAAAGGAGGCTTATAAGATGGCTATAAATATTGAAAATAATAGAAAAGCTTCTAGTAAGTTGGGAAGAAGGGATAACCCAAAATTGTTTAATCCTAGAAATAAGAAAGAAGGTGAAAAGCCTACTGTAGATAAGAATCCTAAAGAGGATACAATGGGTCAATTGTTAAACCTATTAAATAATTTGAATCCATCAGCAAACCAAGACAATAAGAAAAGTATTGGTGATAAACCTCAGTTTAATACCCCTTATAATAGGCAACCTAGGATACATAATTAACCCTATACTACACAATAGAAAGATGGAAAAACCATCCCTAATCTTGCTCAAGGAAATAAAGATAAGGGTATACTAGATCCTCTTCAAATAAATTATGTGAACTTGATAGATGATATGCCTTGGTGTATTGTATGTCAGTCACCTCATTCTCTTGACTATTGTGTAGTTGCTCATTCATTTACTACAAGTCAGCAAGCACAAAGTGTGGAAAGAGAGGAAGAAGAAAATAGTGAGGATGTTTCATGCAATACGATAAAATTATGTGACAATGGAGAAGAATCTAACATAGAAGATTTTGAAAATGATTTTGTAAATTAGAGGAATTTTTTTTAGCTACACCATCAGTAGGAATTTTTAGATGATGAAGATCAAGAAGGAGATAGAATGTGTAAAATGATATCTAATGTTGAATACATGAACTTGAGAAATCCATCAAATGAGGAGATTGATAGAATCACTGTTGAGATGATAGCCCAAGTACATAACATGTACAATATGAGAAATAGGACTATGAATAGTTATGTTAGTAATCCATCTAGTATTTTCATAAAAAATACTACTCATGAAATGGAAAATGAGAATAAGAAGGGAGACCCAATGGTTGTGAAAATCAAAGAAAATAAAAGCAAGAAATGAGAGACAAAAAGGAAAGTATAGTTTCAAGGTGTTGAAATAGTCAAAATCAATGTACAAGAAAATAAGTCAAGCCTTGATGTCACCAACCAAGTGAAGGAGCCTATTGTTCAAGAACAAAAAATCAAAGGTATTCTTCTCAAAACTCCTACATGTGATCCTATTGATATGTCTTCTATGTTTTCTCAAATCACTGTAAAGGTTCCTTTGTCTAAAATGTTAGAATAGAGGAACATAAAAATAAGGCTTTCTCTTGGTTGGGTGGCATAGGAAGTAGTAGTGTTGTTGAGAAAAAAACCATAGTCATGCAGAAGACATCACTCATATTTGAATATAAAGGAGTCATATCCCAAATACCCTAGATGTATTTGGATAATTCATCTATAGCCTACCTACAAGACATTGATCCTTTCTTTCTTAGTTTGGTCATAAATGATAGAACTTTAAAAAATTGTATGATAGACTTAGGAGCATCAAAAACCATTATGCCTTTCAAAGTTATGGAAGCCCTTGGCTTAGAAGTAGATACCAAATAGGATACATGTAGAGAAATGGATGCAAGGGAAGTGACTATCATAGGTGCAATTAATGCATTACCTTTTTGACTTGTTGCTTATCTTGATATTGAAATGACCATGACAATTCTTGTAGTAAATATTCCTCCCCATTATGGGATGCTACTCTCTAGAAAATGGAGTGTTGTGATGGGAGGTAGCCTATAGTATGACTTTTCATGTGCTACTTTTGGTATATGAGATAAAGCTATCCAAATTGAGAGAGAACCAAGGGTTAATTATATGTATTTGAGGATAGTTTCGATAAGGATGCTACATGTTTCCTAGATACTAAGGTCAATCCATTTAGAGTTGAACTTTCCATTCAAGATATTGAAAATACACCTCACTTATTACACAAGAGCTAACCATTTTTTTGGACTCACAAAACTTATGGACTATGTATTTTGATGGAGCAAGTTCTAAGGATCAATCAGGAGCTAGGGTAATATTTATATCTCTACAGAAAAATAGTTTTCGATGTTCATTTATCTTTAATTTTACATGCACTAATAATATTGCAAAGTATGAAGCACTTTTGTTGGGATTAAAACTGGCAGCTAATGATGGAATTAAGAGATTGCATGCTATCAATGACTTAGAGCTAGTTGTATCTCAAGTTAAGGAGACATATTATTCCAAGAACAAAAGGCTAAACAATATAGGAATGTTGTTTGGAACCAAATTGAGGCATTTGATGCCTTTGACATTTCTTAGATGGACAAAATTAACAAAAAGATGGCCGACTTGTTGGATAATGTAGCAATTAGGCCTAACGATGTGTCATTTACTGGTGTATCTACAATTGAGGTGAAAATTAGGCCTTCTATCCTTGATAATGTAGAGAATTGGAAAGTCTTCAAAGATGAAAAAGATATCCTAAATTTTATTCTTAATGAGGATAAGTATCATGGTCAAGAATTGGATTGCAACACTTTGGTAGAAACAATAGATGGAAAGCAAACCATCTTTGGTAAAGAAATCTTGTAGTTAAAAATAAATAAGGTACCTAAAGGATTTGTACAGTGCTTTAAAGTGTCTTTGATAATCAAGATAGAGTGCATTAAGAAACCACAGATGAGAAACCACAAGAGCTTGAAGAGATCAATCTTGGCACAACTGAATCTCCTAAAATGTATATACTGGTAGAACTTTATCCCCTACAATTAGGAAATATTTGATGGATTTTTTGAGGAAATTCATACATTCTTTTGCATGGTCATATGATGACCTCAAATTTTATAGAGATTATCTTTTTCATCATGTAATACCTTTAAAACAAAATGTTAAACCATTCAGACAAAAATAGTGACCTATAAATCCAACTCTAGCCCCTAAAATGTAGGAAGAACTAATGAAGTTAAGGAATGGGGGAATAATCAAACCTATCAGACACTCTTCATGGATGATAAACCTAGTACCATTCAAGAAGACGAATGGAGATATTAGGTTGTGTGTCAATTTTAGAAATCTAAATATTGCATCATTGAAAGATAATTATGGATTGCCCAACATGGAAACCATCTTGCAGCAAGTCATTGGTTTAGAGTTGATGTCAATGATGGATGGTTTTTCAAGATATAACCAAGTCTTTGTGGATGAGAAAGAACAATTTAAAACAACTTTTACTACACCTTGGAGAACATATGTATATGTCAAGATGCCTTTTGGCTTGATAAATGTAGGAGAAACATTTCAAAGGGCCATGAATGTAGCATTTGAGGAATATATTGATGAATTCATGGTTGTACATCAAGATGACCTTACCACATACTCAAAAAAGGATGAGGGCCATTGCAATCATTTTGAAAAGATCTTTATCAAAGCTTTGGAGTATGGTGTCTCTTTAAACCCAAATAAATGTACTTTTGGAGTGATAGAAGGGAAGTTGCTAGGTCATATGGTATCTAAAGAAGGGGTTAAGATTGACCCTTAAAGAGTAGCAACAATTGACAAGGTACCAAAGCCCAAGAATGTTAAAAGTATATAATCTTTCTTTGAACAAGTTAATTTCTTAAGAAGATTTGTAACTAACTTTGCTAAGATCAACAAGCCAATCTCTAAGATGCTCAAGAAGGGAGAAATTTTTTTATGGGAAGGTGAACCCAATGTTTCACTCCAAGAAATAAAAAATGCTATTAAGAATGCACCAGTCCTTTAGACACCAGATTATGGAAAGACCATGCATATTTTTTCTTTTACATCTTTTCATACTATAGTAGTAGTTCTATTACAAAAAAATGATAGTCATGAGAAACCAATTGCATTCTTTAGAAAATCCCTTCAACCTAAAGAATTTAAATATGAAATAGGGTAAAATCTAAGAAACCCCCTCGGGAAAAATATATAAATTATTGGAGAATCTTTCTTTATTTTGAAAAACCAAATTATTTTATCGATGAATCTCTCAATTGTTTAATTTTAAATTGTTAGAAATATTTTAGAATAACTAGGGGGGTGCATCAGTTATTCAAGGTTCAAATATACAAAAAAAACTTTTCTCACAATTCATTGAACCCATAAAATATTCATACCCATGCATGCATTCATTGTGTATCAACTAAGACTTATACGTTACTATCAAATCAACTTGCAAAAATATGAAACATCAAACACAACACATTCATCAGCACATTTGAAACAATGATTTAATCTAGAAACCCAATTTGGGAAAAACCACTAGTAGCATGCTACTCCTTTTTCACTCTTTTGAAGTGATGCCTTGTGAAAGATCAACCTTGTTAAAGGTTACAATGCACACTGTTAAATGTGACCCAGTTAAGGGATTTTAATCACCTTGTTAAAAGTGAGCCTTTTTAGAGGACTTTAGGCCATTCACTTGGAATGCCACCCTGTTAAAGGATTTTCCAGTGACTGTTAAGTCAACCTTACTCCAAAGGATTTACCCTAGACTGATACAATTGTTAGAAAGTAACAATAGAGCTTTGATTTGATACAACTTACAACTTCACTTGCAGATTATAGATCTTTGTTTAGTCCTCAATTTTTCTTGGCTTTCATTCTTTGTAGTTCTAATAGCTTGTTCACCCTTCAAGCATTCACCTTCTTAAGCCTTCTTGGTTAGCACACCATTGCATACACTTTTCTTGGGTCACTTTATGAAGCAAAACTCCTTTTTCCTTCTCCTTCATAGGTTTTCACACTAAACTCTCTAACTCCTTTGCTTCATGAATAGACATTCCTATATACAAGAAATTAGAATATTTTCTTGCTCATTATCCATCAACTAAATTAGGGTTTTAGATGGATTAGGTAGGATACAATGTATCTACCCCATGTCTTGTCTTCTCTAGAAACTTCTCTTAGAATCCATTTGAATTTGCCTCCAAATGGTTTACATAAGATTCTGTGTGACCAAATCATCAATATTATCTTCCTCCTAGTTCATGAGTTCCAAGAAAATAAACTTGTAAGGATTTATTTGATGAATCTTTGATCTTTGTCATAATGCAACAACTTGGCAGTATCAATCTTCTGATGCTTGGCACATACTGTGTCACTTGGCATCAACTATAAAATCACTCAACATTAACTAGATTTTAGTAGTGCTCAACATCAACTAAAATTTACTTGACATCTACTATCTTGCTTGATATTGACTAGAATTTTCTTTCACTCGGCTCCAACTGACTTTTTTCTCAGCTTAAACTAACTTTTCTTAACATCTACTATCCACTCAGTCAAGCTTGGTAGATGAACTTTATTTAACTTATTCTTCTAAACTTTCTAAGTGTAGCTAGCCATTTTGTAACCTTAAGTAGATCATCAATACATCACGTTATCACTATCTTAACTAATCCTTGTACTTCATTACATAATCATAATTCAACCTTTCCTCTAGGTACTTTTGTTACATCTTGTTGATCAAATCCTCCTCATTAATCAACTAAGTGATAGTACTTGAAACATATAAGTAATTATCTTACTAAAAAATAGCAGGTTTGACATCAGTGACAAAACAATGATTGAAATACATTATAATGTCCCTTATAACAGTCTTTCTAATCAATGATCTTTTCAATTAGATTTCAACAATCTCCCTCTTTGGCATTGATGGCAAACCAAACTGATCAACCAAGTCAATAAAATGATGAACATCTTGTTCAACTAAATTAACTATGTTAAAATAGTAAGACAATACCAAAACAAAAAATTGTATTGAAACTTCTCCCTTTATCATTAGCTTCCATCTTCTGATTAGGTTACAAAATATAACTCCCTCTTATGCCTTTCTTTCATGCTAAATTGATCAACAGAATATCTCCATCTGATAATGATCCTTCTAATTCTTTGATCAATGTCTCACTCTTTGTTTTGATCCTTTCTCTGATTGCTTTCTCCCTCTGTGATTAGTTTTTGCTATTTCTACCTCTTTCTTTCTTGATCTTCTGATGATGTACTTTCTCCATTATTCCTCTTACATCTTGATCAATTTAATGTACTTTCTCCCTCTTTGAAAACAATGCCAAAGACATATATTAAACACTTGACATCTTTAATATATGTAGATATAGTCTTTTGCAAGTTTTTCAATTTCTCCCTCTGTCACCTTACTTGTGATTGATTTGTAGTTCTAGTTCTATGATTACTTTAGACAACTCCTAAAGTAAGATCCTCTACATTAATTTGTATTATATGAACACCAAATTTTTTGATGCAGGGCACTCCCTCTATCTTTTATATAGCCTTTGATAGGGTTATCACCCTAGTTTACCTCTTAGATACTCATAAGTATCCTTGGGTAATTCTTTTGTAAAGATATTAGCAATTTTCTTCTTTGTGTTAACATAATCCATCTACACCTCTTTATCTTGAACCAATTCCCTTACATAATGATACTTGATTGCAATGTGCTTTGTCTTTGTATGCATCACAATATTCTTTGATATATTGATAGCACTTGTATTATCACAATAAAGTGTCATTGGTTATGTGATTTCTTCCTTCATTCCCTTAAGTAGTTGTTTGATCCATACAATGTTTGTGCAATTGATAGCAACAAAAACATATTTTTCTTCAATAGTAGATTAAGAAGTACAACTCTACTTCTTGCTATTCCATATAACTAGTCTTTTGCCTAAGAAGAATGCTCCTCCATTGGTGCTCTTTTTTTCATCAATGTTTCTATCCTAATCAACATTAGTGTGGGTTCTCAGTTCAAAATTTTCATTCTTCTTGTAGTATAAAACAAACTCTTCTATTCCTTTCAAGTATCTCATTATTCTTTTCATAGCCATCAAGTGATTCTCTTTGGGATTTGTAGAGAATCTTGCAACTATTCCTACAACTAATGCAAAATTAGGTCTACTATGTACTACATATTGTGATTTTCCAATCATGGATGTATATAATGTTTGATTTACCTTAGCTAAATCATCATTCTTTGATAGCTTGACACATGTCACCATAGGTGTACTAACTAGTTTGGAATCCTCTAAGCCAAATTTCTTCAATATCTCTTTGACATATTTTGACTGAGTGATGTATATAGCATACTTCATCTGATATACTTGTAATCCCACAAAGAATTTGATCTCTCCAAACATAGACATTTCAAATTCTTGCTGTATCTAATTTACAAAGTCCTTATAGAAAGCATCTTGTCCTCCAAATATGATATCATCAAAAAATATTTCAAATAATAATATACCTTTGTCCTTGTCCATCTTCATGTACAAATTGTTGTTATCATTAGTCCTTTCAAATCCAATTTTCACAAGATAAGTGTGAAGTCTCTCATACCTTGCTCTTGGTGCTTTCTTCAATCCATATAGGGCTTTGTGTAGTCTACATACCATGTTCTTATTATTCTTAACAAAAAATTCTTTTGGCTATTCTATGTAGACTTCTTCTTCTAATATGCCATTTAGAAATGTAGATTTAACATTCATCTGATGAACTTTAAACCTTTGTATGCAACATAAGCAAGCAAAATTCTCACTCCCATTGTTGCAATACGGGCAAATGTCTCACCATAGTCAATTCCTTCTTCCTGTGCATATCATTTGCAAACTAATCTTGCTTTGTTTCTTTTCACTTCACCATTCTCATCTAGCTTGTTTCTGAATACCCATTTGGTGCCAATCTCATTCTTGTCTTCTAGTCTAGGAACTAATGTTTTGTTCTTCTCTATATACTAAATTTCTTCTTCCATAGCCTTATACCAATCATCATCTTCCAATGCATCTTTTACTAACTTAGGTTCCTTCATGATTAAAAAACATGATTCACTTCTCAATCTATTTCTTTTCATTGGCCTCACATATTTGTCTCCAATGATTTGATCTATAGGATGATGTCTTTTAACATATTTGGACAATCTTGGTTCAGTTCTTGTAACTTCATTTTGTCTCTTAGCTTCAGTGTCATTGTGTACATGTCTATCAGGTATTTCAACATCTCTTTCATGTATATTGATCTTAGAATCAAAATGTGCATTTTCTTCATTCTACAACTTGGCATCTGAATGCAGCTTGATTCTTGAATACAACTCGACATTCACAGGTTGTGACTCGACAGTTGCTAAGACTTGCTATTGGTTTACAATTTGATTTGAAGCATCTTCTTCAGTAGGCATTCCTTCATAGAAGTATAAAAATGATTTGTATTCTTCTAATTCTTTTGTAGTTTCAACCTCATGTGCTTTTGTAAATTCATCAAAATTCACATTTGCACTTTCCACAATTTTATTAGTGTTAGTATTTAAACACTTGTAAGCTTTGCTTCTTATGGAGTAACCAAAGAATATACCTTCTTCAATTTTTGCATCAAACTTTCCACTACTAAAATCTTTAAGAATATAACATTTGATTTTAAATACCTTAAAATATTTCACATTAGGTGAATATCCATACCGTAGTTCAAAAGGTGTTGAATGTGTACCTTTCTTGACTTGCACATGGTTCAAGGTATATAGAACAGTACTTACAGCTTTTGTTTAGTATTTTAGAGCAACATTCTTCTCTGTCATGAGTGTTCTGGCACAATCCATTATAGACCTATTTCTTCTTTCAGCAATTCCATTCTATGGAGGGGTCTTAGGTGCAAATGTCTGTCTTTTGATTCCTCTGTCATTACAGAACATTTCAAACTCATTTGAAGTGAATTCTCCTCCTCTGTCTAATCTCAATCATTTCAGAATTTTACCTATTTCCTTTTCAACTCTTGCCAAGTACCATTTAAACATTTGAAAAGCATCAAATTTTTTCTTTAAAACATGACTGTCATCATCCTAGAGTAATTGTCAAAAAATAGCATTATGTACTTATCTCCTCTATAACTTTGCATATCAATAGGTCCACACAAGTTAGTATGAACAATCTCTAGTATTTCTTTAAAGGTATAAGCTTTACTCTTAAAGCTTGACTTTGTCATTTTTCCTAGATGACATTGTTTGCATACTATATTATCAAGTTTCTTCAACTTAGGAAAACCTCTAACTCTTCTCATGTTATTGATACTAACCAAGTTATCAAAATTAACATGACATAATCTCTTGTGCCAAAGCCATACATCATAAAATTTTGAAATAAGACAGGTTGCATCCTCTATATCTAGATAGAACAAATTGCTTCTAGTTGATCACCTTTCACAATCAAGTTTCCAGTTGTGTCATATATCTTGGCAGTTTTATTTTCAAACTCAAATTTGCATCCCAAATTATTAAATTGTGATACACTTAACAAATTATAATTCAATCCTTTAACATAGTAAGCATTGTCACATAAAATCTTGTCTATGAGTTTGATAGACCCTTTTCCTTTTATCAAACATGGTGCATCATTACCAAACCTTACACTATTTCCATCATAAAAAGTTAAGTTAACGAAGTTACTTTTGTCTCCATTCATGTGATGTGAGCATCCACTATCAATGATCCATTTATCATTCTTGTTCACACAAGTTACAAGTACAATTGCCCCATCCCCATCAAATTTGTCCTTCATTGCAACATATACCACTTCATCATCATGTTCATTAAAGTCATGTTCATCGGCAATGTAGCATGAATTCTTGCCTTTGTCTCTATAGTATCTGTCATCATCTTCTCTTCTATTTTTGTGCTTGTTTCCTTCTTTGTAGTTCTTCTTCTATGTACATCTTGCAACAATATGACCAACTTCATTACAATTGAAACAAATGATGGGTAACTTACCTTTGAACTTTCCTTTTCCTCTGTGAAATCTTCTTGCCAATAGTGCTTCCAATTGTTTAATGTCTTTCTCATCTATGTTGCTATCAATGGATGCATATTTTATCTTTCTTTTCTTCTTCTTCTTCTGCTTTACCTCCTCAGGATCTTTCAATAATAATTTAGCTTTGAAACTTAATTCAAGACTCTTTGGTTTGTAATTATCAAAATTATATAGCTCAAAAGCACCACGTCTACCTATCAATCCTTCAAGATTAGATCATTTCCTAGTATACATCTTAACTCTTAGATTATAGAAAATCTAATAGCATAGATAGGCAGTAATTTCCTTAAGACTTTACTTAGCACAATATCTTCATCTATTTTACTAGTAGCACCTTTTATTGCACTAAAAAATTCTTTTATCCTAGCAACATATTGAGCAATATTATCACCTTCTTCCATTCTCATGTCATCAAACTTACCTCTGAGGCTCTCAAACTTGGCTCTTTGAACATTTTTGTCTCCTCCATAAATGGTGGCTAGGGCATCCCACATCTTCTTTGCACTATCACATCCTTTGATATCATCAAATTTGACATAGCTTAGAGCAAAGGAAATCTCCAACATTGTATGATTATGTTCTTTCTTTTTCTTCATATATTCAGTAGTTAGAGCTCCTGGTGGATCAACATGCTCCACTAAAATGGAAGATTGTGCATGATCTCCAAGTCCTCCAAGGTGTAGCTTGGGTACTTCTTTTTTTGACATCTTGATCTTTGTGCTTCTAGTACCTTAAAACTTGTCCTCTTAAGTAGACAGCTCTGATACCAATTATTGGAAATCTTTTAGAATAACCAGGAGGGGGGAGGGGGGTGTGAATTAGTTATTCAAGGTCCAGATGTATAAATAAAACTTTTATCACAATTCAGTGAACCCATAAAACATTCATACCCATGCATGCATTCATTGTGTATCAACTAAGACTTATATGTTACTATCAAATAAACTTGCAAAAAAATAAAATATCAAACAAAACACATTCATCAACACATTTGACACAATGATTTAATGTGGAAACCCAATTTGGGAAAAACCATTAATAACATGCTACTCCTTTTTCACTCTTCTGAAGTGATGCCTTGTGAAAGGTCAACCTTGTTAAAAATTTTAATGCACATTGTTAAATGTGACCCGGTTAAGGGATTTCAATCACCTTGTTAAAAGTGAGCCTTATTAGAGGATTTTAGGACATTCACTTCAAATGCCACCTTGTTAAAGGATTTTCAAATGACTATTAAGTCAAGCTTACTCCAAAGGATTTACCCTAGACTGATACAATTGTTATAAAGTAACAATAGAACTTTGATCTGATACAACTTACAACTTCACTTGTAGATTACAAATTTTTTTTAGTCCTCAATTCTTCTTGGCTTTCATTCTTCACAATTTTGATAGCTTGTTCACCCTTCAAGAATTCATCTTCTTAAGCCTTCGTACTTAGCATGCCATTGCAGACACTTTTCTTAGGTCACTTGATGAAGCAAAACCCTTTTTTCCTTCTCTTGCTTAGGTTTTCACACTAAACTCTTTGACTCCTTTACTTCATGACTAGACATTCATATATACAAGAAATTAGAACATTTTCCCACTCATTATCCATTGACTAAATTAGGGTTTTAGATGGATTGGGTAGGATAAAATGTATCTACCCCATATCTTGTCTTCTCTAGAAACTTCTCTTAGAATCCATTTGAATTTGCCTCCAAAATGGTTTACATAAGATTTTGTGCCACTAGCTCATCAATATTTTCTTCCTCCTAGTTTACAAGTTCCAAGAAAATAAACTTGTCAGCTTTTATTTGATGAATCTTCAATCTTTGTCATAATGCAACAACTTGACATTATCAATCCTTTGATGCTTGACACATACTGCATCACTCAACATCAACTGGATTTTAGTGGTGCTCAAAATAAAGTAAAATTTACTTGGCATCTACTATCTTGCTTGATATCCACTAGAATTTTCTTTCATTCAGCTCCAACTGACTTTTTGCTCAGCTTGAACTAACTTTACTCGGTACCTACTATCCACTTGTTCAAGCTTGGCAGATAAACTTTGTTTAACTTATTCTTCTAATCTTTTTGAGTCTAGCTAGTCATTTTGTAACTTTAAGTAGATCATTAATACATCATGTTATCACTATCTTAACTAATCCTTGGACTTCATTACATAATCATAACTCAACCTTTCCTTTAGGTATTTTTGTTACATCTTGTTGATAAAATCCTCTTCATTAATCAACTAAGTGATAATACATGAAACATATAAGCAATTATCTTACCAAAAAATAGTAGGTTTGACATTAATGACAAAACAATGATTAGAACACATAATAATAATCAATGATCTTTTCAATCAGATTTCAACATAAATATTTTCTATATTGGCGATGATTTTAGAATTATAATTTTTGAGTAGAAAATATTGGCGAATCTCACTAATAATAGGAAGTTTCCTAATTGTCATGGAATACTACCAATCAAAATTGAACATGTTTTATCTCAAGGAAATTATGAGGATAATTACATTATATTTTAAATCAATAGTGAAAAGTAAATATTGGTAATATATCCCTAAAGTAACTAATAATTATGATAATTATTTGTGAATTAATTTTAATTTCTTTGATAATATATAATATTTAGGTGAATCAAATCTAATCATGTATCAAATATTGTGGCAAATCTTTGAGTTTAATTTTTTGAATAAAATAAATTATTTAGCAATTTTAAATATTTTAGAACTAAATTTAATAAAAATGTGGTGATTTAGGTTGTATTAAATCTTAAATTATTAGCCAAATTACTAGCAAAAAAATTCTAAAATTTGAAAAATTAATTGAATATTTACCACTAAAAAAATACCCTAATATGAAATCAATTAAAAGTAGGCATATGCACTTGTTAAAGATGTCAAAGCTTTTAGATGTTACCTAGTAGGTACTTTTGTCATTGTATTTGTGCCTAGTTCAGCAATTAAATATATTTTCTCTCAGCAGGAGGTATCTATTAGGAGGTGTAGATGGATAAACATAATACAAGAGTTTAACATTGATAACCAAATTACTAAGAGTTCAAGGATTAGAAAAACTAATGGCTCAATGAAATCTGGATGCTAATCAAATAAATGATGTATGTGAAGTCCTTAAACCAAACACATGTGATATGGGTCATTGTGACTAGTACCAAAATATGATATACTATTTGCAACATATGCAAGCTCCACCTCATTTGACAGACAATGAAAGAAGGATTGTAAAATTACATTTAGTTAGATACATTATCATCAATAAAGGTCTGTGGTCGAGGAATTTTGAAGGAATATTGTTGAAGTGAGTTGATCAAAATAAGACAAAGAAAGTATTAATTGACATGCATTTAGGGGTATGTGGTGGGCATTACATGAAAATGACTACTACCCATAGGGTTATGAGTGTAGGATTTTGGTGGCCTAGCTTATTTAAAGGTGCACAAATCCTAGTTAGAAAGTGTGACTCTTGCCAGAGATTCACTGGAAAAATAAAGTTCTCTGGGAATCTACCTTTGAAATATGTTGAAGTACATGCACCTTTTCAGCAATGGGGAATGGATTTCATAGGTGAGATTTCAACTAAATCTAGTACATGCCACTCATTTGCAGCTGATTACTTTACAAAAAGGGTAGAGGTCATTCCTACTAGAAAAGATACTAGTAAGGTGGTAAATAATTTCTTGCTAAATAACATCATTACAAGGTTTGGTTCTCTAGATAAAATAGTGATTCATAATGCCATGTGCTTTAGTTTTGATGAATTTATCAAGTTTTATGATAAGTATGGTATTAACAGATAAAAATCATCACCTTATCATCCACAAGGGAATGGATAGGCTAAGTCAACAAATAAGAGCTTGTTAAAAGTCATAAAAACAACTTTGGATGATAACAAGAAGGCATGGGACTCTAGGTTACATTTAGCAGTCTGGGCTAATAGAGTGACTATTAAGAAGGAAACACATGTTGCACCTTTTAACTTAGTATATGGAATTAAGGCCAAAATGCCTCTAAACAACCTAATAGGTTTATATAATTACATCCAGATGTATGATGAAGATATCATTGATGATATGCAAGAAAGGATGAATGAATTAGTAGGATTAATTGAGACAATAAAAGAAACCTCTACGAGGAATATAAAACTATAGTTGTAGACAAAAAATCTATATGATAAGAGGGAAGTGAAAAGAAAGTTTGAACAGATTATTTAGTCCTAATGTGGAATACAAGGATTGAGGATAAGGGAAAGCATGGAAAAATTTATCCTATCTGGCTTGGCCCTATCTAGTTGATTCTACGTGGGGTGAGGATTCTTATTTCCTAAAAGAACTATCAGGGAGCTTTCTTGACTTGCCAGTTCATGGATAATTCTTGAAGAAATACTTCTAGTGAATGTATTTATTTTCCATGAACAGTAATTAGGGTTGTACATCTTTATATATATTTTTAAATTCTTGTAGATATGTATGTAGCTTTTGTATATATGTATATATTTCTGTATAGTCTCAGAAATTGTCACAGACTATCATGTATGTGGTCTCCTTAACCTAGAGTTTCTAAATTCTTGCATGGATACAAGTTATCCATCATCCCCAGACAGAGCCACTAATAGCCCTTATTTTCATAGAGCCAAAAATTTGAAAATTATTCTGAAAATACTTTGAAGTGTGTTGTTTGGTTAAAAGTTTGTGTTGCATTTGTTATCAGTTTCAATAAAATAACCCTAACTTGATTATGTTTTACCCTAACCTAGTGTTGAAATTCATGCGCTAGTAGGACAATTTGATGTCTTAAGGTATGTCCTTACTTTTTCATGGAAATAATTTTCTAAATCCATAATCATTATCAATTTTACCCTAGGTTTTGTTTTAAGTGAAGATAGTAATTCATTTTCAAATCATGTGATATGATCCTATGATTGGGGTTTAGGCATCTATTTGTGAGCTTAAAATTTCCCTCTCCCAATGTTATGATATAAGGGTTAGTAGAGGATCGTGAAAGAAAATGTTGAAGGTTGAGATCTTATGATATGCTGTATGGTCATATCATCATGAGTGTTCAAAATAAAATCTCTGATCTTATGATCCCTCTTCTATCATGTTATCTTAAGTGTCTCATGGAAAGAGTTTGAAATTAAGTTGTAAGATGTTACAACAAGCAAGTTATCATGGGATTATAAAGGAAAAAAAGCAAGACCCATGACCATATGAGAATAAATGGATCATAAGATCACAAGGATGTAAAGTGAAAAGGTTGTGGAAGAGTTCCTATCTTATGATAGGTGGAGATCTAGACATCATAAAGGCTTTCATGGAGACCTTCAAAGATACAAAAGGTTGTGATTGTAGGATTGTAGGAGCATATTTTAAGGTGTCCGATGACATGATAAGGAAATGATCATAAGGTTGTAACAATCAAAATGACAAAGCAAGGTGGGGCTAGGAGCATGAGTAGAAGATTATGAGACATGTGGCAGTTCAATCTTCCAATGCTACAAGGAGTAGTAGATCGTAAGATCTCAAGGGAAAGTCAAGAGATTTTTGAAGCTAAAAAATAGGAAGTTATTGTGAGATTGTAAAGATAAATTTAAGGCTTCCAAGGTTAAAATAAAGAAAGGAAAATGGCCATCATGTGGTCATAGGTCAATGGTAGCAGTTAAAGGTAATCTCTAATGTTACGAAGTTAATTAAGTGACTATGATCAAGAGATCATAAGGAGAGAAAAGTTTAATTGAAATGTTACACCAAGGCTATGCTAGTGACCTTGTAAGAGTTTATGAGGTAACTTTTGAAGTTATGAGAAGGCTCATTTAACTATAGTTATAAGCTAGCAAATCAAGTGAAAGAAAGGTAAGATGCTACAAAAAGGTTTATTAACTTCTCAATGTAAGTTTGCAACCCTTGAAAGAGATTTTTGTTTCCAATGTTTTGATCTTGGAATGTGCTATGTATCATAAGATTGTGTGAAACTTAAGGGTGAGCTCCAAAGACATGGTAAATGGTATATCATAGGATCTTAAAGCCAAAGTTCCCTGCCTAAGATAATATGAAGAGCTTACTTTTCAAAGTTGATTGTAAGATCATAAACCATAATGTTTGACATGAAAAAGTGAATTTTACCATTTTGAGCTATAAAATGATAGAAAGCCCATGACCAATGAGGTTTGACTAAAGTAAAAAAGTTCCTAAGTTGGATAGTTATGTGGATGCTCCATCTGAGGTGATAAAGAACACTAAATTTAAATCTCAAGCATGCATAATATCAATGTACAAAGAAAGGTTGATGAGAGTATGCACAACATAAAACATTCCATAAGCTAGTAATAGGTTACCATTTGTAGAGAGAAGAGATTTCAGGAAGTTGTAGAGCTATTATTCCAAAGGATTTTTGTTTTCAATGCTACTCACAGAGTTCTCAATTGCATAATTCTCAATTAGAACATTGGATAAAGAGGTGGAAGAAATCCAAACCATAGATATGGAAGTTACATAAACTTTGACTTCCAAAAGAGGAAAAATGAGGTAGAAAAAGCCAAATAGGTTTGTTGAAGAATGGATTACATTTTTTTTAGAATCCTCCAATGCCATCTTTGCAAATGACCATGATTTTAGAGACCCTTATATATTTTTTAGAGATGCTATATGTCTTGGAGTTAATGGGTACGAGTTGTTCGGATACTTCTTTCACAACCAAGTAGAAGAAATCCCTATTTGCAACCCATGGAAGAAAAATCTAGAAAAGCTCATCTTTCTAGAAGTATTCATAGATGTATATTTGGAAAAATCTTTGATTAAATCATATAACATAACTTCCAAATAATTTCATAAACATAATGACACCATTCTATTTACATTAGATCACACCTCTTTCATTGAAGCATTTGGATTAGAGGGTGCCATGAGCGAACTAGTAGACCTAGTTGATCTTCAAGGAAAATTTAAAAGAAATACAAAGGATTACATAGGGAAGTCTATGCTATAACATATTCCCATGGACCTCAAGCAAGTGGGTGGTTACCCCAAGAAGTGGATAAGAAGATTACCCTGCACAAATTCAAGAACTATTTTGCAAAGATAGTGTATGGTGTGCACAAGGTAGTTGGCATAGATGGGGCTGATATGTTGTATGGAGCACAATTCATTATTGTTAGAGATGTGCATGACTTCTACCATGGTGGTAAATATGACTATGTAGAGTATATTCTCAAGAAAGTGAAGGAGAATATTAGACTAACATAGAGTGGAGAGATGGGAAATTTTAAGTTCCATTATTATTCATTGTTGATGCACTTGATCTTTTACAAGAATGGTGGGAATATTAGCCCATACTTCATTAATCATACCTTTGATGCAAATGGAGAACTTCCAGTTCAACTATCAACATGGGTATGGGATAGTTCTTATCACTACTCTGACTCTATTTCTTTTTTCAACAATTTTAGTACTGTTATAATGAAAATGCTAGACCTAGGTTACTTTAGGGCACCTAATATTTTGAATAGTCTTTTAAAACCATCCCTAATCCTTGAAAATAAAATATTAGATCATAATTGAGGGGATATTTCCTTATTACCAACCTTTTCACTAATGAGAGTATATGGTTACCCTTAACCACCTTATATGTTGCCCAAATTCTGATGTAGGGGACTCCCCTCAATACCATAAACTCATAACAAAAACAAAGAAACAATATCAAATGCGAGAACAAAATATGGACTTCTTATTATCACCACAAATGCAGAATTATAGAATTCTCAATTACAATATGCTTACCCAAATGGGTGCCTTCATTATAGTAATCTGCAAGATAGTGCTGTGAACTATCACCCAAAGCTATCTTAGACAATGTTTGGGCCTTTCTTAAACAGGTAGTTTTATGCTGCTCGGGAAGTTTCTAGATGCTCAAACTTAATACCTAGAGCCGATAGACCTTAACAATACACATAGAGTTAGCCAAATACATCTTTGAAAAATTATTTTAGAAATTTCGATAGCCCAACTTTCAAAGGCCATAACTCATGAACTGTTGCTCCAATTGGGTATTATAACCACTTTTTAGAAATGCTAGCTCTTGACCTACAGACTCGGAACTATTCTAGCACCCTTCTATTGAGTTTTTAGACCTCATTCAAGCACTCTAAGGTCTCTAATGGTGAGCCTAAAGATTTTTCTACAAATTTTTCCACGAAAAATCTGCAATAACTTCTCTAATACTTAAGCTGGAGCAATGAGATTTTTATGGTAGGCTCTAAAATGAACCTTCTTATAGAAAATGAGAATAGTCCAAGCTCATATGACAAACTTACTAAAAATAGCAAGTTCCCATAAACAGTAACCACCCTTTCTACTAGTCCTTATTAAAAATAGAAAAGACTAGAAATAAAATATTTTTGGGTGATGCAAGATTGCCCTTACACCTAGGATGCTCTTGCATCAAACACCCAGGGTAATTTGAGAAGTGACCCTATCACATCTCAAGTGTTTAGAGGAAAACCAAGATAGTTCACCTCCTCCTTTAGTAGCCATAATGAATCCTCAACTAGTCTCCTTTCCATTTGACTAGATATTCCTCATAAGTTCTATTTCTGGTACTTTTTCCAACACGACTATCTAATATCTCCTTAATCTCCTTTGTAGACAAACTAGCTATTGGGATGTTCAACTGTGCTTCAACTTCATATCTATCACCTCCTTCATAATACTCTATCAAATTTGAAATATTAAATATTGGTGAAATATTCAGTTCAACAAGCAACTCCACTTCATATGCATTTCCAAAATCATGCCTCTTCACTATCTTATACAGTCCAAATTTCTTCATCTTCAACTTATTATATGTACCTACTAGAAAATTCTCCTTTTTCAAATGAACCATGACTTCATCTCCAACCCAAAATTTCTTATATCTCCTTTTCATATCTACCTTTTCCTTATACTGTGTATTCATCTTTATGATGTGCTTTCTCACCTCCTCATGGATGTTCTTCAAATGTTCAACAAAATCTTCTACTTCAACACTACTTATCTCTCCCTTATCCAACTTCTTGAATTTATAAACATTTGTGGGACTACTCCCATATACAATTTTGAATGGTGATTTACTAGTACTCCTATTGACAAAATTATTATATGCAAATTCCACTTGTGGTAGAATCATATCCCTTTCCTTTTGGTTTATCTCCAACCAAACATCTCAACAAGTTTTCCAAACTATAATTCACAACTTCTATCTATCCATCAGTCTAATGATGATGTGATGAATAGAACTTCAAATTTGTCTTTAGCTTCTTCCACAATGTATGCCAAAAATACCCAACAAATTTGGCATATCTATCTGAAACTATACTCTTTGGTAGACCATGCAATCTCACCACTTCTCTGAAAAAATAACTTTGCTACATGAACAAAATCACCAGTCTTCTTGCAAGGAATAAAATGTGCCACCTTTGAAAAATTTTCAACCACCACAAAAATAGAATCATACCCACACTATGTCCTTGGTAATCCTAGAAAAAAATCCATGTTGAGATCCTCCCATGGCTTCTCTGGTATAGGTAATGGTTGATACAACCCTGTATTCTACTTCACTCCTTTCACCATTTGACATACTTGAAAACTTTGTACAAACTTCATCACATCTTGTTGTAACTGTGGCCAATAATAAATTTCAGCTACCAAAGCTATAGTTTTATCTCTGCCAAAATGTCCAGCCAACCCTCCACTATGTTTTGCTTGATGAGGTTCTCTCTCATTAAAATTATTGGAATGCACAACTAGATTCCTTTGAAAAAAATGTTATCTTGGACCATAAAATCCAACCACTTTGTCCTATCAAGTGTAATAGATTTTGTACAAGCCTTCTACGCTTCACCAAAATCAGGATCATTTGGATACAATGTACTAAGTTCCTTGAACCCAACCACCTCTATCTACATTTCTGTCAGAAAAAGTTGTCTTCTACTAAGAGCATCTACAACTTTGTTAGACTTCCCACTTCTGTGTTTCAAAACAAATGTATAACTCTGCGAAAATTCAACCCACTTTAAATGCCTTTGACTCAATTTTCCTCCACTATTCAACTATTGCAAAGCTTGATGATCAGTATTAAAAACAAACTCCTTGGAAAGAAGATAGTGTCTCAACTTCTTCATTGCTTGAACTATAGCATACAATTCTTGATCATAAACATAATTTTTTTTTGCATCATTCAACATCTCACTGAAATAAGCAACTGCTCTACCTTCTTGGCTGAAAACAACTCCTATTGTAGTACCACTAGCATCACAGTCTACTTGAAACATCTTGTTAAAATTAGGAAGTGCTAAAACAAGTTGCTCAACAACTTTCTATTTCAATAGATTAAAACTCTTATCTACTCCTATAGTCCACTTAAAATCTTTCCTATCTCCTCTCATTGTTTTAGTCAAGGGTCCACAAATACTACTAAAACTTCTTATGAACTTTCTATAAAATGTAGCTAGTCCATGAAAAGATCTTACCTTTGTCACACTCCTTGGAGTAGGCCATTCAAGGATAGCCTTCACTTTCTCTGGGTCCATTTTTAGACCTTCTCTTGAGACTAGAAATCCTAGGTACACCAACTCCTTCATTACAAAACTGCACTTCTTCAAGTTTATCAACAAATTTTCTTCCCTCAACTTTTCAAACACCTTGTGAATATGAATCAAATGCTCCTCCAATGTCTTACTAAAGATCAATATATCATCTATGTAAACAATGACAAACTTACCTAGAAACTCCTTCAATACCTCATTCATGAGCCTCATGAAAGTGCTAAGTGTATTGGTTAGCCCAAAAGGCATGACTAACCACTCATACAGTCCTTCCCTTATCTTGAAAGTAGTCTTCCACTCATCACCTTCTCTGATACGAATTTGATGGTACCCACTCTTCAGATCTATCTTTTTGAAATACTTAGCTCCACTCAAATATTCCATAATATCATCCATCCTTGGCAATGGAAATCTATAGTTTATTATGATGTTGTTGATAGCATGAGAATCTATGCACATCCTCCATTCTCCATTCTTCTTTGCTACTAATACTATAGGTACAAGACATGGACTTAGACTCTCTTGAACCAACCCCTTCTGCAACAACTCATGAACTTGCTTGTTCAACTCTTCACTTTCTATTGGTGTCATTTGGTGTGCTACCTTGTTTGGAAAACTGGCTCTTGGAACCAAATCCATTTGGTTACTGATCTTCCTCATTGGGGGCAATCCATAAGGTACATTATCTGATACAATATCGAAAAAGTCTTCCAACATATCTACAACTTCTTTAGGTACCTCCTCTACTTCTTCCTTACTATTTTTAGGAATTATAGAAAAACACATATGCTCATGCTTCAGACCTTTAAGAAACTCTTTTCCATCAAAAAAACATATTTTTCTAGCACAACATACCTTTTCTTCTTTATCATTCAACAACTTTAGCTTATGTTTCACTCCATCCTTAGTTAGAGTGTAGGTATTTGCTCACCCATCATGTATAACATGCCTATCAAACTACCATGGCCTACCCCACAACATATGACATATGTCCATAGGTATGATATCACATAGTACATCATCCTAGTAGCTCCCAATCTTGAACTTCACTAAGCACTACTCATTGACCATAACCTTGTGGTCATCTTTAACCCAAGCAATATAGTATGAAGATGGGTGTTTCTATCTCTTTAGCTTCAACTTGGTGACCATCATTTCTAACACCAAATATTCAATACTTCCACCATCAATGATCACATCACAAAACTTATCTTTACATCTGCACCTTGTTAAAAAAAAAATTCCTTCTTTGATCAGGTTCATTCTCACCACTTAGTAGGACTCTTCTATTAACTAAGACTTCTCCTCTTTCAAAATCTTTAGAATGTGAGGATCTAGCATCTTCATGAACATGTGTAACTCTCACTTGACCTTCTTTTCTTTGATCTATCCTCCCTTGGCACTAGGTACATTCACATGTTCTATGTCCTTCTTCTCTGCAATGAAAACATTTTCCATGAAAGCCTCCTCTTCCAAATCCTTTTCCTCTACCTCTTCCTCTCTGATCTCTATTGTTCTAATAATGGAAATTATTGGAATTATTTCCCCTTTGGTTTTGGTTGCTACTTCTAGCCTCATCCTTGTTTTTTTGATCATCATTACGGCCTCCATAAGATCATCCACTAGATCTTCCACCACGACCTCTTCCACTATTCTTATTGTCAAAATTCTTGCTTAGTTTCTCCTTAACTCCTAGGAAAAATTGGTATGCCTCCTCAATACTATTGATTCAAACCAAACTTAGCTCATCCTAAATGGCCTTTAGCCATTAAGATAATGGGAAACTTTCTCCTTATCAGCTTCTACATGGTTGGTTCTAATGAGAATTCAGTATAACTCTTCGATATACTCTTGAACAAATTTTCTCACTTGCTTCATTCCTTGCATCTTATTTAACAAATCAAGCTCATAATCCATAGGAATGAATTGTCACTTCATTTTAGCTATCATCCGATCCCATCTGGTGATTTTTTCCTTTCCCTTTCTATTTCACTCCAACTAAACCTCTTGCCACTAGATCTTTGCATGTCCCTTTAGTTTTGCCTTCGCAAACTTGACCCTATCTAGATCCTCAATATCTTCATACTCAAAGTACTCCTCTAGTTCATCGATCCAATTGATTAGCTTTTCTAGGTTAAGATTTTCTAAAAATGTGGGAACCTAAAACTTAGTTCTTTTTCCAATTTTGGAGATGGACCTAAAAAGCCTCTCTTCCTCTGGGTTTAGACTTGCCTCTACTTTGGCAATTTCTTCTACTTCATCCTCATCCTCGCTTTCATCTCTTATGGGAAGATTCATTCCTCTCTGCATTTGTTCTTCCAATGCTTGCACTTGTCTTTGAAGGGCTTGAAAACCCTCAAGTGTAACACCTACAACTCTTCTACCATACTTTCTTCGTGGAGGCACTTTCACACTTCTACTAAAACCCTAGTGCAAACTACCTCACAATCTATGATCTATCTACACGCTCAGCACAAACCACAATCTCGATGTGAACTGCCTCATAGTCAATGATCTATCCACATGCTCAAGAACTCTAGCTTTGATACCACTTGATTCATGGGACTCCCCTCAATACCATAAACTCATAATAGAAACAAAGAAACAACAACAAATACTAGAAAAAAATATGGACTTCTTATTATCACCACAAATGTGGAATTATAGAATTCTCAATTACAATATGCTAACCCAAATGGGCACCTCCATTACAGTAATTTGCAAGACAGTGTTGTAAACTATCACCCAGAGTTGTCCTAGACGATATTCGTGTCTTTTTTAAATAGGTAGCTTTATGCTGCTTCAGAAGGTTCTATATGCTCAAACTTAATACCTAGGGTTGACAAACCCTAACAATACACATAGAGTCAGCCAAATACATCTTTGAAAAATTATTTTAGAAATTTTGGTAGCTCAACTTTCAAAGGCCATAACTCACAAACCATTTCTCTGATTGGCTATTATAATCACTTTTCAAAAACACCAACTCCTATTCTACAAACTTAGAATTGTGCCAGCACCCTTCTATCAAGTTTTTAGATCTCATCCAGGCACTCTTAGGCCTCCAACGGTGAGCTTGAAGATTTTTCTACAAAATTTTCCACCGAAAATCTCTAATAACTTCTCTGATACTTAAGCTAGAGCAATGCAATTTTTATGGTAGGCTTATATCTCTAAAATGAACATTCTTGTAGAAAATGAGAACATTCCAAGCTCATATGAAAAACTTACTAAAAAAAGCAAGTTCCCATAAATAGTAACCACCCTGTCTACTAGCCCTTATTAAAAATAGAAAAGACAAAACAAAATATTTTTGGGTGATGCAAGATATCCCTTACACCCAGGATGCTCCTACATCAAATTCATTCCTCCTAGACAAGTCATCATTGAATTCATATGGTAATTACATATGGTGAATAGGGAATACGTACGTCCTAAGGTACACAAAGGCACATTTTTTGTAGTTGCTTTAGGATTGGGGACTTTTCAATTGGGAAAGAATCCTTAGATCAGATATATTCTTTCCTTCACCACTATAGTTTGTAAACTATCCCTTATAGAATGTATTATCTTGATAACTATATGAGGAATACTCTCAAAGAAATTAGAAACTATATGTTTTTCCAAATACCAAGGATTTGCCTCATGAAGACCTGATTCCTAATATTGTTTTTAAGGGGAGGCAACTAAAAAACTTGCCAAATTTGATGATGTTCTAAGGGTGGAGAGGGAATTAAAAATAATAGATCCAAACTTTAAAAGATTTTACATGGATTTCCCTTACCCCTAGAGGACAAGGAAGATGGTTGTCAACCATGTTGAGATTATGACACAAATGTCAGAAGAGTCGATTGGAGAAGAAGAAAGGGTGAAGCTTGATAGGCCTGAACCTAATGTAAACCTAGAAATTGAAGAGGATGAGCCTATTGATACATCATGGGTCAAAAAGGGGAATAAGAGGTAGAAAGTGGTTCCAATACCTAAAAAGGTAAAACAAAGGAAACTTCAACTCCTACCTAGTAAGAATCAATTTTCTGTTGATTTGAGGCCAATTTATATATACGATAGAATAATTGCAACAAAGAATAATTTGACTAAATTAGAGCTAGTAGAAACAAGGTTGGATGATAGGATCATCCAAGCCCAAAAATTCATTGAGGATGATGAATTCATCAAATCTGCCAAATTTAAGAGCTTCCTATATAAGACCAAGCAAAGTGAATTGGTGTTAGAGATGAAACTAGATAGTCTGATGAAGAAAAGAAAGAATTAATTGATAAACTACATGCCTATGATCAAGAGAGTAAAGTGATGACTCTTGAGGAGGTCATAGATTTAGTGCAAAGAAGTGGAATGTTACTAGTGCCTAGTTGGGATTTAGACAAAGCATTTATGTTTGACCAAATTAGAAGACAAGAAAATGCGATATCATATGAGGCATATGATGTTGGTGGACTACAAAGAGGATTAGATTTCAACATTGATGCCAAAGCACTAGTAGTATGGAGCATGGATCTTGCATCAAACAATCCCAAGTTGATCGATGTGTAGAGTGAAAATTGGGACAACATGATTGTTTAGACCTTATAGGGTACTTCTGGTACATAAATATCCAACACTAACACTTCTCATTCATGAATGAGGCTAAAGTGGAGGAGATAGAAATATGATTAGCTAAGGCCTTCCATGACTATATTGATGTTAGGAAGCTATATGAGGATGAGCTCAAGAAGAGCCATGTGTATAAGGAGAGGATTGCAGAGCTAGAGGCTAAAGGTCAAGGGCTAGAAGCTGAGGTTACATCTCTAGAAACTATCTAATGTGGAACAAATAGTTACTAAAAAATAGAGTAGAGGATAGAGTGTCCAAAAACAACTAGCTAGTGTCACAAATGAAATGACCATACATACATAGGAGATGGAAATAGAGGATATAGAGCCAAGAAGGATGAGCATTGATGCTCCATCTACACAATAGGGTGATGAAGTAGGGACAACTATCCTTAAGAGTATGATAGGCTACATAGTGAAAACTCTAAAAACTATATTTCAGAAGGCTCATTCTCTATTTATTTCTCTACAAGATGTTGAGCATGTTTGCAATGAAGCACTTGCATGGTTATCACCCACTTTCAAATTGTGGGGGCCATATATTCAATTTTTGGAGAGGCTAATTGTGTTGATGGCTAAAAAGCCAGATTTACCTAATAAAATCATTACAGTAAAGAAGGGCCTAGGCATAGTAAAAGAATTGATAGAATTCTTGACTGGTAAGTAGCATATAATACAAGGGAAAATGAAAGTTTTATCATAGAAAATTGATCCCTATATTCCACCTATTTTGGATGTTGCCAAAAAGTTGAGAGATTGGTAGGATTGGGTTGATTCTTTTAGCACAATGCTAACTTAGGAAGCCATGTCATCAATTTTTATAGATGGTAGTGATATCACATTTAATAACCTGATTGATTGCTTGTTTAAATTTGAGATAGGCATAAATAAGTTTTCATTAGAATTAAGAGCAATAACAAATTCCAAGTGGGATAAAGTTAATAATAACTTGGAAGAGGCTAAATAATATAATGACCCACAAAAAGATAAATCTATGTCTGGGAGGTGTTTGGAGAAACTAAGGCTCTACCAACAGGGAGTAGTTGAGGGATTATGTGATTAAAGGCAGCAAGAGATTTAGATAAGATAAGATATTCTGAGCAACCCATCAAGAATGTAAATCTCTCATAAATACATATATTAAGTTTTGAAGCTTTTAAGGAAGATGAAGACAAAAGAAGACAAAAGGGATTAAAGTTAAACCTCTTGCATTAAATTGCAAACTATAGACTTTTCAATTACCTTCCTATTTTTGGCTTGAACATTGAAGAATGTTTTGATTGTAACTTTCCTAACATGTCATGCCACCTTTTTCTTTCCATTAGGGTTTTTTCATGTGTCCCCCTCCCATCTAAAGCTTGTTGCAATCCTCTATATAAGGATTTCAAAGATGTGGAGTAGAGGTCTAAAGTCTGTAGAAATTTTAGAAGCTTTATGTTATTTACAATCAGTCCAAGTTTTTGTAAGCTTGTATGAATGTGTTCAATCTTGTAAGTATGAGAATATAGTGAATATAAAATGATCAATTCTATTGAGTTATGAGTTATATTTTGAGATTGAATTAGTACTAAAATTTTTTCAAACGAAATTAATACAAAAGGAAGTTACACATATTTGTGTCTCTAATTTTTGTCTCCTTTCTTGTATATCTATGATCTTGGGATTGAAATGAACAAAGTCCTTTTAGTTTAATGCAATTTGGATGAATAATATACCTTTTGTTGATTAATTTTAATTCAAAGAGTTAAATAAACACTTTCAATAACTAATAGGGTTTCAAGTATATGGGAGGGGTATCATAAGAATGAAATTTAGAGTTAATTGTTGAAAAATTTAATTGCAAGTCAATTAAATAGGTTTGAAATATTGGTTTTTACTCTATATAACAATTGGATAAGGCACTGATCAATTAATTCAGTTGCAAGATTATATGTTCATATGATTTCAAAATGCATATATCAAACAAAGCTCAATTTTCCATTCATATAATGAAGAACTAGAATTTCTAGTCAACACTTATTTGTGATAGCTTTCCTTTTGGTTATAACTAGCTACTGTAATCAAGGAGTTTGTTACAAATCTAAGAAGAATATTGGCCATTATCTACTCTAAGGGATAAGTTATAAAGAATAAGTATTAGTGAGAAAGTATATGAAGAATATATCAAAACAATAAATCATATTTATATCCCTAAGGTGCACCCGCCTTGGCCCTTTAGAGCCTAAAGTATAGAGAGTCTTATACTTTGTTGATGTTGGTCTAGAGTTGAGACTAATCCTTTTGAGTATAGGATCTAACTAATGCTTAGACTTGTTTTTATCTTATGCATCCTAGTATTGGGTTTAGATCAACTTGGTAGTCTGAAAAGCACCAACAAACTCAACTTTTGCTATCTCTACTGCCTGTTTTGTTGCCTCTTTCTTAGCTTGCATAGGGTCTTGCAATACTTGCTCACTTTTCTCTATTATTACAGGAGTGGGTAACTTATAAATAGATCTCTGAACAACTATGCTTTTGGTTATCACATCTTCAATCTTCTTATTTAGTATATGGAAAGCTCTATATTTGGGTACAAAGTTTGTTTTGTGATTTTCCATAGCCTTGGTAATCTGTCTTTTGTCCAATTCTAGAATTACTTAGGCTAAAGTTGATTCCCTAATTTGTCTTTCTACTTGTAGGTTGTATTTCCATTTCTACTTACCTCGGTCAAAAAGACTCTTAGGTAATGAGTTAGCAATCTCTATAGGAGTTTATTTGAATGTAGCCATCATCACATATATGGTTTCCTCTATAGTATTTTGTTCAACTTTTCCTATCTTATCAAAATCTATGTGTGCAAAACTATACAAATCTGCATTTGATTTTATATTGTCACACAAATTATCTAAATTAGAGGAGGGATTGTGGCTTACCACCTTGAATTGAGTCATGTCATTAGATTCAGTCTTCTCCTCATCTAACTGAGCTAAAGATGTATATTTTATCTTCTCATAAGTCTTTTTGACTAGTTGGCTCAACTCTATTGAAGCAATAGTCCTCTTTCCTTTAGGTTTCTTAGTAAACTTTACTTTTTTAGTCGCTACCCTTGTGTTAGCCTTAGTAATAGGATCTAGTGGCTTCTTTTGTGATTGTTTTACAAGCTTCTTCTTGGGTTTCTCCAATTTAGGCTCCTTAGCCTTTCTTTTCTTTTCAATAGGCTTGGGTGCTTCCTCAACTTATTCTCCCTTGGCACCTTCTTTATAAGCTCCCTCATCTTCTCCTTGTCCATGAGTAATTTCTAAAGGGGCTTGGACTTGTTCTTCCTCTTCTTCATCTTCATCTTCTTCTTCACCTCCCCCTTCACCAAATCTTTCTTTTAGCTTCTTCACAAGTTTATTCTTCTTTATTACCACAAAAGTTTCCTTAATTCAATTGTTATTTTGGACTTGGCTTCTTCATAATTTTCAAATGAGGTATCACTTTTATCTATTTTCTCTACTAGTAAAGTTGTGATAGATGCAAATGGCTCATTAATATTTATCTCATATGGCATGGACGTAAGCCATCTGACCCTGGGTAGTACTACTTGCACATATGTATAATCAATATCAACTAGAAATAAAACATCATCATAATGTTCCTCAACTAGTAACACTAGAATCCTTAGTCTTTGCTTCATGAATTTCTTAAAATCCTTACAATAGCTTGTCATGACTGACTCAAAATTATCACCAAGTTTCTCTATGAATTCTCCAATCTAAATTGCAATAAACTTGTTAGCCTTCCAAGAAACTTTACCAAATAAAGGAAATGTGTTGTACACATAAAAGAATATACAAACTAATAAAGAGCCAAATTTTCAAGATGCACTCTTGGTTTTCCTTATGGCTTGCAAGTTTTTAGATAGTTGCTAAAGTTGCAAAATGGAAAGGTCATAGGTGTGGTCTGTCTTTACTATTTTGTATCCAAAATCTATAGTCATGTAGGACACACTATTTAGAATTTGTGAGCTATCACTCTTACAACAAAAGCAATTAGGCTGTATAAGAAAGAATCTATAGACATTCCCCTATTATTCCATACTATACTTGTGTTCTTCTCAATTATCTCTTTTGAGTCACTTCGCATGCTCTTGGGTTGGTCTACGGTAGGATACCCTAACAATTGGATAATGATCCTTTTTGTGATCTTAATGGGTCCATTTTCTAGCCAAATGAAGTTTTCATGTACTCTATTGAGCACAATCTTGATCCATTCAGTCTTGAATACATTAGGGAAATCTAGGGCATGGTTCAACCATTTCCTTTCCATGATTTTATTCTCTTCCCTTGAAACTCCATCATCATAAAGTTGATCATACAATTCCCTTATCTCCATCTCACCTATACTTACAACTTTTAATGTATAAAAACACCTGACATCTTGAATCATTAAGACTTTCAATGGTATCATTGATAGCACACCAGATTTGTCTCCTTTGTATGCAATTTTAGGTATTTCTTGGAAATGTGGTTGTCTAATCTCATTACTAATTAGTTCCACATTCAAAACTTCCTTTCCTTCTTTCCTAACACTTCCAGAAGAGCTTGCTTCCATATTTGATACCTAGGGTTTATGAAAACTTAAACAACAAAACTTGACACCAGTAAAATACCTTTCTAATTTGATGAATATGTCAAGCTGTAGTTGAAATTAGTTCAAAAATGCAATAATATCCTATTGCAATTTTCCTTTACACTCTTCATGCTTTCTTTATTCCCAAATGAATACAAATGAGTCAAGAAATGACTATATAACCCTTACATTTTTGCAATAAATGCTTAATGCTTATACAACTATAAGCTCGATCAATATAGCATTTCCAACTCACTCAAGTTACACATGACTTCCACTTCACTCAGTTCATATAGCATGCTTAGCCAATACTACCATACCTTCATAGCTTGGCATCAACTAAAACTTCATTCATGCTTAGTAGTAATTGTGAAATCTTTCATGCTCGCCAATGACATGAAAACTAACAAAACTAAATATTTCTTCCAAGTTCTAACCAATACATTGCATCTTAGGTCATTCATAGATTAATGTAGGAGCATCCTAGGTTTCCTTCTAATCCTGCATTTTTGTTCATTCTGATAGTTGCTGCCAAGTTCTTAAGTTGATGCTGAGCCTTTGGTTGTTGAGTGATCCTTTGGGTGTCAAGTGATTGCTTTGGTTGTCGAGTGAATTCTTTGAATGTCAAGTTTGGAGTTTCTACCAAGTTTTTCCTTTGGATATCGAGTTTAGAGTTGCTACTAAGTGCTTTCTTTTGATGCCAAGTTCAAATGGATGTCCAGTGCCAATTTTGGAAAAGCTTTCATTTTTTTGAGTAATGTGTCTGCATCTTGTTTGGGCCAACTTTGCTCACATTTAATTCTGGTATAATTGTTGAGGGCCAACTTGTGGCTTCTCTATGTTCTAGAAGGTTTTGTAAGCCATTTTGTCAAGTATAAATAGAGTGTCTTAGGCTTGAATAAGTAGTAGAGTAGAAATTAAGAAGGAAGGTACAAATTTGTAGCTAGATCATGGATCTAAATGTAATTATTTAGCTATAACCTAGAAGGCCTTACAACTGGGCATGCATACTATTCACTTGATGAATAAATAAAATATTTTCTTCCTCTCCTTGGCATTGTTATTGGTGTTGTGTTTTTCGCTATGTTGACTCTTATAGATTGAACCAGATAGCTGGGTGTGCCCTAGGCCTTGGTTATTCCTTTTCCTCCCTGCGTCAGGTGGTATCAGAGCTTGTGGTTCATTTGTGTGGAGATTGGATCATGTAGAACCCTATTCTAGATTTGGTTATAGGGTGATAGATCTATGGATTTGACCTATAACTTGCAAAGCGTTATGATCTTGTAGGAACCTAGTTTGTAAAGATGGTTAGAGGTAGGGGAAATGTTGATAATTCAATATTGGATACATTGAGACAAATTACAGCCAGATCAGATGCTATGGAGATAGCCTAAAAGAGAGGAGCACATCTTGATGAAGTAATAGCATCAAACCCTAATTCAAAACCTCAAGATGATCAAGATGAAGAAAGGTTATTGAGAGTGTTGTCTAGAGAAAATTCAAAGCCTACTATAGAGGTTGTTCCTTATGATGGAAAATTGGATAACAATTCTATGTTGGATTAGATCTTAGATATGGAGAAGTTCTTTGAGTATGAAAACACTCCTGATAATAGAAAGGTGAAGATTTCAATTACTAGGTTGAAAGGTCATACCTCACTATGGTGGGAGCATTTACAAATTGATAGGCAAAGGAGAGGAAAGGAGAAGATCAAAACTTGGCCAAAGATGGTGAACAAGGTAAAGAATAAATTCCTTCCTATTAATTACCAAGTTAGCTTGTTGAGAAAAATAAAAAATTTGAGACAAAAGGACATGAGTGTGAAGGACTATACTAAGGAATTATATAAATTAGACATCAGATCTAGACATGTGGATGATGATATTGAGAAAATTGCAAGGCACTTAAATGGATTGAGATTTAGAATTCAAGATGAAATAAGTTTTGTAAAGTTGGAAAATGTGGAAGAAGAATATCAATAAGCCTTGAAAGCTAAGGAGATCTTGACCAAGAAGCATGAATAAAGACAAAGAGGTAGAGGTAGTATATTCTAGAGAGGTAGAGGTAGATCTTATGGAGAAGGTGGCAGATCTGACAATTTTGTACATGATAAAGGAAAATTTGAATGGAATAATGATGACAAAGACAAGACCAAGTGGAAAGGTGATAGTTCTTACTAAGGAGGTATTGGATCTAATTGAGGAAGAGGTAATTCTTATCCTAGAAGTGGCTTTCATGGTAATTATTTTAGACATGGTAAAGAAGAGCATAAATATTTTGAATGTAGATCTTCTAAAAGTGGGTAGAATAATAGAAATGTTGTAATTCAAGGAGATGATGAGGGTTCACCAAGTGGACCTAAGGCTAGAGAAAATCTAATGGTAAGAAGAACCTTATGTAATAAGGGAAGTGATGAGGAACTTGTCATAAGAAGAAGTCTTTTCAAGACAAGATGCAAAATGGCTGGAAAATGTTGCAAGGTGATCATTGGCAGTGGAAGTTCAAAAAAATTTGGCATCAAAAGAGTTGGTTACAAAGTTGCAGTTGCAAAGGCTGAAACATCCCAAACCTTATCATGTTTCATGGATCAAAGATGAGCATAATATATTGGTAAGTGAGCAATGCCTTGTGAAGTTCAAAATTGGACATTACTTTGATGAAGTTTTGTGCCATATTATGCCCATGGATTGTTGTCATATTTTATTGGGTAGACCTTGGCAATATGATAGACACACTGTACATGATGGAAGATTGAATTAATATACTCTTTGGGTAAATGGGAAGAAGAAAATATTTTTGACTTTGATTGAAAATCTAGATGAAGTTAGTTGTAATACAATAAAAGTTTTTATGGTTAATAGCAAGCAATTTGAAAAGGAAGTAAAGAAGAATCAAGTTTGTTTTTCTATAACTCCTAGAATACCAAGTGTTGGTGATAATGACCAAGCAATAGAAGCTATTAATGATTGAGTAACAACAAATAGTGGTAGCCAAGTACTGGAAGAAATTGTAGAATTCTTGAATGAGTATGAAGAGATTGTTGTAGAAGATATACCTAATGGTTTACCTCTAGTAAGAAGCATACGTCATTATATGGATTTGATTCCTGGAGCTAGTTTTCCAAATAAAGAACCATATAGATTGAAACCTAAAGAGAATGAGGAACTTAATAGACATGTGCAAGAGTTGTTGCAAAAAGATTTGATAAGAGAAAGTATGAGTCCATGTGTTGTACTTGTTGTATTAGCACCTAAAAAGAATGGAGAATGGAGAATGTGTATTGATTCTTGAGCTATTAACAAAATCACAGTGAAATACATGTTTCCTATGTTGAGGATGGATGAAATAATGGATTATTTGAGTGAGCAAAGTATTTTACCAAGATTGATTTGATGAGTGGATATCATCAAATTAGAATCAGAGAAGGTGATAAATGGAAGACTACTTTTAAGACAAAAGATGGTTTGTATGAATGGTTGGTTCTGCCTTTTCATTTGACTAATGCACCTAGTACTTTCATGAGGTTGATGAATGAAGTTCTAAAAATATTCTTGGGTAAGTTTGTGATTGTTTATTTGGATGACATTCTGATATTTAGTAAGACTAAGGAAGAACATCTTGAGCACATTAGACAAGTATTACAGAGATTGAAAGAGGAAAAGTTGCTAATTAATTTGAAAAAGTATTCTTTCATGCAAGAGGAGATTATATATTTTGGATTTGTGACCTCAATTGATGGTTTGAAGATGGATCTTAAGAAGCTTAAAGAAATTTTGGGATGGCCTACACTTGAGAATGTGGGTGAGGTAAGCTCATTTCATGGTTTGGCTAGTTTTAATAGAAACTTTATAAAGAATTTTAGTGTAGTTTGTAATGCTATGACTGAGACAATGAGGGGAGATAGAAAGGAATTCAAGTGGACAAATGGAGCTAATAAGAGTTTTGAGACTTTAAAACAAAAGGTTGTTGAATAACTTGTATTGGATTTACCTTATTTCAACAGAGTATTTGAAGTTGAATGTGATGCAAGTGGTAATGCAATAGTAGTTGTATTAAGTCAAGAAGGTAAACCTGTTGCTTTCCTTAGTGAAAAGTTGAATGAAGCTAAAAGGAAGTATTTTGTTTGATCAAGTAGTGAAGAAGTGGAGACATTATTTGATTCCTAAGGAGTTTGTGTTATATACTGATCATAAAGCTTTACAATACTTGGGAAGTCAACATAAATTGAATCAAAGACATATGAAGTGGGTTGAGTACTTGTAGAATTTTACATTTTTGATCAAACATAAGAGTGGAGTTACAAATAGAGTTGCTGATGCATTGAGTAGAAGACATTCCTTGTTGACTGAAATGAAGGTTGAATTTCTTGGTTTTTATGAAATGAAAGAGTTGTATGATGCTGATCTTGATTTTTCTAAGGTGTGGAGAGAGTGTAGAGCACTAAATCTTATAGATCACATAAGTAAGTATGATGAGTATTTCATTTAAGAAGGTATGTTTTTCAAAGGTATTCAATTGTGTATTCCTAGAGGTTTTATGAGTTTGAATCTAATTAAGGAAAAACATAGTGGTGGATTGGTTGGAAACTTTGGAATTGATAAGACATTGAGTTTGTTGAAAGAGAAGTATTATTGGCCACAAATGTATAAGGATGTTAAGAAATTTGTGAAGAGTTGTGGAGTTTTTCAAGCTACAAAAGGAGTAAGTCAAAATACTAGTTTGTATACACCTATTACTATTCTTGAGAAACCTTGGAGTGACATTAGTATGGATTTTGTACTTGGATTCCCTAAGATACTGAAGGGGTATGATTCTATATTTGTTATAGTGGACATATTTACTAAGAAGACTCATTTCATACCATGTAAGAAGACATCAAATGCTGAGTGTATTGCTGAACTTTTCTTCAAAAAAATTGTGAAATTGCATGGATTACCAAGAATTATTATTTCTAATAGAGACAATAAGTTTGTTGGTTATTTTTGGAAGACTTTGTTGAAGAAGATGGGTACTAAGTTGAAGTTTAGTTCTACATTCCATCCATAGATAGATGGAAAGATAGAGGTTGTGAATAGAAGTTTGGGTAACCTGCTAAGATGTTTAGTTGGGAATAATCCAAGTAATTGGGAAATGGTATTAGCACAAGCTAAATTTGCATATAATAATTCTATGAATAAGAGTACAGGGAAGACACCTTTTGAGATTGTTACTAGAATTAATCCCAAAGGAGTATCAAATTTGAGAGATATTACTTTTGAAGAGAAGAGAAGTGTCGCAAGAGAAGATTTTTTTGATTTTATGAAGTCTTTGCATAAGGAGGTGAAGTTGAGGTAAGGAAAAAGTAATTAGAAGTATAAGAAGAATGCTGATCAGTCTAGGAAACATCATGAATTTCAAGTTGGTGATGAGGTAATGGTTCATTTGAAGAAAGAAAGATTTCCTATTGGAACATATAATAAGTTGAAAATGAAGAAGTTTGGACCTTATAAGATCTTGAGAAAGTTTGATAGTAGTAATGCTTATGAAATAGAGTTTACCTGATGACATGGACATATCTCCTATAGTCAATGTTACTAATTTGTATAAGTACCATGAGTGAGATGATGAAGTTGTTGTATCAAAGGATTATCCTAATTAGTAGATTGAATAAGTTGAATAGATATTTGATCAGATAGTTGGCAAGAGTACAAGAGGAAAATATTACTATGAATATTTGGTAAAGTCAAAGAACAAACCTATGGAAGATGCTTCAGGGATTTCTCAATTTGAGTTGGATTTAGCTCAAGTTGTGACATCTCAATGATTCAAGAAAATCATTTTCTCCAACCCTAGTTGTTTGATGCAAGAGCATCCTAGGTTTCCTTGTAATCTTGCACTTTTGATCATTTTGACAGTTATTGTCAAGTTCTTATGTTGATGTTGAGTCTTTTGTTTCTGAGTGATTCTTTGGGTGTTGAGCGATTCCTTTGGTTGCTGAGTGAATTCTTTGGATGTTAAGTTCGGAGTTGCTACTAAGTGATTCCTTTGAACACCAAGTTTGGAGTTGTTGCCAAGTTTTTTCTTTGGATGCCAAGTTCATATGGATGCCAAGTGCAAGTTTTGGAAAAGCTTTCATTTTTTTGAGTAATCTATGTGTGGTTCTAGTTTGTGTTGACTTTTATTGCATTTAATTTTGATATAATTGTTGAAGGCTAACTTGTGGCTTCTCTATGTTCTAGAATATTTTGTAAGCCATTTTGGCAAGTATAAATAGAGTGTCTTAGGCTTGAATAAGTAGTAGAGTAGAAGTATGAAGTAAGAAGTAATGTGTGAATTTATAGCTAGATCATGGATCTAAATCTAATTATTTGGTTGTAACCTAGAAGGCCTTACATTTGGGCATGTATACTATTCACTTGATGAATCAATAAAATATTTTCTTCCCCTTTTTGCCATTCTTCTTGGTGTTGTGTTTTCCATTGTGTTGACTCTTGCAAGTTGAACTGGATAGCTAGGTGTGCCATAGGCCTTGGTTGTTCGTTTTCCTCCCTACATCATATATAATCTTTTAGAACTTAGATTCTTGGCACTAATGTAAAATATATCATTGAGATATTAGTCCCACACATACCTTTTGATTTCCTAGTTGGGGTGATGTGATCACCTGATCCATTGGATGAAGTGACCTCATATGATCTTGATGAGCTAAAATCTTCCTTTTTCTTCCATGTTTTGTTCATCTACACGTTGAATTTCTTGGCATCAACCTTCTTTTTTTCTTTATTGAATTTACTTCTTGGTACCTTTGACCTTGTTGGACAATTTCTGCTCATATGACAAATCTTCAAACAACTAAAGCATCTAGTTTGATTCAACCATCTACTATAATCACTTCTAAATTGTATTCTAATGTAATTTTGAAGAACATGTCCATACTCTTGACAATAGTGACAACTATACCTTGTGTTGTAATCCCAATTATAGGATTTTCCATTGCATGTTTTACCTTTGTTAGCTTGTTTGATGTCCACTTAGCATTAGATTTGCATTCATATTCTTTATGTCTATACTTTTGACAATAGTGGAAATATCCTTCAAATCTTTGTGTGCTAAAGGTCTTGGTCCTACATTCATGTGCCTGATGTCCTTGCTTGTTTCACTTATGATAGTAACCCTTGAATTTCTACTTAGGGTTCTGATTTGCATTTTTGCTACTACAAACATTTGCTATATGTCCTAACTTTCCACAATTATGACAAGTGGGTTTGTAGTTCTTACCTATGTTGTTTCTTTGTTCACCACTTTTAGATGATTCTCCTTCCTCAATACTGGTGTATCCCAATCTAGTAGTATCATTATTAGATCTAGGAGATCCCATCAGTTTCTTAAAGTATTTGATGGCTTCATTGGGTTTGTTAAATTTTTTAGAAAATTTCTTTTCTATTCTTAGTTCATTCCTCAATTGTTCATTTTGTAACTTTAGGGTTGTGATCTCAATGTCCTTTCCATTTAGTTCATGATTTTCAATCATTAATTGATTCATTATATCTAGTTGCATGCTAGTAATCCTTTGTACCTCTAATGTCTTCTCTTCTAGTTTGTTAGTCACTGTTCTTTTTTCATCTTAAAACATGACTTTGTCTTCCTCATCTTTCTTTTTTTGCTTGGTTAACTCACATAGCAATTTTGATTGGATTTCTTGTTCTATCTTAATATTTATGACCTCTTCAGTTAGGGTACCCTTTTTTCCATTAGATCTAAAACTGTTGCATCAAACTCACTTGAGTTTCCATCTGCAAACATTTTAGTAGTGTCTTCCTCTTGGTAATGTGTGTCATTTTCTTCAATATCTCTCTTTCCTTCTCTTTAATGAGTGCTTCCACTCATCCCTTGCTTCATTGAGTTAGTGTAGGGCAAGCTAAATTTCAATCTTCTGGTTCTCAATAGTATTTCCCAACTTGTAGACTTCCATCTTCAACATATTTCCTTAGAGATGCAAATATTTCCTTTCCAGAGAACCAATGCTCAGATACTAATTGTTGGAATTAACAACAAGAAACTAAAATGAGGGGGGGGGTGTGAATCAACACTTCAAAACTTTAACCATAAATATATTCACCACACATCCATCTCATAATTTTCATGTAAATTAAAATAACTAGCTACACATGTTCATCCATAGCATGAAACAAATAACACATAACACAATAAATTTGTTACCCAAAAACCCTCTAATGAGAAGGTAAAACTGGACTGGGGATGACACCCACAAATATTCAATACTATAATTTTAAAGTATATCCAATGAAGGTTACAATTGTTTAATCATAAACTATATTGTGGAAAAGGAGTGCTCAATACACTCATATTGTTGGAATTAACAATGTGAAAGTAAATTCTAAGAGGGGGGAAGGGGTGAATCAACACTTCAAAACTTTAACCATAAAAATAATTACCACACATCCATCTCATAATTTTCATATAAGTTGAAATAACTAGCTACACATGTTCATCCATAGAATGAAATAAATAACCCATAACACAATAAATTTGTTACCCAAAAACCCTCCAATTAGAAGGTAAAATTGGAGTGGGGATGCAACTCACAAATCTTCAATACTATAGTTGTAAATTGTATCCAATGAAGGTTACAATTGTTTGATCATAATCTATAATCTACCCTATGAAAGGTCTACCCTATTAAAGGCTTACAAAGACTATTAAATCTTACCCTACTAAAGGATTTCAACACCCTACTAAAAGTGTACCTGGTTAAAGGACTTTAACTTATAATAAGTAAACACCCTATTAAAGGATTTACAAAAGCTTGCTAGGACTAATTAGTTAAGAGATCTTAATTAATTAACCTGTTAAAATGTTTTAGCATTGATCATTTAGTTAGCACCTCTCTGCCAGATGTTAGATCTTCTCTTTTCTGGTGTGAACTTGATCCTTATGATCAAATATATCTCAACTATCCTCTTTCTACTTTCCTCTATTCTCTCTAACTAATTCTACAATTCATATCTCTATTATAACCTCCTTAGTCACCATGAATGCTCTCTCTATGCTTAGAATTCACCATTCTCTTCTCATTTGTGCATATAAACTCTTTAGGGTTTTCCTTCCTTAAGAAGACTTAGGTGAGCTAGGGTTAGGTAGGAATCAACAATTTTGATTCATCCATTTTTCTACTTAGACCATCCCTCAATTTATTTGGTTTCATACACTACATATGGATTTACAATATAAACCTCTATAAATCTTCTAAAATTGTAAAAAAACCCTTAAGTTGGCCCAAAAATGGTTTACATAGGAGTTTGTGCCATTACAAATAACTATGTCCAAAACTATTTACTTTGAACTTGAAGTTTCTGATGCTTGACATCTATTACATCTTCAATATCATAACTCATCTCCTAAATGACTCAGCATACTCTATTTACTTAGCTCATGAGTCACTTAGTACTCACTATCTTCTCAACACATATTGGTACTCGACACAAACTATGCATATTACTCGTTATGTATTTTCTAGAAACTAATGCTCGACCTAATTTGATCACTTGATTAACACTGATCACTCAGCATACACTATGAATATGACTAAATATGTTGTCACTCATTTGTCAAAACCAATCTAAGATTAACACATATGTAAACACCATTCCATCTATTAAGAATTTAGGCAAGTTTTTCCTAGAGCCTTTTTGTAAATAGTTTGATGCCCTAAACTTAATGGTTTGATAGTTTCTCCCCAAGACACTCATAAAGACATAGATAGTGAAAACTAAAAATATATGGGGGTGATCTTGAATATATAAGGAAGAGAAAACCATGAAGAATTAAGGCTTGAAAAGTAGGAGATTGTATAGTTATACTTATAGTCCTCTAGTTACACCAAATATATTAAAAGTTTGATTCTTTCAATGATTTAAAAATAGGATCAATGTCTCTTGTTTCTCTTGCATTTCTTGTATGCCTCCTAAACTCCAATCTATTGTATTTTTATAATGCCAAACTATTTATGTCTCAACTACTATTGATTCTATTTGACTTCTAGGTTTTGACAAGGTATAATATTTTGGGCCACACTCAATTATTATCTTCTCCTTTGTCTGAACAAGGATAGCCTCAAAATTTTCACCAATTATTATTTTCTTTATAAAACTTGACTAGCTTTTCTATAGTCCTTTGTGTTTCTTTGATTCCTCCAAGTGAGATCATTCAACTATCTGCTAATATCTTAATGCTCATCTTCAAAGATAAGGTTCAGTTGTAAAACCAAAATAATGTTATCATGAGGAAGCATCATTATAGTTCGTATCAACCAATTTTTCTTTTCAAAGAAACTAGTTGGTCTCCCCAACAAAGTCACCAAAAATTTTGTTAGGAATAAGGTGTCTCAACCTTGGATAATTCATATTCATATTATTTTTTTGTAAATTTATTTTTTGGCAAATAATGTAATTAAGTGTGAGTGTACATGTCTATTTGGCATGTTGATGTGTCACTCCACTTGTATGTGTCGACATCTTGAATTGTATATAAGGATATCGTGGCTGAAATGGTTATGATGGATTCTTATGACACATAAGAGCTATCTCTAGAAGATTTGATGATGCGTGAAGATGTGAAGACATGTGGCAATTGATCATTGAGTACTGAATACTTGAGTCTCCAACATATAGTTGTTCTTTGGAAGTTTACCTAAAAGGGAAAGCACATGATATAAGCATTTTTTAGGGTTATAGATTGTAGAGTGAGAAAGTGTATTATTTGTATGGTATGTTACTATTGGTTTGACTTTTTGTGTCATTGTTCTCCTAAAAGAACTTGCATTGCAAGTGTGTTGTAACTTTCTGTGTTAAAGATAATACATTGTGTAGATTTTGGAGGGGTGGGGTTGTTTTACCAAAATATTTTTCCACACCGACATATCTTTTTGTTTATGTTCTTTCTTTCTCTATCTATTTTCTATATCCATGGTTGACCACAATATTATTGTTTATATAATATTTAATATGAGATTATAAGGATTTAATAGGTTTCTTCACAATAATTTTCTTAAGGGATTAATGTAGGAAGCTATTTCCACACTTGAGTTTCCTTACAAATTTGTGGGTTAATATCATTAGTCTTCTTCTATTAGATACCATGACCCTATTACCCTTAAATCCAATTGCTAATCAATAGTTGAGTAAACTAATAATAGTTCCGCTTTGGATTTTAAATTTTGAAGGTACAACTCCCTCTTTTATATATAATTTGATTTATTTAGGAATAAGGAATTTTTTAAAGTGGTGGTATGATGTTAAGCAAAAAGTAGGAAAGGTATTTAATAGTTAATCTTCACCATAGAATAATTGTGAATAGGAGATTATAAATATATATGCCAAGAAAATAAGCATTTAGAAAACCATAATTCATTCTTAAAGAAAACATTCACTCAAAAGAAAAGACATAATTTTAGATATATTTTGCACACACCACTGAAAACTATTGTAAATAATATACATCTCAACACAAATGGAGACACAAAAAATACAAGACTCATTGCTTGAAATCAAAGTCTTATAACAATAAAATATCAACTACGTTTGGACATATTTAATTTGAGAGACTCATTAACAATTTTTAAAAATTGAAATCAACATGAACAACAAGTTTTCCAAAAATCAAGTCACGCTTAGTTATCACAGAAAAATGGGGATTTAATTTTTTTCTTTGTCATTTCCTTGATTATCATATGATTTACTATTTAAGACTTTTCAAAACCCCAAGATTCCTTAAGTCTTGTGTAACTAAATAGTTCCTAGCATGGTCTCTATAAGGACTTTTTGAGTAGTAGACAAAGATCTAAGTCATACGAACAATGGTTTGATTGTTTGGTGATGCGCAATCATGGATGCAACATGTCAATACTCTCCAATGCTCAAGATACTCCCCCAATGTAGTATCATCAACATTCATGATAACAATCTATAGACCATTAGTAACAACTCTAATATTTTCATGATTTAGAATGATGATACAAGTGTTACAAATTTCCCTAAATACTATTTGTTTCTTGATTTCTTTAGCCTTGGAAATTAAGGTTTTATGGTGATTATTACACCACATTAGATTAACATCAATCCTGGTTAGATCTTTATATTTCTCCTTATAGAATACATAAGGATGTGAGATTATACTAATGTTTAGTTGACACTCTATTTTTAGGTCATCAAAAATAACAATGCTAGAATTATATGTCTTCTAAAATTCACTGTTAGGGTTAACCATGGACATAAATAACAATTACATGCAAATATAGCCAATATCAAATAATAAAATATCCCACAGAAGAGAGCACAAGATACAAATATTTAACATGGTTCACCCAATCCATGGGCTACGTCCACCAATAATAAGTCCACTAAATTATTATTATCCAATGATTACAATTTGAATCCCTTACAACTCAATACTATTGCAAGAAGCTACAATATCATCATACATTATTAAATCCCTAACTCTAAGCCATTTTATACAAGCTTTTTGCCACTTACAAAATTAGGGCTAGAATAATTCATCCAATAGAAAATACTAGGCCATGCCTTTTAAAATAGTAGAGTCATTTTTGGCTTCGAGGGTAATGCCCCCCCAAACCTTGTATGGGGGTGTTTCCCCTTGCCCCCACCCTAGGACCCCGTAAGGGTTGTTTCCCCCAAACCCCCATAGAAATTATATAGGGAGAAACTATGCCAAAAAAATCTCTGAGTCTGATTAGGCTATACATCAAAATAATATCCCACTTGGAGACTGATCATAGCACCATTAAGCCTATAGCTCCCACTAGAGTATCAAACCATCCTAGACTCTAGAAGACCAACTAAAGCTAAAGAGGAGTTTGAATTATCCCTTGTGTCTTCCTTTGTAAACATATCTACTAGATTATCATTTGTATGTATCTTCTCTAGCTTTAATTGACCATCATCCAAAACTGACTAAAAATAGTACCACAACTATATATGTTTTGTCTTTGAATGTAGAGAAGAATTCTCAGAAAGATGAACAAAACTCTAGCTATCTATAAAAAAATAATTATCCCTCTATGGGTGTCCCAATTCTTCTATAAATAACTAAATCCATATGATCTCCTTAGCTTCCTCAATAGAAATAACATACTCTACCTCTATAATGGATAAAGCATTAACCTTCTACAATTGAGAAATCCAACTCACTATTGTCCCACCAATAGTAAATACATAAACTATAGTATTCCACTTGGTATCAATATCTCCTATCAAATCTGATTCAACATAACCCTATAAATCAATAGTATATCCCCCAAAATGTAAACACTTACTAGATCTTTCTCTCAAATATCTAAAAATCTATTTAACTGCATTCCAATGCTCAAATCTAGGATGACTCATCTACCTTCTAAGAACTCCCACTACATGTGCAATATCTAGCCTAGTACATACCATGGAAAACATTAAGCTCCCTACTAATGAAGCATAAGGTAACTTGGACATCTTAGCCTCCCCTCCTAGTGTCTTTGGACACATCTCCTTTGTCAAATTTAAATGACTAGGTAAAGGTGTGCTGATAGATTTAGCATTCTCCATAGAGAAATGTTGCAACACCTTCTCAATATAATCAACCTGAGATAATGTCAATTTTCTATGTTTCCTATCTCTACAAAATTTCATACCAAGGATTTTTTTTTCTACCCCCAAATACTCCATAACAAATGTGTTAACTTCTCTTTTAGCCCCTTAAAGTGATCCATGTTAGACCCAACTACAAGTATATCATCAACATATAAACCTAAAATAATGTATCTATCATCATCTATCCTCTTAAAATAAATGTAGTGGTTAGAATGACATCAACTATAACCATGATCATTCATAAAATTGAGATACCATTATCGAGGTGCTTGCTTCAAACTATATAATTTTTTCTTCAATCTGCACACTAAATTCTCCTTAACTTCGACCCCAAATCCTTGTGGTGATGTCATATATATCTCTTCATCCAAATAACCCTAAAGAAAGGTTGTTTTAACATCAAGTTTCTCCAAATATAAATCTTTAGTGGCAACAATACCTAAAATGGTATGAACATAAGTCATTTTAACAACAAGAGAAAAAATCTCATCAAAATCAATATCTTTTCTCTATGAAAATCCTTTTAGCACTAACATGGTCTTAAATCTTATCTTACCTCCACCCTCTTCTTTCAACCTATAAAACCATTAATTCTATACAACCCTTTTACCTATACAGAACTTGCATAAATCCCAAGTCTAATTTTTTAGCAAGGAGTTTTTTGTCACAAAAGATTGTACCCTTGCCTAAAGTTTTTACCAAAAGGAAACCTTTGTAAAACATCTTTCAACCTATAAAACCATTAATTCTATACAACCCTTTTACCTATAGAGAACTTGCATAAATCCCAAGTCTAATTTTTTAGCAAGGAGTTTTTTGTCACAAAAGCTTGTACCCTTGCCTAAATTTTTTACCTAAAGGAAGCCTTTGTAAAACATGGAACACCCTCCAAGATGTGGGGCTTGAACTATGAGATTGAAGCATTCTTAGGAGGTCTCCAAAACTCAAAAAACTGCAATAACTTTCAAACCGTGGGGCCTTTTGACCTGATTCTTTTTCTGGAATGTTCTAAATCACAATTACATTCATCTGGCCAATTCACAGCTTCTATTTTACCAAAATGATGGCCCAATTATATGCTCCTATTTTTTCAAGATTTTCTAGCACACTGATAGTGGAACTATGAGAGTTGGAACCTTTATTTGACCCAAATGGGTGTCCAAAAATGAAAACACATGAAACAAAAACTAAGTCTAAGTACATTTTTTTTGGGTGACACAGGATTGCCCTTATACCTCTGGATGCTCCTGCATCAGACATCCAGGGTAGATTGAAAAGTGACCCTGTCACTTTATGAATGGTAGAGGAAATCCCAAATGGGAAACCTCAGCTACTAAAATCCAAGTTGAGTCCTCAATCGATCGTCCTTTCCATTTGACCAAATACTCTTCATACTGCCTATTTTTGGTACTCCTACCCACACGATGATCTAGAATATCTTCTATCTCCTCCTTCTTAGAAGTAGGAATTGGACATTGCTCTAACACCAGCTCCTCATCTGCACCATCATCATGATACTCTATTAAGTCTGCAATGTTGAAAATAGGAGAAATGTGAACACCATCTGGCAGCTCCACCTCGTATGCATTTCCTGAGTCATGTTTCTTCAGAATTTTGCAGGGGCCAAATTTCTTCATTTTTAGCTTGTTGTAAGTACTGGTTGGAAATCTTTCTTTTTGTAAGTGCACCATGACTAGATCCCCTACTTGGAATTCCTTATGTCTTCTCCTTTGATCAGCCCTAGCTTTATACTCTTGATTCATCTTGGTAATGTGTGCCTGAACCTCCTCATGTAGACACTTGATATGTTCAACAAATTCTTCCACTTCAACACTTGTCCTCTCCCCTTGCTCTATCTTCCTCAATTTTGGTTCAGTGCTTGGGCTATTCCCATATACAATTTGGAATGGTGATTTTCTAGTACTCGTATTTATAGAGTTAATGTAAGAAAACTCTGCTTGTGGTAGAATCAAATCCCATCCCTTGGGCTTATCCCTAACTAAACATCTCAGCAAATTGCCCAGACTTCTATTTACCACTTTTGTTTGGCCGTCAGTTTGTGGGTGATGCGTGGAACTGAATTTCAAGTCTATTCTCAACTTTTTCCACAATGTCCTCCAAAAATACCCCACAAATTTAGTATCTCTATCAGAAACTATACTCCTTGGATGACCATGTAGTCTTACCACCTCTTTGAAAAACAAGTCTGCAATATGGACAACATCATGAGTTTTGTGGCATGGAATGAAATGCGCCATTTTGGAGAACCTATCAACCACCATGAATACTGAGTCATTACCCCTTTGTGTCCTTGGAAATCCAAGAACAAAATCCATACTTATGTCCTCCCATGGCTTTGATGGAATAGGCAATGGATGATATAGGCCAGTATTGTGACTAAACCCCTTGGCAACTTGACAAACTTGGAAACTTTGTACAAACTTCTTCACATCCTGTGAAATTTGAGGCCAAAAATAATGTTCTCTAAGAATTGCAATGGTCTTATCTCGATCAAAATGTCCTGCCATCCCTCCACTGTGTTTCTCCTTAATCAGATTTTCCCTCATGGAACTCCTTGGAATGCATAATTGACTACCTTTGAACAACATGCCATCTTGAATCAAATATTCTAACCACTTGGTTCTATCTATAGCAACAGGTTCTTAACAAGCTTTCCATGCTTCAGAAAAATCAGGATCCTTGGGGCACAAATTCTTGAGTTCATCAAACCCAACTACTTCAACCTACATTATTGTAAGCAACAACTGTCTCCTACTTAGTGCATCTACAACCCTATTAGATTTTCCACTTCTATGCTTCAACACAAATGTATAACTCTGCAAGAACTCTACCCACTTCATATGCCTCTAATTCAATTTACCTTGGCTATTTAAGTACTATAATGCCTGATGATCAGTATAGAAAACAAATTCTTTTGGCAATAAATAATGCCTCCATTTCTTTAAGGCCTGAACTATTGCATAGAAATCTTGATCATAAAAAAAATACTTCTTCTTTGCATCATTCAATTTTTCACTAAAATATGCAATAGGCTTACCTTCTTGGCTTAATATAGCCCCAATAGAGCTGCCACTAGCATCACAATCTACCTAGAAAAACTTTCTAAAATCTAGAAGTGCCAACACAGGTTGTTTTGTTACCTTCTTCTTTAGCAATTCAAAACTTCTCGCAGCTGCTGCAGTCCATTTGAACTCTTTTCTATCCCCTCTTATTGTATTAGTTAGGGGTGCACATATGCCACTGAAATTCTTAATAAACTTCCTGTAAAAACTAACTAGACCATGAAATGATCTTACCTCAGTAGTAGACCTTGGAGTAGGCCATTCCAAGATGGATTTTAGCTTCTCCGGATCCATTTTGAGACCTTCGGGTGATATAACAAACCCCAAATAGACTAACTCCCTTTTTGCAAAGATACACTTCTTTAGATTAATTAATAGTTTCTCTTCCCTTACCCTTTCAAGGACACTACAAATATGCAGTAAATGTTCTTCCAAAGTCTTGCTGAAAATTAAAATATCATCCAAATAAACAATAACAAATTTTCCCAAGAACTTCTTAAGTACCTAATTCATGAGTCGCATGAAGGTGCTTGGGGCATTTGTCAATCCAAAGGGCATGACTAACCACTCATAAAGACCCTCCTTGGTCTTGAAGGCTATTTTCCACTCATCTCCTTCTTGAATCTGTATCTGATGATAGCCACTCTTGAGATCTATCTTTGTGAAGTACTGAGCTCCACTCAAGCAGTCCATAAGATCATCCATCCTTGGAAAAGGAAACTGGTACTTGATGGTTATCCTATTTATAGCTCAAGAATCTGTACACATCCTCCACTCTCCATCCTTCTTTGGTGCAAGTACTGTAGGTACTATACATGGAATCAGGCTCTCTCGAATCAAGCCCTTCCTTAACAGCTCCTGAACCTATCTATTTAGCTCCTCTGTTTTAGTAGGAGTCATCCTATGAGTAGCCTTGTTAGGAAAACTAGCTCCTGGAATCAGATCTATCTGATGACTGATTTGCCTTACTGGTGGCAATCCATCTGGAACATTATCAGAGATAATATCTCCAAATTCCCCTAGTAAATCTGAAACTTCAAGTGGTATTTTACTACTACCTTCTTTATCTTTCCTAGGAATCAAAGCATAACACATATGCTGATGTTTCATGCCATCTAAAAACTTCCTTTCATCAACAAGAAAAATCCTAGCACTGCTACATACCTTTTCACCTTCCTTTTTCATGGGCTTCAATTTGTGGCGAACTCCATCCTTTTTCAGAGAGTATGTGTTTGCATGTCCATCATGTACTGCATGTCTATCAAACTGCCATGGTCTACCCAACAATAGATGGAAAACATCCATCGGAATAACATCACAGAGAACTTCATCATGGTAACTCCCAATTTTGAATTTTACTAAACATTGTTCACTTACCAGGACCTTATGATCATCTTTTACCCAAGCAATTCGATAGGGCTAGGGATGTTTCTCCCTCTTGAGCTTCAGCTTAGAGACCATCTCTTCTAATACCAAGTTATCAGTGCTACCACCATCAATGATCATGTCACAACATTTATCCTCACACTTACATCTGGTACAAAACAAACTCCTTCATTTTCCTAGTTCAATCTCACCACTTAGTGGGACTCTTTCATTTACCAAGGTCTCTCCTATTTCTGCATCCTTTGAATGTAATGATTGTGCATCTTCATCCACATGAGCAACCCTAGCTTGGCCCTTAGCTCTCCTACCTGTCCTTCATTGTCGTTGAGGACATTCAAAGGCAGGATGACCTTCTTCATTGCAATGGAAATAGGTACCATGGAAGCTACCTCTTCCTTGTCCACATCCTCTACCTCTTCCTCTCTGATTTCCAAAGTCTTGATCATGGGAGCGGTTGAAACCATCATTCCTTTGGTTCCTGCTAGTACCCACATCTTCATTTTTCTTTTGGGTTTCATTGCGGCCTCCAGATGACCTACCGCTTCCCCTTCCTCCTTGACCATGCCCTCTTTGTCTTCCTTCAAACCTTTTATTCAGCTTCTCTTCAACTCGTAGGGCAAACTGGTATGCCTCTTCAATGTTGGTCATTCTTACCAGACTTAATTCCTCTTGGATGCTAGGTCGCAACCCACTGATATAACGAGCAACCTTCTCCTTATTTTCTTCTACATGCCCTGCTCTAATGAAGATTTGGTAAAATTCCTCTGTATATTCTTGGACTAATCTTCCTACTTGCTTTAACCCATGCATCTTCTTAAACAAATCAAGCTCGTAGTCCACAAGAATGAACTGCTTCTTCAATTTGTCCACCATGCGATCCCATCTTGTGATCTTCTCCTTTCCTCTTCTGTTTCTTTGTAGTTGAACCTCTTACCACAAGATTTTGGCATGGCCTTTTAGTTTGGCCTTTGCAAAATTAACCTTATCTGGGTCCCTGATATCCTCATACTCAAAGTATTCTTCCAGTTCATCGATCCAATCGATCAACTCATCTGGTTTCAGATTTCCTGAATATACACCCAATTCAATTGTGGGTCTTTTCCCAAACTTTGTAATGGCCCTAAAATGCCTTTACTCTGCATGATTTAGAACTTCCTTTTCAAATTCCCCTTCTGGTCCCATTTCTTCTTCTTCATTGTCATCCTCATTGTCGTCACCTGCGACAACATTTGCTCCTCTACGGAGCTCCTCTTGCAATGCTTGTACCTACCTTTGGAGGGCTCTAACCTCTTTAGGATTAATAGCTTTGGCCCTTCCACCATGCTCTCTTCATGGAGGCATCTTCTAACTTGAACCCACAACCACACAGTCTTGTCGCAAACTGCCTCGCAGTCGGTGCTCTATCTACACACTCAAGAAAATCGGCTCTGATACCACTTGATGGAGACACAACCCAAGAACAGAATGGACACAACAGAAGAAGGGAAATTGTATTAACTAAAAAATAAGCTAGTACATTTTATACAGAGAAAATAAACTTCAAAACATGCCCTAAGGGCTTACAATAGCATAAATGTGGAGATAATTTCTCTTTTCAGTACCTCCTCTCAAACTCCACTCCGAACTACCTTTTACAATGCTAGGAATATCCTTAAATAGACCCCATAGGGTTAAGGACTAGGAATACATTCTAGAAAGTGCTAGTAGGCATCCACCAACCAAATAGAAGGCTCTAGAAGCTGCGTTAGAAGTCGGGGCAAATCTAGAAGAATCCAGAAATGGTAACTGAACTTTCGGGAGGCATAACTTTTGAACCGTAGCTCCGATTGACGAACTGTTTACATTTTCAAAAAGCTCTTGAAGCGCTCTATAGCCCTATGGATGAGCTTTTCTTGTCCCCCATTTTTGACCCTTTTCAAGGTCATTTAATGCCCCTAACCTAACTTTGAAGCATTCTTAGGAGGTCTCCAAAACCCAAAAAATTGTAATAACTTTTAAATCATGGGGCCTTTTGACCTGATTCTTTTTTGGAATGTTCTAAATCACAATTACATTCATCTGGCCAATTCACACCTTCTAGTTTACCAAAATGATGGCCCAATTACATGCTCCTATTTTTTCAAGATTTTCTAGCACACTGATAGTGGAACTGTGAGAGTTGGAACCTTTATTTGACCCAAATGGGTGTCCAAAAAGGAAAACACATGAAATAGAAACTAAGTCTAAGTAAATTTTTTTTGGGTGACATAGGATTGCCCTTATACCTCTGGATGCTCCTGCATCAAGAATAAAGCCACACTTTTCTAGTTTCACAATCAATAAATGTGACATAATGATGAGATCCACCAAGGGAAGATACCTAAGCCATTCTCCATACATCTATATGCATAAGCTATAATTTCTCATTTTTCTTTTCCTTCCCACTGTTCACAAAACTCACTCTCTTTTTTTTTTTTCCATACACACAACTTTCATAGAAATTCATATTAACACATTTAAACCCTGCTAAAACTTTATTTGAATGAATTAATTTCATACTTTTCTCACTCATGTGCCCAAGTCTATTGTGCCATAGTGTTGTTTCAAAATCTACAACAAATGTTTGTTCTTCCTATTCAATTGCATCAACTATTCCTAAACATTTATTTTTCTCTAAAAAATTAAAGTGGAAGGAACAATATGACATGTACAAAGATAAGGTGCCTACTTTTACACCTTTTTCTACTACCAAGGAACCTTCTGAAATCTTCCAATTTTTATCATTAAAAGTAACTACACAATCCTCATCACCTAGTTTCCCTACTGAAATTAAATTTTTACTCAGCCTTAAAGCATGTCTTACCTCCTGTAGTAGCCAATGATTCCCATTTTGCAACTTAATCTTAATTCTTCCCTTTCCAACAATCTAATAGGGTTCATTATCCCCAAAATAAATAATCAAAAAATCACATTGAACATAATAAATTAAATTACATCTATGAGGTGTAGCATGAAATGAAGCCCTAGAATATAAAACCCATGAATCATCAATAATTTCTAAAGAATGAATAAAAAAATCCTCTTTGGATTTATTACTTACTACATTTTCCTCCTTTTTCCCTTCCTATTTTTCTCCTTCATTGTTCTTTCAAGTCTAACAATCTTTCTTCTTATGCCCTAGTTTTCCACACTGCTAGCAATCTTTAGGTCCTCTAGATTGAGACCTCTTTCCCCTTGATTTTCATCTTGATTTTCCACAATTTCCATAATTGTTCCATCATTTTTCCTCTTCTTTGTGTGTTCAAATAACTTCTTGATGTAGATTCACTTAATATTTTCCTATTGTTTCCTCATAAAGAATAAAACCAATCACATCATAAAATTTTAGGGTATTAGATCTAGAAATTGAATTACTCACAACCATTACCAGGCCTATCCTACTTTCAAGCAAATAACAAAAAATGATGATATCTCTAATTTATTCATCAAAGTTAACATTTATAGAAGATAATTGACTGGTAACTATTTTACAATCATTTAAGTGATCTATAACATATTCACCTTTTTTTATCTTCATATTAAATAAATGCCTCATGAGAAATATCATATTTGAAGCAGAGGGCTTTTCATACAACCTTAGTAGGGTTTACATCAACTCTTTAGTCATCTTTTCTTTTGTAATATTAAACACCACTAATTGTACCAGGCATAAATAAATACTTCCAAGTGTCATTATATCTAGAATCTCCCAGTCCTCATATATCATAGTGGTTAATTACTTGGATTTTCCTTCCAATGGCCACCATAAATCCTTTTGACAAAGATAGTCCTCCATTTTCATCTTCCATAACTAAAATTTTTGCCCATTAAACTTCTCAACTTTCAGCTTACCCTCATCTGCCATTACTCCTACTTAACTATGAGACTCCCACTCAATTGTGAGACCTTCCTATAGAGGATAACTTTAAAAAATAAATGTCAACACCTTGCTCTGATACCACTTTTTAGGGTTAATCACAAGCATAAATAATAATTACATGCAAATATAACCAATATCAAAAAATAATAGATCACACAAAAGAGAACACAAGAAATAAAGATTTAACATTGTTCACCCAATCCCTAGACTACACTCACCAACAACAAGTCCACTATTATTAGCATCTAGTGATTACAATCTGTAATCCCTTACAACTTAGTACCGCCACAAGAATCTACAATATTATTATACATTATTAAATCCCTAAGCATAAGACATTTTATAAAATCTTTTTTCCTCTTACAAAATTAGGGTTAGAATAAGTCATCCAGTAGGAAATTAGCACCTAAAACCTTTTATAATAAAATAGTCATTTTTGTCTTAGGGGGAACTACCCCTAAAAACCCTCGCAAGGGTGTTTCCCCTTGACTCCACCTTGTGCTATGACAAAGAGTGCACTTGGGGTGCTACCCCTTGATCCCATATTATGGGCATTTCCCCAAAACCCTTGTAGAGATAATCTAGTGGGGAAACTGCATTGAATAAACCTTTCAATATGATTAGGCTCCACATCACGATAATATTCTACTTGGTGACTGATCAACCTCCACAATAATAACACTCACAACAACTATCTTTAAAATATTGCATTATTTGTTCGATAATTTCCTTGACCTCCTCTAAAAATTGATTTATTTTGACTATAATATTCAAACACATTTATAATGCAAGTTGAGAAATCATTTCTAATAAGGCTTACTATATGAAGGAAATATATGCTTGCTCATAATTATATCTATCCCCACATCAATCACTTCTTGTATTTGGTTCATGGTATTTTTATGAGTGAGACTTTCTATTTTTTTCACTCTAATTTTAGGTAATATTGCATTCCTCTCGACTACTAGCATGTCATATGATCCACTAAAATTATGAATAAAAGGTAGCCACCAAATTTTTAGATCCTCATCCATTCCCTTGTAATCTTTCCAAACTAGCTATCTATTTGTAACTTGAGAGGTCAAAGCCTTATTTTTGTTAGATGTAGGATCAAGAATAATATCAAAGCAATCTAGGTTATGACTTTAAATAATGTTAACTAATGATCTTAATCTCTTTAAGAGTTCCTCTATCATAGATTATCATCCTCATCAAATTTGTTTTTCTCTATCCTTTCCCTTATGCTATTAGTGTAAAACTTCAAGTTAAGTAAGTCTACTTCTAGATTAGGTCTCCTAAATATGAGAAACATTAAAATCTATGGGATTACTTGGCTAAGATCCTCTTGTATGTTAAAATTTTCACTTTAAGGAAATGCATGATCTAAATTTTATCTTCCAAAATATAAAAAGTGGTTTTTAACATTTTGATCTTAGGAGTGAGGGAGGCATCAATACACAATCAATGACTTTCTTGGGTGGATACTTGCCAACTTCTCATTTTATTTTATTGGGAAAGGGCACTTTGGATGCATAAGGGAGATTCAAACACTTGGGATGCTAATTACACTATATTAGGGGAGAGAAATAATATCCTCTTGACTCGAGGCCTTGCTCTTACTTTTTGTATATAAAATATATGGGGGCTTTGCCTCACCAAAACTTATGCCTAACTACGGGGAATCCTTAATTGGTTTGTTCCATTTATCATCATTTCTTTCTCTAGGTACTTCTTGACCTCCCTCCTAATTATCACCTCCCTATTTTTCACTTTCTATTGTAACAAAAAAATTGGGTAAGGTTCATGTTCTACATGTAGGCTTGAGTTGTGGTTTCTTCTTAGTTGGCTTACCATCTCCTCCACTTGTAGGTGTTAGCCCCAACTGATAATGTAATTGATGAAGTTATGAATGTATGAAAAAGAGTCACATTAGTTTCTATGTTGTTATTGATGTCAAGTCTTAGTTGGCTAGAAATTATGGTAACTCAAGAGAGTGCTATATCAATTTGATTAATGAAGATTCTTTTGAGAAAGTATGATGAAGATAGAGTTGACAAGTATGGTATTCAATAGGTACTTAAATGAGATAGAAAATGGTAATATAATTTTGGTTTTATTATTTTACAATAATATAATATTGTAATGTATTGAGCTATACAAGCCATAGTGAGTGACAAGCTAAAGAAGGAAGATAATATTCACTGAGTAACTAGACTATTCACTAAGAAATTGTAAAATTTATCTTGGAATCTCAGTATTTCTTGAGAAGGCTTAGTATTGACCAATTGTTATATTACTCAAGTGAAATGTTATGTTAGTAAGAAGAATAAATTTGTAAAGATGGAATCTAAGGCCAACTTTTGATGGAATTCAATAATGTTCAAGAACTTCAATGACATGAGCCAAATTTTGTTACAAGATAAACAACTAGGAAAATGCAAGGAAGATATAATTATGGATATTTAAGAAGGATAAGGATGGACACAAATTTCTATGAAAGTTATATTTTCCAAGTTTCTATATTCATTACACTTGGTATGAATTTAAGATCAATGATTATGATTAAGGAAATATAATTGGAAGAATTTGAAAGCACGGAGATGCCTATTTAAGGAGGAGCTAAGAATTTTTTTTTTCTACTAATATCACTGATAGTATTTCTGGTTGGATGCTAATCAAATTCCAAGGGAGGATATCAAAGTGCAAAGTTGTTGAATAATAAAGAAGAGTCATGTGAACTGAGTTGGGTTGAAAGAAGAAGAAAGAGAAAGAGTGAATCAATGATTCAAGAGAATAAAGTAAAGAGATAAAAGGATAGACTAGAAAAAGACCAAATAAAAAAGAGATGTGAACAATTAAGGTAGTGTTATACTTAAAAAATCATTTGTACTATTACTTTCTAATTATTTTAGCAAAAAAATCTCATAACCAAATGGAACTAACACGTATCAAAATTTTATATGGTAACATTAATTAGTGGTGCTTATAAGTCATTTAGGTAGATCACTCTTTAGACAAGATAAGGAGTGATAAGGTCTAGATAATATTTTGGTGTAAATCCTTTAACAAGGTCAAATTAAAAATGTGTACATGTAAACCTTTAAAAAGGTTGGCTCCTAGCAGAGCTCACCTCAAAAGAGTGAAAATTTTGGATTGTGGTTTTTCCTTTAAAAGGTTTCTACAAGAAAAATATTGATGTCAAATGTGTCAATGTTGTTATGTTGCAAGTTTTTTTACATGTTAGTTTCATCTTATCACAACTTTGTAACAACTATTTTAATGGTTGATAATAACTATTTTTTATTATTGTCAATTGGTTATAAAAAAATAGTGACTGAACAATTGTGAATTTAATGATAGAGTGAGTTAAGTATGAAGTTGAATGAGTACACTAAATGAATGCTTATGATGTTTATGAAGTTTTTCTAGTATTGATATTAGGGACTTTAGGATAATTGAACATAATCGGTTCACCACCCTTCCCCCCTCTTCTTCTTAGTTATCTAACATTAGGACCTGGTGACATTTTATTTTGTGTAGCTAGAGAGGAAGACTATTGAATCACTAGTAATATATGGCTCTAGCTTAGTGTTTCTTGGCTATTAGTGTTGGTTCTTCCCTTTCCATGTCCTTTCCTCTTAGCCAATTATACCTTGATTCTCTTAATCTATAGAATAAAAAAGAATACCTCATACTTGTGAAAAATGAAAGGGATTGATTACATCACATCATTATCTACAATGTCATAAATATCAAATGGAAAGATAAACTCTTGGATTTATTTTATAGATAGCCTTGAGTATATCATTTATTTCACTTTAAAATTATTAGTTAATTCTATCCATACATATTTTAAAAGTGGGTTGTGGTGGTATGATGGCCCCAAGCATAAGTAGTATTTAACAAAGATATTTGGGTAGAAATGTTGGAAATATAAAGGAGTAACTGAGAGGGGAGGGGTGAATAAATTAATACAAAAATAAATCAAAGATCCCTTTAGATATTAGTACAAAACAAACTCAAAAAATTGAAAAATTAATTCCTAACATATACACAGTTAATGTTGTGACTGAGTAGATATTGAATGTACTCGTTAATGAATTCACTTTGTAGATCTTAAGATGTTATCATCGATTATCATTACTTTAACTTAATTGCAAGCATAAAAGAAATAGCATGAACACATTTGACACCAAGATTGAACATGGAAATCCAATTTGAGAAAAACCACCAATTGTAACTAGTTATTAATTTTCACTCTTCTGGAGTGAGCCTTGTTAGGAGCGAACCTTGTTAAAGGTTACAAAACACACTGTTAGGTGTGACCCTATTAAAGGATTTAATCACCCTATTAGGAGTGGCCTTGTTAAAGGTATTTAGACAATTCAACTGAACTACCACCTTGTAAGAGGATTTACAAATACTTGTTAAGCCAACTTTGTTAAGAGATTTAGATCACTGCTACAATGGTTAGAGAGTAATAATGAGATGACCTAATTTAGATACAACTAAATTGTTGATTACAGATCTCTGTTATGGCTTGAACTTGATCCTTCTTAACTGAATGTATCCTTTTAGCTCCTCAACACATCCTTCTTATCTTTAGATTTGCTTCATTAAAGTAATCCTAAATTCTTCAATAGTGTTCTTTCACACCCACTATCTCACAACTTGACCTTATATTTATATCCTTCCAATTGCCAAGTTGGCTAGAATACAACTTATAATGGTTAATATTCATCATATTAGTCATTTGGAATCAATAAATAAATAAATTAAGCTTGATATGCAAAAATAGGAAAATCCTTCATTACCCAACCTAGCTTGATAAACACCAACTCAAAAATGATTTCCTGTGTTAACTAACAAAGTCTTGATTAACACTGCAAATTAGAAAATTCCTTTGGTAGCTAAGTGAGCTTGGTTAGCACTAGTACCATCCAATAATTCTTTCATTAACCGAGTGAGCTTGGTTAACACTCATTTTCTCTAGACTTTCCTTCAATGCTCGAGTGAACTTGGTTAACACTCATCTCCTTTGATGCCCAACTGAACTCGATAAAAACTATCCTCAGAACAAGAAGACTTGATAGACATAGAAAATTGTCTTCACTATCCTAGTGAGCTTGGCATGCACTGAATGATAATGACATTTATGTAACATCAAAGGCAATACACAATTAGTTAATTGTATCCAATAATCTCCCTCTTTGGCATTGATGACAACACAACATGTCATAATGTAATAAAATTTTGGAACAAGAATAAAATAGGTAGCATATCCTTAGTTTCATTTAGAGAACTCCCTCTGTTAGTGTGAACTATTCAACTTCTCCCTCTGTTAGAAAACTTTTTTCTGCAACAATCTTCTGCTAAGTACATTCTCCCTCTTTGATATCTCTCCACAAAAATTCTCCCTCTTTGTAAAGAAAAAAATTATATGAGATATGATAGTAAACTTCTCTCCCTTTGAAAACACATGCCAAAGACCAAAATTTTGATAATATCAATCTACCTTAAGTATTGATTTATTTGCAATATGCCCTTGTCAATACTACATCAACTGATTGATATTTAACTTGCTCTGGTTGATGCATCAATAAAATTCATTTAGTGAGCTTCAAATAGGGGAATGACCCCTAGCCAACCTCTTAGATACAAAAATGCATCCTTAGATAATGGCTTGGTGAATATGTTTGCAATTTTCTCTTTTGTGTTTACATATTCCAATCTAACTTCTTTATCCTGCACCAATTCTCTTAAGAAGTGATATTTTACAGCGATGTGCTTTGTTTTGGTATGCATCACTGGGTTCTTAGATATATTGATTACACTAGTGTTATTACAATATATGACTACTGGATCTTTGATTTCTACCTTCATTCCTTTCAACAATTGTTTGAACCATAAAATACTAAAATAATTGATTGCTACTGTCACGTATTCTACATCTACTTTGGATTGAGAGATACAATTTTGTTTCTTACTTGTCCAAGACACTAGTCTTTTACCAAGAAAGAATGCTCCACCAGTAGTGCTTTTTCTATCATCAAGACTTCCTACCCAATCAGCATCAATAAACACCTTCAAGTCCAAATTGCCTTTGAGTTTTTACCATAAGCCATAGTCTTTAGTACCTTTCAAATATCTCATGATTCTCTTGATTTCCATCATGCTAGTTTCTTTGGGATTTGCTGAGAATCTTGCCACCATACCAACTACTAATGTAATGTTAGGCCTTGTATGCACTACATACTACAATTTTCCAATCATTGATCTGTATGTGGTTTGATCTACTTCTTTTCAATCATCATTCTTGGAAAGATTATGTCCAGTGGACATAAGGGTTCCAAGTGGTCTTGAATATTCCATTCCAAATTTATTTAGTATCTCTTTGATGTATTTGGATTGAGTGATGTAGATACCATCTTTCTTCTATTGAATCTATAATCCAACAAAGAATTTTATCTCTCCAAACATAGGCATTTCAAATTCCTTGCTTATTTCTTCTAAAAATATTTTGCACAAGTCATCATTTCCTATGAATAATGTGTCATAAACAAATATTTGAGCCACTTCTTGTCTAGTCCTTCTTTGATATATAGACTATTGTTAGCATTTATTCTTTGAAAATCAATCTATACCAAATAGTTATATAGTCTTTCATACCATGCTCTAGGAGCTTTATTGAGACCATAAAATGCTTTGTGTAATTTGTGGACCATATCTCTTTTTTTAGGATCTACAAAACCTTCTGGCTATTCAATGTAGACTTCCTCATCAAGAATTCCATTCAAGAATGCAAATTTAACATCCATCTGATATACTTAAAAACCTTTTGTGCTGCATATGCAAGTAGAGTTCTAACATCTTCTAATCTTCCAATAGGGGAAAAATTTTCACCATAATCAATACCTTCTTCTTGAGAATGACCTTTACATACCAATCTTTCTTTATTTCTAGACACTTTTCCATCTTCGTTCAACTTATTTCTAAACACCCATTTTGTGCCAATTACATTTTTATCCTTGGGCCTAGGAACAAGAGTCCAAGTTTTGTTATTCTCTATCTATTTGATCTCTTCATTCATTTCTTCAACCCAAATTTCATTATTTAATGCATCTTTAATATTTATTGGTTCAAATCTAGCCAGTAAACATGTACCTTTCAATTTCCTTCTTGTCATTATTCCATCAGATTTGTTTCTAGTGATCTGATTAGGTACATGATGCCTTCTAGTATATCTTGCTAATAAAAGTTCTTTGGATTTGGTATGAGATCCACTATTTTTATCATGAACTTCAATATTAAGCTTAGGTTCCACTATCTATGACTTGGGTCTTTCAGACTCAGTTTGAACTAGCTCGGTAGCTTCTAACCACGACTCAGTTTGCATTGTCTGCAACTCGATAATTGTTGGAGATTCTAGGAACTCGAGAGGTAAATCCTCCTTTCTTTCAAATAGATTTTTTAGGGTATTAGGTTCATATTAAATGAATCTTCTATAATCCTCTAGCCCTTTGTTGCTATCTTCTTTACTCTTTTCTGCAAACACATCAATTCTCACATGTGCACTTTCTATGATTTTATGAGTAGAGAAATTTCAATATTTGTATGCTTTACTTCTATAGGAGTATCCTAGAAATATGTTTTCATCACCTTTGACATCAAATTTCCCTTTTCTAGACTTTTTCAAGATATAACATTTTCTTCTAAATACTTCCAAATAACTCACATTAGGTTGTAGTTATACCATAGTTCATAGGGAGTTTTGTTTGAGTCTTTCTTCAACTGAAATTTGTTCAAGGTATGGATGGAAATGTTGATAGCTTCCTTCTATTATTTGATTGCAACACTCTTTTCTATTAGTAGTGTCCTTGCACAATCCATGATGGATCTATTTCTTCTTTCAGCTATACTATTTTCCTGAGGTGTACTAGGGGCCGATACTTATCTTTTGATTCCTCTTTCAATGTAGAAATTATTGAATTTATTGGAGATGAATTCACCACCTCTACCTAATCTTAAGCATTTCAATCTCTTTCTAGTTTCTTTTTCTACTCTTGCCAGATACCATTTAAATTTTTCAAAAGCTTCTAATTTTTCTTTTAGATACATCATAGTCATCATCCTAGAATAATCATCAACAAATAGAATGAAAAACTTTTCTCCACTATAACTCTCTATTCCAATGGGTCCAAATAGGTCAATATGTACAATTTCTAATATTTCTTTTGACTAATAGTTTTTTCTTTTAAAACTAGTCTTTCCCATCTTACCAATTTGGCAATTTTTGCATAAGCCCATATCAGGTTTCTTCAAACTAGGAATACCTCTTACTCTTTAATGTTTTCTTATCTTGACTAGATTATCAAAGTTTACATGACATAGTCTCCTATACCATAAACAACTTTCTTCTACTCGAGCAATAAAACATGAGCATTCAGCGAGGTCAAGATAAAATAGATTACCTTTTTTTTGCTTGTTTGATCCAACCAGATTTCCTTTATCATAAAGAAATTTTGCCTCACCATTCATGAATTCTACCTTGAATCCAATTTTTTTCAACTCTACCATAGGCAGTAGATTATGCTTTAGTCCTTCAACCAAATAGGCATCATCACATATAAGTTCATTGGTTAATAAGATACAACTTTTTCCTTTTATGAAACAATGTTCATTGTTTCCAAACCTTATGCTACCTCCATCATAGTATTCAAAATGTTTAAATTTTGTGTTATCTCTAGTCATATGGTGTGAATATCCATTGTTAATAATCCATGTATCATTTTTGCTAACATGAGAGATAAGTGACATCTTATCTCCTTCATCATTAGATTCATGTTTTATAGCAATCTACACCATTTCATCTTCACTAATATCAGAATCTTTATCCATAAAACACATTTTCTTACCTTTGTCCTTGTAGTTCTTATGATTTTTGAATTCCTCCTTGCCTTTTTGTTTGTGGCTTTTCTTTTCATCCATGCTTTCTTTGTTTGGACACCTAGCAACAATATGACCAACTTCTTTAGAAGAAAAGTAGATTAGAGGAATTTTACCCTTGTACTTTCCTCTGCCTTTGAAATATTTCTTTGCAAGTAGGGCTTCAACAATTTCAAGATCATTGTCAAAAATTTCTTCAATTTCTTCCTCACTTATTGATTGATTAGCTTTTTATTTCTTGCTCTTTTCCTTGAGTGAGAGTTTGGCTTCAAATGCAGACTCAATATTCTTGGAAATAGGAACATAGTTATCATAGTTGTGTAATTCAAAAGTTGTTAGTCTTCCAACTAGAGAATCCAAGGTTAATTTTTTGTTTGGATCACATCTAATTTCTTGAATAGCATACACTCTAATTACATAAATAGGAAGAAGAGTTTTGAGTACCTTTCTTGCAACAGTGTTCTCCTGAATGTCTCCTTTTGTTGCTTTGATTGCACTTACACTAGCCTTGATTCTTTCCACATATTTTGTAATGTTTTCATCTTCTCTCATTCTCATTTGGTCAATTTGTATTCTAAGACTTTTTTCTTTGGCTATTCTTACATTGTCATCTCCTCCATAGATATCTTTTAGTTTGGTACACATTTTATGAGTAGTTTGACAGTCTTTTACCTCATCAAATTCAGCATAACTAAGAGCAGATGCAATATCAGTCATCATGATGTTATGGTTCTTCTTTTCAGCAATATCTTCAACTAATAATGTTATAGAGGGAGTTTTGTATTCAGTATCAAGATATTTTCAACTTGAATCACTAATCATATCTAGATGTAACCTCATTAGTCCTTGCCATGCTACAAAATTGTCCTTGTTCAACTTGGGAATCTCTCTTTTGTAAGACATCCTCATCTTTAGCTTAGGTCCTTGAAACCTTCTCTGCAAGAACCAAATTCTTTGATACCAATTGTTGGAATTATAAAGGAGTAACTAAGAGGGGTGATGGGGACACAACCCAACAACCAGAATAGACACAATAGAAAGGGGAAATTATATTAACTGAGAAAATAAGCTGGTACAAACAGTGCGGAGAAAATAAACTCAAAACATGCCCCTATGGCTTACAATAGCATAAATCTGGAGAATATTTCTCCTTTTAGCACCTCCTCTCAAGCTCCAATCCAAACTACCTTTTACAATGCCATAAACCTCCTTAAATAGACCCCGGAGGGTTAAGGACTAGGAGTACATTCTAGAAAGTGCTAGTGGGCATCCACCGACAAAATAGAAGGTTCCGAAAGCTGCGTTAGAAGTCGGTGCAATTCTAGAAGAATCCAGAAACGGTAGCCGAACTTCCGGGAGGCATAACTTTTGAACCGTAACTCCGATTGACGAACCGTTTACATTTTCGGAAAGCTCTCGAAGCGCTCTATAGCCCTATGGACAAGCTTCGCTCATCCCCCATTTTTCGACCCTTTTCAAGGCCATTTAATGCCCCAAACTTGACTCTGAAGCATTCTTAGGGGGTCTCCAAAACCCGAAAAATTGCAATAACTTTCAAACCGTGGGGCCTTTTGACCTGATTCTTTTTCTGGAATGCTCGAAATCTTGATTACATTCATCTGGCCAAGTCACACCTTCTAGGTCACCAAAATGATGGTCAAATTGCATGCTCCTATTTTTTCGAGATTTTTAAATGAACTGATAGTTGAAGTATGAGAGTTGGAACCTTTATTTGAGCCAAATGGGTATCCAAAAATGCAAAGACATAAAATAGAAACTAAGTCTAAGTACATTTTTTTTTGGGTGACACAGGATTGCCCTTATACCTCTGGATGCTCCTGCATCAAGGGGAGGGATGAATCAGTTACGACAAAAATAAATCCAAGATCCTTTTAGATATCAATACAAAAAAAACTTAGAATACTAAAATACTGATGCTCAACATATACACAGTTAATGTTGTAACTTAGTAGATACTGAATGTACTCAGTAATGAATTAACTTTGTAGATCTTAAGAACTTATTAGTGATTATAATTATTTTAACTTAATTTCAAGTATAAAATAAATAGCATGAACACATTTGACACCAAGATTTAACATGGAAACCCAATTTAGGAAAAACCACCAATTGTAACTAGTTACTAATTTTCACTCTTCTAAAGTGAGCCATATTAGGAGTCAACCCTGTTAAAGGTTACAAAACACACTATTAGGTGTGAGTCTATTAAAGGATTTAATCACCCTATTAGGAGTGGCCTTGTTAAAGATCTTTAGACAATTCAATAGAATTGCCACCTTGTTAGAGGATTTACAAATATCTACTAAGCCAACTTTGTTAATAGATTTAGATCACTGCTACAATGGTTAAAGAGTAACAATGAGATGACCTAATTAAGATGCAACTAAATTGTTGATTACAGATCTCTATTTTGGCTTGTACTTGATCCTTCCTAATAGAATCTATCCTTTCAGCTCCTCAACACATCCTTCTTATCTTTAGATTCACTTCCTTAAAGTAGTCCTCAAATCTTCAATATTGTTCTTTCACACCTATTATCTCACAACTTGACCTTATATTTATATCCTTCTAATTGTTAAGTTGGATAGAATATGAATTAGAATGGTTAACATTCATAATCTTAGTCAGCTAGAATCAATAAATTAATTAAGCTTGATATGCCAAAGTAGGAAAATCCTTCACTAGCTGACCCAGCTTGGTAAACACTAACTTAGAAATGATTTCTTGTGTTAACCAATAGAAGCTTGGTTAACGCTACAAATTGGAAAATTCCTTTGGTAGCTAAGTGAGATCAGTTAGCACTAGTACCATCTAATATTTCCTTCATTCACTAAGTGAGCTCGGTTAACATTCATTTTCTATAGACTTTCCTTCAATGCCCGAATGAACTAGGTAAATACTATCCTTAGAATAGGAATGCTCGATAGACATAGAAAATTGTCTTCACTGTCTGAGTGAGCTCAACATGCATTGAATAATAATTACATTTGTTTAACATCAAAGATAATACAAAATTAATCAATTGTATCCAATAAGAATTCCCTCCTAAGTACATAATAGGAATTGATTGTATACTTTCTAAATTCCTTGGAGAAATTCATTTCATTAGATGAACTCTAATAACTATATACTCCTAAGTGGATGTGGAAAGGAAAACCAACATTATGTCTATATGTGTACCTTTTATTAATTTCACATATCTACCTCCACAATTCTATGATTATAATTTTATCACTAGCATATCTAAGAATCTTCCATGGGAAACCATTTAAGGTACCAATTCTAATGTAGGTAAAGGTAAGGAAGTATAGGAAGTAGATACCATCGGTTTGGATCAATGTTGTAGCTTCATGGATAATCCTTTATTTTTCATATCCTTAATCTCTTTAAATAGATTAATGGTAAATATTACATTTACCCTCTCGAAACCAATATAAATATTTTATAATTTTAAATTGGCATAGAAATCATATATTTGTATGTCTTCGTTAAACTCTTGAACATGATCTTATCCAAGCTAGTGTTGAGTGCATGATAGGTCATAGAGTAAATAAGAGGTCATGTAGAAAATATTTTGCAAAGGAAACATAGTGATCAACTAATGTATCTAATCACTAATTATCCATGATCAATCTATGTGGTTGGAGCAAGAACATATCAAGAACATCCATTAATTGGGTATGAGGATATCTTTATTGCCTATAAGTTAGTTACAAAGCACCTTGATATCCATAATTTTTCTCCTTTAAAAAATGCATGATTGATATTTCTCAGCAATTTAGATTTTCCTTTTCTTAATGGTGAAAAGCACTTCTTTCCAATTTTGTTTGTTTAGAACCCTTTCTTCTTATTGAACTCACGTTGGGAAGATTTGAAGTCCTAGTGTGAATATTCCTCCCAATTAGGTAATACAAATAAATTTTGAATTATCTACGTCTATTGAGAGTGACTGAGATGTTTTCATCATGGGATTTAAGTTCCCTAGTATCAAGGTTACACCTTTTAGTTCATTTCATCTTCAACTTAAGATATTTCATAGCAATAGGTGTATGCACTAATTATGGCTTGTTAATCAACCACACTTTGACATGATCATTACATGTAAAATCATCCCAGAATGAACATTGAGTTGTTCATCCAAAACTATTTGGAAAATCAACATTGCCTCCTAACTAGATGGATTATGATATTGCTCTCAGAATGAGAAGTAACCAGACCTCTAGTATGAAGGATATAAATAAAGCTATATGAGAATGCAATGTTATACTAGATGAGATGTAGTTAATCTAAGAATAAAGAAAAAAAATTATACTATTTGTATGTATATTAAGCTAATAAATAAAAGAGCATACTATGCTAAATGAATGCATTTTAGAATCTAGATGATATTAATATACTAGAAATTAAAGATATGTATGTATGAGAAAGATGAGTAGATATTCTAGCATAAATTTGATACCAATTCAATTCAACCTCCATAATGAGGAATTGAGAACTCCTTAAATAGAATCCTAGGATCGATCAATGGTCAAGATAAATTGGAATGAATGGTCAAGATTGAAGATGAGATTTGGTTAGAATGGAAAATTTCTTGTGCAGATGAAGTTAACTATTTCAGATCTAAGTGTGATGGAGAGTTACTTGAGTTGATTCCATTTTGAGAGATAGTTCACTCGCAATTTCCATTCCTGAATTGAAGAGAAGATTTTGGAGAAGATATTTAATTTAATAAAATAGAAAATGACCCCATAAATTCACAAACTTTAATTAATTGAATAATTAAACACAAAAATTAAAATGAGGACATTATTAAATTAAATACATTTGATTCCTCTATACATTAGCTAAAGAGGTAAGATTAATTTAGTCAAAGTATGAAGACTTATAATTAAATTAAACTTAATTAGTAGGTTTAATGTAGCTAATTTGAGTCAACACTTAGGAATTAAATAAAGACTGTGATTAATGCAGATTAGGGTTTTTCTACATTTGACACTTAGGTCAAGTAGCAATAATTAGAATCAAAATTGTGTAGTAAAATAGGATTTAGGAATGATTAAAAAGACCAGAATTGGTTAACATGGAAATGTGCCAATTTTGGGGTATTATATTTTCCCCTCTTTGAATGAATTTGTGAGTAGCATGTTTGATTTAAAGAAATCAAAACTCTGATGCATAGATCAAGAAATGAGATTGGATTTGAGATTTATAACACAAAGACCAATTGATAAGCTTTTTAAGGTTATCTCTAGAACAAAGCTTACCCTTAGGGGATCCAGATAAAATACCTAGATAATGAGTTTGATAAGTTTTTAAAGGTTATTTCTAAAATAAAGCTTAACCTTAGGGGATCCAAATAGAACACCTAGATACATAGATTGATAAGCTTTTAAAGGTAATCTCTAGAATGAAGCTTAACCTTAGGGGATCCAGATAGAACACCTAGATATTGAGATTAATAAGCTTTTAAAGGTTATCTCTAGATCAAAGCTTAACCTTAGGGGATCCAGATAGAACACCTAGATACCAAAGTTGGTAGCACAAAGATTGTCAATTTTTACAGAATTGTTCCTAGAAGGAGACTTAACTCTTAGGAGTCGGGGTTTAGACTATCCTAATACCTGTCCATCAGAAGATTACAAGATTAATCACAATTCATAGAATTATCCCTAGAATGAGGCTTAATCCTCAAGAGTCAAGGTTTAGACTATCTTGATACCTATTCATTCAATAGTGATCGAAAGTAAGAGCTTAGAACCATCCCTAGAATGAGGCTTAATTCTTAGAAAAAGTTAGGATCATCTCTAGAACGAAGCTTAATCCTTAGCAAGAGTTTGGAATTATCTCTAGAATGGAGCTTAATCCCCCAGAGTACAGATAGAACACCTAAATACTGGTCCATAAAATATAACAAGATCTAATCATGAGTCATAGAGTCATCCTCAAAATGAGGCCTGATCCTCATGAGTTGGGGTTTAGACTATCTCGATAACTATCCATTGAAATCTAATAAGGACCCCTATAAGATGTGATCAACTGATCAAAAGATGAGATAGATGACATATGATGCCAAATAGATAGGGGAAAAGATGCCCCGAGTGATGAGATACCTCAAATGATGAGGACATAAGATTCAAATTGAGTTGAGGCAAGTTTTGAAAGATTCAATGATGTAATCAATAGGAAAACTCACAACTTCAACCAACTCAATTTTGACCAGCCTTTGAGTGATGAGATGCTCACAGAACTCTTTAATTATCTTTCATAATTTATTCAAATTTATATTGCCCAATTTTGTATCTCCATTTTGAGATAGACCATTCAAGCCCATTTAAATGATCATTCCCCAAATACTTGCACTTTGATATTTTGAATAACTACTTGCAACTTCATAGTTTTCATAAATTCAACTATTTTTCCAAGGATAACAATTAAATGAATGTCTCTTAAACTTATTGGTTTTGATAAAACTTCTAGTTACAAAAATAAATGATGACATCCTAGCTTGTTCTTCTAATCCTTCTTCAATTTTGAGTAGATTTTAATTGATTTTCTCTTAATCACTATATGTTTACCACCAATTGTGCATATTTGGGTATTCAATGTGAATTATCTCAAGGATTTAATGCTCAGTTGGTAGTTGGGATGATTTTGAAACTATGTTAGCACCCCAAATTGAAATTAGATTTAACTCTATTAATGATGGCAAGAAAAACCATTAGAAATAGAACACTTCTTATTACATATTTAGTTTCTCCTCTTTGTTTCTTTTAATTTCCATTCAATATGTTGGGTTCTGGCAAGTTTTTTAGCACTACTCATTATGGTTGACATGTTGAATTAGGAAACTTTGAGAGAGTCTCACCATATTGGTGAAATATTTGTGCTATTTTCTCTTGATTTTCTTTGTTTTATTTTAGCTATTGGACTGTAATGATAATTTTGGAATAGACCTTCAGAATCAAAGATTTATTTTTGAATGGGAGATTTGATTTTACATGAAAATCCACAAGGAATTTTTTACCAAATACTTAGACAAAGGAATCATCTAGATCTGATAATACAAATGGAAAATCGTAATGGTGAAACCTAAGGAGATGAGGAATACATAGATTTATTATCAACATTTGAGATACCAAAGGTTTTTCTAAAACAAAAGTTTTATTATGATGAATTAAAAAATGAATGAGAGAGGATATTGAGGGGACTTGAGGACTCAATGAAAAAATATATTATTGAGGTAGGGACAATGAATTAGGAAACATGGCTATAAGACCAACAAAATTCAAACATCTAGTGGCTCATTTTTTGTTAAAATTGGCATTAAAGTTGTGTCCCTAGCACTAAAGCTTCCTAATGAGATTCATTTATGAATGTATCTATTCAATCTATCTATAACTATTTTTGAAGAGAAAATTATGTGCTTGAGTCAAATTGTAAGTACATGTATAGGATTTAAGAGGAAATGTAAGTCTAATCTTCCTTCAACCCTAAAAAGAGACCATTTTTTAAATCAATTTTTTTATGCAATCAATTATTTACATCATGTTTTAGGGAGTGTGCATTTGAATACATCTTATTTATAGATAGGTGAGTTCATGATAACTATGTGTTTTGATGGTCAATACACTGATTGAGTGATTATGAGTAGCAATCAATTGTTAATCTCTAAGCCTTGTTTCCAATTAGTGTTTAACACTTAGTAATTTTTTAGGTAGTTTTGGTTGGTCATAATTGCTATTGAGCCATCCAATGAAGGTTGAGCTAAATGTACTTGTTTATATTTTGACTACATGTTGAACAAGTCAGGTTTTCAAGCACCCCAATACAAACTGAGTCACAATATACATTGAGTGAAACATATGGAGACCGACTAATGTAAAGTTAGTTTATGCCAAATGATTTAGTACATGTATAGTAAATAGAAGTAAAGGAACACGATAAATGTTGGTTATGACCAAACATCAGGATATTCAATTTTTGAGTAAACTAGTTTTGGCATATGTGTTTGTAATGACACAAACATTTATGTAAATCATTTTGGTTGAATCCTATGCAATATTTATGGATTGTAAAAATAGTTAATGATAAAATTACATATTTTGATAGAGGACATTAATCTCTAGGAAGGAAGAGTAACTAATTAGAAATTCAAAAGGACTAAGTGATAAAAGAGTGAATTTTGGATCATTGATTATGATCTAGAACCTTCCATGATTGCTTATTTAAGGAGGGACCAAAGTATAAATCATGTGTATATGTGTGAAGGAAGATCATGAATGCTGAAAAAGGATAAGAAAAGAGTGAGGAAGGCTATGTTTGATAAGTGATAAGACAACACAACCTAGTAGTGAAGGGAAAAATAGAGAAAATCAAATAAGGAGATTATATTTAGACAAGGCAGAGAGAAGATCTATAATCATCTTCATAAGATAAAATTGAACAGCTAGGTGCTAAGACATTATAGCTAGTGTATTATGAAAAATATCTTAACATAGTAGTTTTAATAGACCTATTTAAATCTCCTAAAAAATTGCTTACTTCATTGCAAATTTAAATCATTTAATCAAATTATACTTAATAGTCTTGTAATGCTTCTAATTGTATATACCACACACAAGGTAGATCATCAGAAGTGATCAATATTGTAGCCCTAGGTGAAATTTATTAATGCAAGAGTGGAGATTTATGGGTGTCATCCCCACCCCATTTTTACCTTCACCTTGGAGGGTTTATGGGTAACCAAAATCTTTGTGTTATGTGTTTAGGTTTTCATGTTGTAGATGACATACATAGTTAGATTTATTTTAGTTTTATAGCTCATGATTATAATGTATATGGTCTAGATATGAGATGGATCAGGAAGTGAATTTAGTTAACCTATTATTTTGTTGAAGGATTTAAAATTTTATATATCCTTATTCACCACTCCCCTTTCAATATCTTGCTTCCAAATAGGGCTTCCAACAATTGGTATAAGATCTAAGTTCTCTTTGAAGAAGTCTAACAACTTGAGAAATCAAATCTTGGAGATGTAGGCATACAAATTGGGAAAAACTATTGAGAATTAGATGATTGACATCCAAATCATACTGCAACAACTTGAAACAGAAAGAGATGAATTGAGAAAGTCCTTAAAGAAAAGAAGAGATATGGCCATCCAATTGAATGACACACTTTATCAAGAATTTGACACCAAAGGATTGTTTGAAAATGGGAATTCTAGTGAAAGTGATGTAGACCTACTAGAGAAGAAAAAAATTCTAAATGAACAAGTTAGAGGATTGAAGAGAGAACATAAAATCCAATTAGTAAGGCTATGTAATGTGATTGAACAGAAGAAGAAAGATGAAGAAGACAAAGTCATGATTGAAGAAGAGAAAATAAAATTGGCTACTAGACTTGAAGAAAGGTCATTTGATGTCAAAATATTACAACCACTCAATTAGACATGATTAATGAATTTTTACTTGCAAATAAGGAGCTGAGAAGAAAAGACATAGAGATTGCAAATCTGAGATCAAAAAATTTCCAACTAAGAAATGAGTTGAGATAATAGAAGGAACTAATGGAAATGATGAATAAATAAAGTGAAGCTATAAGATACTCTTAAGAACTCATGAGATCACGAAGGTCATCCAATGACACTTATGGATTAGGAAACATCAAGAACTACTCATCTACTGAAGAAGGAGAATCATCCAAGAGTGGAAAGAAAAGAAATATAAAACCTAAGAGGAAACCTACATGTCATTATTTTGGAAAGGTGGGGCACATAAAATAAATTTTTAGAAGCAAGAATGGTAAGAAAATCCTAAACCTAAGTTTACTGGTAACTATTTTAACTACCAAAAATAAGGAAACCAAGCATGTGAATGCGATTGGATACAATTGATTAATTTTGTATTGTATTTGATGTTACACAAATATCATATCATTGTTAGTCAATATATGTCAAGCTCACTTGGGCAGTGAAGATAGTTTTCTGTCACTAGTACATTTGAGGCCATTTTTTGGCCAAAATTGGTCAAAATTTCAACTCAAATTTTGACCAAATTCAACCAACCCATTGGTCAAAGTTTTTCTCATCAAAAATTTTGACCAAAATATTGGTTGGTCAAAATTTATACCAATACATTGGTTGAAAACTTTCAAACATGTTGACCCAGTTCTACCAAGCATTGGTCAAAATTTTGCCCAGTGCTGGTAGAAAAATGCATAGAAATGGTCAAAATTTTGGCCAATTTTTAGTTAAAAACTACCAAGCATTGGTCAAAATTTTGACCAATTCTTGGTCAAATTTTTTTTGAGGCTCACACTTTTTGAGGTCCACTTCAACAATGGCCCTTCCTGTGAAATTGCTATCTAAAACCTTTCTAATGAGATAATGTGTTATGAGCTCTTCATCAGTGGTATGGAACATGAATCTAGGAGGTAGTTGTGCATCACCCATATCATGACTATAACTAAAGTTAAGAGCCTCTATTATTGAATTCTCTTCCCTATCATCCATATTCATTTCCTTTTCCATGGGAAATAAGGAAGATAATTCAATAATAGAGGCTCCTAACTTTAGTTACAGTCATGAGATGGGTGATGCACAACTGCCTCCTGGATTCATGTTCCATCCCACTGATGAAGAGCTCATAACACATTATCTCATTAGAAAGGTTTTAGAAAAAAATTTCATAGGAAGGGCCATTGTTGAAGTGGACCTCAGCAAGTGTGAGCCTCAGGGAGAGTTCAATTCCCTCCTTTACTATTCACTATTCATATAATCCCACACACCCATTTGATCTCGAATGATGATGTAATGAATGTTGAGTGTCTGTGCTGAGTGCTCCAAAACCATCCATTTCATGCCTTCATTTGTACACAATGTCTTTCTAGTTTCTTTCTACTCACACACCCATTTCATTTCATATGATCATCTAAAAATTGTGTCACTCTAAGCTCTCAACTGTTTCCTCTTGATTGATCATCTCATAATTGTTGAATGAGAGCTTTGGGACAAGTTATACGCATCCATCAAAACATAAAGGATTTTGTCAAACAGTGTAGATGAAGTACTAGCATTTTCCTTGGGAGACATTCTTGCAAAATGGAAGCATAGATAAGTCATGTGAACTATTTGATAGGATGCCTGAATGTAATGTGGTCATCAAAAGCCATGGTTTCTAGATATGCACGAAAGAGATATATTGAGAGAATATATTTGTTTAAGTTACAACTTCCTTGGTAGACATGCATGCAAAATGTGGAATCCTAGATGAATAATTCAATTGAATCCTCCTCCTAGAGGAAGGCTACAAAAAATACATAGTTCAATTGAATGGTCTATAGATACCGTCAATATAAATTGCAACTATGGATAAATCATCATATTAGAGAATTACAACTATGGATAAATTGTCATTTAGAACTATGTTCACTAGTAGCCAAGATATCAATCTACATCATACATGGAAGAAGTTGAAGAACAGTCAATGCACGTCAACATCATGACAAGAAGTGATTTGGTTAATGAACTGATTACTAAATCAATATGGAGTGATACACAATAGAAAATGAGGAATTCGTAATGGGTATTCCAGTTCCCAAGTGCTGATAAGTATGATAGCTACTATGAAGACCAAAAACCAAGTGATAATTGATCAATGATCATATGTATATCCAATGATGGTCCATGATTACTATGTAATAGGATGATACAAAAATCAAGAGAAGCTATATAAATAAACATAAATAATCAAGAGGACATCAATCAACATATGACTAAGCAATAATAAGCATACATCACTCATAACTAATATCGATATGGAGGAACAACAATTGCGTTATGATAATGATTAAGTGAAAAAATGACAAACTTTGAGATCTATTCAACCAATGAACCATATTATTATACTAGCTCATGCACAGTGACTAGTGAGATTATTACTATTAGCATCCAATAAGGATAATATTATAATCAATAACTAAAGGATGATTAATTATTGAATGAAAGGATGCAAATTTAACAAGGAAAAGGTGCATCTAGAAATGATCATGAAGGAATGCAATCTTCATTATTAAAAAATGTTATACTAACTAATCTTATTGTTAGAAGACTTGTAACAGAAAGGTGTGATTAGCAAAGGAAATGAAGGGACATGAGACATGTCCCATACAATGGCACTCCTTACTCAAGGATGCAGATATAAGAAAGATTTTCCATTGATCATTCAAAAAAATAATACAAATTAGACAAAACACAAAATAATTTAACACAAATGTCTTATATTCATTTAAAGAGGTTCTTCTAAATCAATTTCTTCTTTCAATCATTTTATCTTTATTATTCCTAGCTAAAAGAAATGAATATTTCTAAGTTTTGAATCTACATGAATAGTGTACAACTTTTATTCAAAAAAGGTATGAAGAATACTTTTGATTGATAGTTTTTGTTAGTATGCTCCTGAATACTGTTAGCTACAAGTAATGAGCACACTCTTCCACACTACAATCTCCAAACAACAATCCTAATTAAAGACAAAAAATTTCTCCCATTTAAAAGAAAATAAAATAGTTTTTCATGCATGTTTGACCCTATGTTCTGAGTGTTCCTTGGTGGGCTAGTAAAGAGGATCCGTGGTGTCTTCCTAGGAAAGTCTGCAAGAGGTTGGAACACAGTAAATTAGAAGAAAATCCCGGTAACAAATGTATAATGTATAGTAATATTAAAACCTAGAAGGATTTCTATCAAAGAAGCAAAAATGATGCTAAAGATAACAATTTGATTTTGGAAGGTGAAGTAAAAGTGATTGCAATAGATGATCTAGTACTCAATTATGAAGTATTTGCCAATACTTCAAAAATTGTGGCAAAACATTCACATGAGCTAGTATTTTAAAAAAGAAGCCTCATTTTATACATTTGTGAAGTTGTATATTAAAAGTGTTACTCGACATTTTTATTTTTACTAGCTTTGAGGATGAGTCTCTTTAAGGAAAAGGGCATGTTGTGTGCCTAGGCACAAAATAACATTATACTTATTTTCTAGCCTATAGCCCTAGTTCCCAAAAATACATCTCTTCTTTTCAAAATGTAATAGATAGAACCACCATTGTTTGAGTACTCTTTCTTTACAATCAAGAATTTGTAGCTATAGTTTATCATAGGAGAGCATGTACTTCTCATATTTTGCAAATATGGTGTTGTTTGATATTTTTCTGCAATTCATTCTATGAATTTTTAAGGAATTCCTCAGAATCTGCACTATGAAGGAAAAAAAACAATATTCAAAACTAAAATAAAAACCATTTATTTCATTGGTAAATAGTAGGGAACATAGTCCTCTAATGGTAGAAATGATAGCTCAAGGTGAAAAAGGCTTCTAAGGAGATACAAGCAAGATGATTAAAGATTTTTTCCATTCTTGATAGATAGAATCATAGCTCAAAAATCCATCCACAGTTTCAATGAGAGGTTCCCAAAAGTCATGCTTTTCATTGTATGACCTTGTCACTAATGATAGATTTACTATTGAATTTAAGTGATTGAGTCTTCCATGTAAACTAGACATGATGCCAGTGAAAGAAATGTTCAACAATGGAACCATCTACATGGACAAATGAAAAGTGAAAACCAATGTCAAACCACTAAAAAATTCCATGATTTAAACATCATCATATAGATCAAAACGATTGAGATATAAGATTTACATAGCAAGTTTCATCACTAAATTGTGAGAGTACATGCAAGTGAAGTGTCACATCACAACATTCTTGCCCATGAAATGCTTACTAGAACCCCAAAATCATCAAAAAATGTTGTTGAAATCCTTTGTACTTGGCATCAATCACTAAGTCATCTGGTTCATGGGAATTGATCTAATCAGCCAGTCTTAGGGTAAACCTTCTTGGTGGCTTTTTTATTCTAGTTCTTACAAGGAATGTACTAGCCTATAAATTGCCTCACATGGTCAGATTCTAGAAAAATAAAAAAAAGAATCTCAATTATCCCTACAAAAGTGATCAATAGATTATACCTCACTATCTTGCATCCATATGCTAAAGTCTTCTCTTGTCTATTTAATTTCAATTGTGTCCCAAATACTGTTATCAAGGAATTGAGCTCCAATTACTAAATCATTACAAATACAATGCAATGATTTGAATTCACCTAGTTTTGGGGGAGATTTTCTTGCAATGCATCCTAGAGAAACATATCCAAGAGGAGCCTGAGGCAACCAAAAGGAGCTACTTTCCACGCCTCTATGTTTATATATTTGTCCCATTTTTATGAAGTCTAATGGTGGTTTTAAAAGAACCCCATCATTTAGGTCATGAAGAATCAAAATTTCATTTGGAGGCTCAAATTTGCATTCCAGAACATTTAAAAAATAGGAGAAATGTTAAAAATAGCAGTCGCTTGAAGTACAAAATAAAGAAAAGCATTATAGCAATTGACCTATACAGTGAAGAATTGAACATGTAAAGAAGATAGTTAAGAACCAAGATTGATGTACAACAATTTAAAAATATAGATAAAGTGTGCTTTTCCTATTGAGGTATAAGTGTCATCTACTATTGCTACTGCTATTGTTGAATGGGTGCAGCTCCAGACCACCTAATATTAGATCATTGTCCTTGTTATGGCTAAACCAGAGGAAGATAGAAATTTGGAATAGGTGCATTTATTGGCCTAATACCAAGGACAAGTTACTACTGATAATCAAATCCACCAACCTGTGACAAAATTGGCATCAAATCATAAACTACCAATGAAAACAATGCTGAATGAAGAACTTGCAAAAATTTGGAATGGTTTTCCAAGCATGACATGCTAAAAAGGGCAATTTGTTCTCATATAAGAACATAACAAATAAAAGCTGATGAACATTGAGCTTTTCATTTCAAATTGGTCACAAAACAAAAGTTGACACATCCTTTTCTTCAAGATGAGCATAGAGCCATTTTCAAGGTATCAAAATTAACTTTGAATTGATTAGCATAGATTAACAACATCAACATAAAATATATCAAAAAATATGAATATATATATCATATTTACTTGAGGTGTCATGAGTGTTGGTGGCCCCTGTCCATAGAATATTGGTTGGCTTAGACTTGGACCTCCAAGAGGGTATATAGGAAGATGAGTTGGCATAGCTTGTGCCATGCCAACTGGATTTCACATTTGTGAGAATTGTGCCTTCATAAAATAATCAAGAGATGCCAAATTAGTATGACATTTCCACTAATAGAATATTAATAATTTCAACCGTCCAAATAGACATTGTGAATCAATAATTCCTAGATTCATACTAGTTACAACAATATTTTGAGTGAGCAAATACATTCCAGTAATAAACACACATTTAGGATCCCAAAAATTCCTAAATTTCTACCCAGACTTAACCATCTAACCTACTGACTATATTATTAATACCCTTCCACCCCCTATAGCCTCATGACCATTCTTTCTTGCTCTTATTAGAAATAATTCCATCAAGATAGCTCAAGTCCATACTAAATGTCTTAATGATTGAGTTTCTATATATAGTTATCTTATTTTAGGTCACCAAAATGGGTTTTATTCCCTCACACAAGTAAATAATCTATTAAAATATCCTAGATTTGTAATTATAAAGCTTTTATTTGAAAAAAATGCCACAATCAAATTGTGAACTAGAGAATAGTGTAAGGCCACACAAGCAATTACTTCCCACAAATACTATGATAAGAAAAAATAATGCTCACACACTACTTGAGATCCAAAACAAAACAAGCTTCAACAATACATTGCAATATATATATGGATCTTTTGGCACTGTTACTAAATTTTTTTACCTTCTAGGTAAGAACATAAGTTTGTTTCAATATACAAATATTCAGAAGGAATTTCATATCAGAAAAAAAAAAGTAACAAAAAATAAATTAAATTGTAGTGCGCTAGGAATAATATAGCACATAATGACTACTAAACCTCAATTGAACAAAAGACTATACAGTGGCTTCAATAAAATTGATGTTACACCTAAACCATCACTTGTAGCAAGCTACTTGAAGATATGTAGACAAACCATCCCAAAGAACAACCTCTAATTTTTAAAAACTTCCACATTTACTGGGTGAAGTTTTACTTTTTGCCTTAGCAAAGTCAACCAGGTTTTCAAACAACTTATCTTCAGGTTTAATTTGTTTGTTGGAAGTTAAAGATTGTTGTGGATATGCATCATTGTAAGTTCTATCATGAATGGAGATTTTCTATGTCCTTGATATCAACTCATCATGTGTTGATTCACTATAACCATGTGTAGTCTAGCCAGAACCCAAAGCTTGTTGTTGCTAAAAAAATTTTTGTCTCTAATTGTGCTTTGCTGGAGGAGGGGGAATAACTGTTATAACATTTCCATCATATATGGGAGGTCCTTGCAAATTATCTACACCTTGGGATGTATTTTGTGATTGCTCTACTTCCTAAGGAGCGAGAGGAAGGCTTTCATGAGTCTTTTGTGTTGATGCCTTTGAAATATGTGATTGTGGCCCATATAAAAGAACTGATTGTTGTGGATTAAGAGACTACCCTACTGGATTTGACCATTACAAACCCTAGCTAGATTTTTCAAAATATGACTCTGGGCCATGGTGTGGAAACTTCTAGTATTCATTCTATTGTGTTGATGACATCATTGAAGAGTAACCTCAATTTCAGTATGGAGAATTTGATTGTGAATTCAAAGGATATGGAAAAGTTTGTTGAGAAAGAGATACTGGTGGTGAATGTGTGTATTTCTCACTAACTGTGCTAGTTGTTGGTGGAGTTGTAGCAGTTGGTGACTTGTAAGCATCACCACTAAGGAAATCCATTGTCTTCTGAATTTGTTGGTCATGAGTATCAATATTTTAAAGTCTTGGTGGTGGAGGTATCAATGGGAGTCAATTTTTTGATTGATTCTTTTTAGTGTCATCAACTCTCTGATGAGCTTGTGCACTGGATCTTGACCTACAATGCATAAAATACTATTATTTCTCTTTTGATTTTTCTATATAGAAGCTTGTCAAATCATAGTACATGGATTTAATAGATGAAAGGAACTAGTTGAAAGAATTTTATGAGTAACTACATTATTTAAAAATTACACAAACTCATGGCATGTGAAAGAAACATCTTGGCAAAGCTTCTATAGACACTTTCAAAAATACTAAATTACCAATTGTTTAAATCAACAATCACATTTCTATAAGAACTAGCCATCCACAGATAAGCTACCTGCAAGCTAGTTGTGTTAAATTATCCTCAATCTCATCTTCCTCATGGTTGACACTGACAAGAGGAGCCACATGAGTTGATGTTCTTCTTCACGTAATAGGAGACCTTGTAGTAATGGAGTCATGTTTCCCTAGCACACGATCCAATTCATCATTCAATGCAAGACCCTGACCAAGAAGCTCCTCATCCCTGCATTAAATTTGAAATAAAGGTGAACCAACTAGATAATGGGCTAATAAAACATGCTTTATTGCTAGTGAGAAGCATTAAAAACTATATTAATGGCATGTTAGCTTGCACACCCAGATTCTGGGTTAGTTCAACCATGGAGATTCCTAGGGTCCTATCAAATGGGTCATACCAAACAACCCCTTTATTCTACAAACCTCAATGGGTGGTCCACATTGACTATCCAAGCAACTGCCTCCTCAGGAAATTGGCATAGCAGATGCCTATGTACCATTTTTTGGTGCCTTCTACATTAAAGAAACCTATTTTGAAGATATTGGCTGAAACCTTGGTTTGGTCTCCTTCCAGGATTTCTTCCACATTTATGGCATCGTCTTCCACTTTATTGGTGTTGGTTTAAGCAACCCTGTGCAAAAGTAGTGTAAAAATCACAACACACACATTCGACACTACCCCAATTTTTGAGGTTGTTACACCAAAGCAACCAAACTGTGTCTTGTATTGCCATTAGGCATAACTATGCAAATTAGTTACTATGTGGAATTTGAAATGATTTTAGCTTGGCAGATTACATGACCTTTTCGTAGATTGGTAACCTTGACAATAAATTAGTTTTTCAATGTTAATTATGTAAAAGCTCTTGTGCCAATTTTTAATTTGACATCTTATTTATTTATTTATTCTGGCTTGACAATTTAGGCACCAAAAAGTGAAAGGTATAAGGAAACAATACAAAATTATAACAAACACCCCTCTACACAACAATACAAATATAGTCGAGAAATGAACTTTAAAAGTTAGATGATAAATAAAACATAAGAATAAGAGCAGAGTGTGCCACATATGCTCAATCAAGTACAATAAAGTTTTTACTGAAAACAATATATTTTAAACACTAAGGAAAATGCCATTTTACCCATGATAATCTTCTAAAGACCCATATGATGCTGATTACTAATTTTATTGTTTAAACATTGCACAATAAATATCTATCATTACAATAAGTTTGGCATTCACATTGAGGTAGCATTTTTGTTCATAGTAATCTAATTTGTCATATGAAATTATGTAGAATCCAAAATGAATTCAATCCTAGTTTTTTAACAAATCTATCTACCAAACCCTATTAGCCAAACTAGAATTGGTGTCTCTGATGAAAGTTAGCACTTAAAATGATTACAATGTTTCAACATAATAACTTACAAAGGACATCCTAGTATTTTAGAGTTTTCACTCATTTCAAAAATAATTTTACCAAATTCATCTCAAAACTAAAACAATGGATTCCAAATGAAAATCATAAACATAAAATGTAACTTTCAAAGTTGTACTAACAAGATGCATCATGCACTGCTTGTAAGTATGACATTGTCCAACAAGATCTATAATCACTTCCTACTTCAGACCCTACATGTTATAGCTATGCCAATTACAAAACCAAGCCTTGTAAAATAGCTTCAATACTACTAATGCATGTATGAGCATATTCATTTTTTTTATGTCCCTGAAAATCATTATGTTGATATTTAATCCAAAAATATACCCTCATATTATAAAGTACAAAAAGTAAAATATGCTCCCAAATGTTGCAACAGATATTAAATGGAAAGCATCTACAAAAGCAACCCTCAAGAAAAATACCACGCAGCTGGCAAAATATGCTCAGGATTGAAGTAGAGACCTTGAGTAACATAATAGCTATAAGGAATTCAGTCTTAACATGAAACTTAGTAAATTAGTTGCAAATTTATTTGGCTAACTATCTAGGAGAATAAGAGAAACTTGCAAATTAACTCTAATTTATAATAGTAGGATAAGCATCTTAATGGTATTTAGCATTCCAACTGATAGATTGGACTTGTGAAGATATAATAGTAATATGATCCAAGGTATCTAATGTTTCAAAGATTTTTTATAAACCTTGACTAAACACTTTGATTTAAGCTTGACTTTTCATCTCTAGTGGCCATTTGTTCAATGGGATTTCAACTTGCACACTTTGGTACTCAAAGAGAAATAGATGTAAGCAGAGAGGGCATGTTCTAACATTTATGGTCATCCAATTTTAATTTCAGTCTTTGCAATTTTGCACAATACCTTTGTAGGGAAGGAAGCCTTCAAGCTAGTTGAATAGTTTAGACGCAAATGTCAATAGTACTTGGTTTAGTAACTATTCCGAGAATTGAGTTGAACTTTTTAATTCTAGATTTTTGGTTGTGTAGGAAATTGAGAAAACTTGTTTGCTACCAAAAAACCCATTTATACCAGCTAATTTTTCATTGAGGAAACCCTCAATCACCTTTTGATGAGTAAGGTGTTGAGGAAGATTAGGACTATAATCAAGAGCTGCTTGTCAAGCCCTTGCTGTAAATTGCAAACTTATAATTATATGAAAACTAGGTGTTGCAATTAAATTTAATAGCAATCCATTGTAAGAGGCTAGCCTACTAAGAAATGAAAAAGGGCAGATGCTAGTTTGAAAGGCTGAGTAAAATTCTAACAAGGTCCAACTACAACTAAATGGTACATTAATTCTAGCTACTAGTTTAAACAAAATATAATTATCAACTATTGCTTAAATGTATCTATAGGCTATGATCCCTCATCAACTATGATTAAGATTAAATAGACAATATTCAAAGGTAGTGCTTGATCATAAGGAGATGCATCCTTCAAAATGAGATGATACTAGTGAAAAATGTAACATTTCCCCACAATCAAGGATATAAAAAGAGAGGTGGTCCATTTGTAGATAGCATCAAGTAGAATTGAAGAATAAGAAATTTGACCAACAAGGACATGAATGGAGCACAAATAAGAATGAATATTAATTAAGGAAATCAAACTATCAAGTTTGAATTAGAAAAGAATCCATGCATAAAATAACAACAATAAAGAATATAATAGAAAGTAACTAGTATGCAAGTATTCTTCTATTAATCTCCATATAAATTTGTTAAGAAGATGTAGTAGTAATGGTCTTCCCTCATCAAGTATGCCAATCATGAGATGGATGGACTAAAGGTTCTACTTAGAGGCTCATTCCGTGCCCTTGGCCTTGGTTGAGGAAGAATATCTCTGATCCTCCTAACAAGGAACATAAGATTAATAATTATTTATCTGATTTCCATCAGACATCATATTTGGGATCAATTTGAAATTTTTTGATAGAAAGATGCTCTAGTACTAGTTTTTCCATTAAATACAACAACTACAAGATGATAGACGTCCTACCATTCTCATGGCCCAAGGGGCCAAATGACTTTGACATTCATTATGTGCCCTTGAGTTTAGTTGAGGAGGATAGTCTCAACTCTCTTAGCATCCTATCAAGCTTTTCCACCAAATTCCTAATATGGTTAGCTATTAGAAGTATGCAGTGAAATGGATACAAGTGATTTTAGGGTGTTCTATTTTCAATATCATTTGTATAATGATCATAAATCCTTGATACAATTTTCTCTAAATTGAATTGCAATTACATATTTTATATATAGAATACTATTTATAAATAACTTGCATTGTGGGACTTGTTATTTTTGGGCAAAATCCAATATATCCCATAAAGAGATCATTATGCTACTTGTGCAGGAGCCCCATCATTCTAAAGAATCATACCAATTTTTGATAGGTGCCTAAAAGGAAATTTCCATAAGGAGCTGATTTAACCAAATTGAGTCTAGTTCATCACTGCTTTCATACCACACCATCCAAAGAAAACTCAAAAAGAAGGAGATTTTGGTTACAATAACAAAAAAGAATATAAGTTGATCACAAATTCACCTTTTTTGACCATTTCAATTTGTTAGAAGTATCCAGACGACTTCCATTCAACTATGATTTAGACCCTACATGCTGGAGCCAATCCACCACTCAATGTAGTCTAAGGGTAGAAGAAGAAGAATACCAACATTCATACACACATACGGAGTTGTTGTTCCAAACTAGACCTAACAACACTGGAAAAACTATAGTTGTTGATTTCAAAATAGAGCTTGTGTCAAGGTTTACAATCACCCATATTTAGTCTAAGCATTCCTTGTTACTCGCAAAAGGTAACAGGTTGTTCCTAAGTAAGATCGAGTTTCATGGATGCAAGCTTTAGCTCTGATCTAAATACAGTTTTCTGATAAATGTAAGTTGGCATCCCAAACTATTAGGGATGTGTATTCAGTCCTACTTATCATATAACTAAATAGAACTTGCAATGCCTTAAAACCTGATTTAAAACTTGTGAGCTATTAATTCTAACTTAGACTATTGGGTTATTAATATCTTTTAAAAAAAACTATAAAATAATTTATTTTTATCGATCAAATTACATGGAAGTAGCACATTGAAAAAATTCACTACCAACTCATTTAAATCTGAAGAAATTTGACTAACAAAACAATCTTGCTAAAATATAGAAAAACTCAATCTTTCCTTTCAAACAAATTTAGCCATTTATATAGGTCATTGCCAAAAAATCTATAATATAAATAAATATTAACTACCAAAAATCACAAACTTGTGGGATTTGTAACTAATAGAAAAATAGTTTAACAAGTCAACTTGATAAATAACTCACAATCACTAGATAGGAAATTATAGAAGAAGCCCTGCACAATGCAACAAGATGAAGATTTCCTACACATTCCTACCATGATAGTGTTTATCGAATTGGAGTTCAAAAAATTGGGATTTGTTAGACCGTTTTCATAATGTTAAATTCTTTAAACTCTTGTAGTATGAGAAGCATCTTGACAGTGATTGAAAATTGCAGATTGAAATTTTGTTTCCAAAGAGCATTGGCTTACCTTTTGTTAGATTATTAGGCTCCCTTGAATACTTCACCTATAGAGACAAAACCCTAGATTTTGTTGAAGATCTTGGAAAAACCCTAGTTGTTAGGTCTTGCTGTGTGTTGCTTGTCCTGCACTCTTCCATTGGCTGCCCACTTGGAATTTGCAAAAATCACTACAAAAACCATGTGAAAACACACAAAACCCAAATGAACCCATGCACGTGAAAAGCATACAAGAAATGTTTCTTTTTTTAACATATAAGCCCCCACTTGATCAATATTTTGACCAACACCCCCATGTTGGTTGAAATTTGGACCAAAAATGGGGCTTACATGTAAAAAAAAAAGAATTTTTTTGCCTTAAATTCTAACCAACCTAAACTTATTTAGTTGATGGTTAGAAATTTTGGTAGAAAAATGAGTTTAAATGTAGTATTTTGTGTCTACCAAGCATTCCTATGATTTCCTAGTTCAAAAGGAAGTGTCTACTGAGTTCACTTGGGTGTCAAAGGAAAGTATGTAGAAGATGAGTGTTAACCAAGCTCACTCAATTAATGAAGGAAAGTTGGATGAAACTAGTGCTAACCGAACTCACTCAGTTGCTAAAGGATTTTTACAAGTTTGCAATGTTATCTGAGCTTCTGTTGGTTAGCACAAGAAATTGTTTCTAAGTTAGTTTCTACCAAGCTAGGTCAGCTAATGAAGGATTTTCTTATTTTGGCATATTAAGCTTAATTGATTTATCTATTGATTCTAGTCGACTGAGGTGATGAATATTAATTATTCTAAGTTGTATTTGAGCTGCCTTGACAATATGAAAGATATAAGTATAACATCAAGATGTGGTTTCAAAGTGTGAAAGTATGAAGGTGTTATGAATGTATTGAAGATGAGAAGAGGAAGCGAATTTGAAGGATAAGAAGAATATCATTGTGGAGTAGAAAAGCTATATTTGATCAAGAAGGATCAAGTACAAGCTAGAATAGAGATCTGTAATCAGCAAATTTAGTTGCATTCAAATCAAGTCATTTCATTCTTACTCTCTAACCATTGTAGTAGTGATCTAAATCTCCTAACAGAGTTGGCTTAACAACTATTTGTAAATCCTCTAACAAGGTGGTAGTTCTATTGAATTGTCTAAAGACCTCTAACAAGGCCACTCCTAACAAGGTGATTAAATCCTTTAATAGGGCAACACCTAACAGTGTATTTTGTAACCTTTAACAAAGTTGGTTCCTAATAGGGCTCAGTTCAAAAGAGTGAAAATAGTAACTAGTTGCAATTGGTGGTTTTTCCAAAATTCGATTTCCACATTAAATCCTAGTGTCAAATGTGTTCCTGCTATTTTATTTTATGTGTTTGCAACTAAGTTAAAGTAATGGTACTCATAGATAACATCTAATTTTTTTATGTTAACCATTTACTGAGCATATTTAGTAATTACCAAGTTACAACATTCTATGAATGTTTACCAAGCATCAACAGTATTTAGTTTTTAGTTTGTAGTTTGTACTAACATCTAAGGGATCTAGGATTTATTTTTGTAAGAATTTGCCTAAGGGGAAAATTCACCCAGGAACTAAGAAATCAAACACAAGCACACAGTAGACCAAAGATGGATATGATCAATTAATCAGAGTATGTCTAAATACATTGCTCTATTCAGAATGTGACGTTCAAACACACTAGGAGTGCCTGTATATAAAGGCCTCTTAGGAAGCACCTAGAATATCTCTAGAAAAAATTAGAAGATAAGACAACTAAGCACCTTATCCAACATTCTAGATGAATGGATAAGAATGACAAAGTGCCATATGTGTGTAGAAGATTCCTGTGTTGTAGACAATATGTGCTTAAAAGAGGTGTGGACCCTTGTGATGTCATCAAGACAACTCACAAAAGTACACAAACTCCTAAGTTTCTCACAAATAAAAATAATAAAATAATGCAAAATAATTAAATAATGCATTAACCTAAGTAAACTTAAGTAAGTGTAATAAGTAAATACTTATTTACACCAACACCCCCCCTTAAGTGAAACTTAGGGGAATGCCCTTAAGCTTATGAACTAGGATGATGATGCAAGATGGGTCTCGGCTACTAGGCCATGTTAGGTACCCATGTACATAATGAAAATGCAATCTTTCATAAAGCAAGGAAAGAGGGAAAACCTCATGGGAAAAACCCTCCCCCAAAAAGAGAGATAAATATGGATGCATGGATGGATGGAGTAATCAAGACCCCCCCATTATGACATACATCCATGTATATACAAGAAAGAATGGAGAAGGAAAAAACATCCTATGAGGAAAAAGTCTCCCCCAAAAAGGAGAAGAAGGAGATGAGGTATCCCCCCCCCCCTAAAAGTAGTGTGTCGATCAGTGAGAAATGCTCTGATTTAGAAGCTGATCCATGACCTTTGAATGATGTTCCTCCCCTTTGGAAGAAACAATGGCAAGGGTACCTTTGAGATGTGTCCCCTGTATGGAGAAGGAATCTCTATTATGAATGGGATCTCTGAAACTTGTTCAAAAGTCCTTATGTCGATACTAATGATGCCTTCCTCCAAAACTGCTGAAGAGAAGAGTAGATCAAACAAGGAGGTAGAACCTGTCTCAAGAAACCAATAGTCTTCTCAATCATGCCAATCTAGAAGGATTGATCATGTAGAGCATGGAGTTGAGGGTCAGAGTGGGCCCTCACAACAACTATAGAAGACTCCTCAGCAAAGAGAAGCGAGAAATCATCATAAAAGTCTCCCATATCTATTGTGTGCGACTCCAAGAATAGAACTGAAATGTCTGGCAAGAAATCATCACCTGGAGGACTATGAGTACCCTTCAGTGCTGAAGTACATGAATCTGTCACTGCGGCAAAGGATGAAGTATCTACCTCAAAAAGAAGATGAATGTCATCAAGAATATCTCCCACATCTTCAATGTGAGACTCCATGAACAACTGTGCAATGTCTGAAAGGAAGTCTTCACATGAAGGTAGAGTAGGAAGACATAAATTATCTTGTTGCACTAATTTTGAAGCATCTATGGTTGAAATAGGATTAGTAGGAGAAACAAGAGCTGGAGGTGTGATCTCATCTAAAGAATAGTCAATTGCAACTATTGGAATGAGATCTTGTGGGAATGGAGGAATAGCTAGATCTCCATTATGCTCCTAAAGATACATCCAAAAAACATATGGATTAGATGAATTAATGTTAGAGATTTTATCCAGAATGTCATCAACCATAAAGAGAAAGTGAGTACACCAAATGATGATACTCTTGTCAGGATGATACTCAAAATCTGGCACATATGGCAGTGCATTGTGCTGAGATAGATATTTGACCATAAGTTGACTCCGTTCCTGATAGTTATCTAGTGTCAAGTAGATCAAATTTGACTCTTCCATGATGGACCAATCAAAGAAACCTCCAAAAAAATTCAAAGAAACCCCCTTGAAAAAGATGTTGTTGGCACTTAAAAGCCACTTGCCAATTTAGGGCCTATTTCTGAAAGTAGTATTTCTGTCTACAAAACTTATAATGTGATTGCAGATCTGGAAAGTAGAAAGAAAAAAAATGCACTTTCAAAAAAAATGGAACCTGATTTGGAGTCCAGATGAGCCCATACCAAGCATTTTAAGTGACAAAATTTGAGATTTTGGAGTTCCAAAAAAAATTAGAAATAGAGATCTCAAACCACCTACACCAATGTGTAGATCATGAAATCCTACACCAAAACAAAAAAAATTGCTCGCAAAAAGGAGTCCGTATGAGGAAGATATCACTATTTGAAAATTGTTGCTACTGTTATTTTTTTTGAATCACTGCCACACCTCCAAAAAACAAATGGCTCTAGGTTTTGCCTCAGTTTTTCGATTTGGATGAAAAAAAATCTGATCTGGGGGTTTTTGGACCTTTTGAATGTGATGCAAATATCATATTTGCACCAACAAGCTTCAATCTTCACTTGCAAAAAATCTCTCCTATGGCCCTATGGCCAAAAATATTTGGAAAATAATGGAGATCTGAAAAAGTAGTAGAGATACAGATGAAAAAAAGTAGATCTAAGAATTAAATATACAAATTTGAAATGATCATACCAATTTTGTAAATTATTCCTTCGAGTGCTGGTTTGCAAAAAAAAGTTGCCTCACAATCGACTTTGGCCTAGGGTAGGCAGCTTTGTAGCCAATTTTCACTGATTCAACATTTTGGACGCAATGGTAAGGTCAAATTTGGTGCTGGACACTCTCAATTTCTATAGCACTCCAAATTTGAGCTAAGGTGATGAAGCAAGCATGGTCTCGAATGGCTATTTGATGAGATAATCTCCAAGTTACTCTAATACCATGTAAGAATTTACCTAAGGGAAAAATTCACCCAGGAACTAAGAACTCAAACACAAGCACATAGTAGACCAAAGATGGATATGATCAATTAATTTGAGTATGTCTGAATACATTGCTCTATCTAGAATCTGATGTTCAAACACACTAGGAGTGTCTATATATAAAGGCCTCTCAGAAAGCACCTAGAATATCTCTAGAAAAAACTAGAATATAAGACAACTAAGCACCTTATCCAACATTCTAGATGAATGGATAAGAATGAAAAAGTGTCATATGTGTGTAGAAGATTCCTGTGTTGTAGACAACATGTGTTTAAAAGAGGTGTGGACCCTTGTGATGTCATTAAGACAACTCACAAGAGTGCACAAACTCCTAAGTGTCTCACAAATAAAAATAATAAAATAATGCAAAATGATTAAATAATGCATTAACCTAAGTAAAATTAAGTAACTGTAATAAGTAAATACTTATTTACACCAACAATTTTAGTAGTAACTAATTCACCCCTCCCCTCTCTATTACTCTTATATTTCCAAAATTTGGTATCAGAGCTTTTGGTGCTTGTAGAAAAGGTTTCAAGGACCTAAGCTAAAGATCAGGATGTCTTATAGAAGAGAGATTCCCAATTTGAACAAAGATAAATTTGTAGCATGGAAATGACTTATAAGATTACACTTGGCTACAATTAGTAACTCAAGTTGCAAATATCTTGATACTAAATACAAGACTCCCATTGGAACATTATCTATTGAAGATATTGCTGAAAAGAAGAATCATAACATCATGATGATTGATATTACATCTGCCCTTAGTTATGCCAAATTTGATGAAGTCAAAGACTACAAGATAGCTCATGAGATGTGGATCAAGTTAAAAGACATATATGGAGGAGATGAAAATGTAAGAAGAGCTAAGACTAAAATTTTTAGAGGTCATTTTGATCAGATGAAAATGAGAGAAGATGAGAATATTCTAAAATATGTGGAAAGAATCAAAACAAGTGTAAGTTCAATCAAAGCATCTAGAGGAGACATTGAAGAAAAAATAGTTGTAAGCAAGGTACTTAGAACTCTTCTTCCTATTTATGCAATAAGAATATATACTATTCAAGAAATGAGCTATGATCCAAATAATAAAATATCTTTGGATGCTCTAGTTGGAAGACTAACAACTTTTGAGTTAGATAACTTTGATAACTATGTTCCTAGTCCAAAGATTATTGAGTATGCTTTTAAAGCTAAACTCTTAGTTAAATAAAAGGGTAAGAAATCAAAGTCTAGTCAATCAGGAAGTGAAGAAGGATAATCAAAAGAAAGTTCAGATAGTGATCTTTAAGTTATTGAAGACCTACTTGCGAGGAAGTATTCCAAAGGTAGAAGAAAGTACAAAAGTAAGTTTCCTTTGATCTACTTTTCTTATGAAGAAGTTGGGCACATTGTTGCAAGGTGTCCAAATAAAGAAATCAAAGATGAAAAGAAAATAAATAAGAAAAAAGGCAAGAAGGATTCCAATAACTACAAGGACAAAGGTAAGGAATCTTGTTTTATAGCTAAAGATTCTCATAACAGTGAAGATGAAATGGTGCACATTGCTGTAAAAGATGAATCTAATGATAAAGGAGATAAGATGTCACTTATCTCTCATGTTAAAAAAAATGATATATGGATTATTGATAGTGGTTGTTCACATCATATGACTAGAGACAAAATAAAATTTGAACACATGGAATATTATGATGGAGGTAGTGTGAAATTTGGAAACAATGAACATTGTAACATAAAAGAAAAATGGTGTATTTCATTGACTAAAGAACTTGTATGTGACAATTCTTATTGGGTTGAAGGACTAAAGCATAATATACTATGGCATAGTTGAATAACATTGGATTCAAGGTAGAATTCATGAATGGACAGGTCGAACTACTAGATGAAAAAGAAAATCTGGTTGGATTTGGCAAGAAAACAAAAAGTAATTTATTTTATCTTGATCTCAATGATTGTTCATTTTTTATTGCTCAAGTGGAAGAAAGCTAGTTATGACACAAAAAACTATGTCATGTAAAATTTGATAATCTAGTCAAGATAAGGAAACATAGAAGAGTAAGAGGCATTCCTAGTTTGAAGAAACCTGATATGGGTTTATGCAAGAATTGCGAAAATTAATAAAATGGGAAAGATTAGTTTCAAAAGAAAAAACTATCAATCAGAAGAAGTCTTAGAAATTGTCCATACAGACTTATGTCGACCTATTGGAATAGAGAGTTATAGTGGAGAAATTTTTTTCATTATTTTTGTTGATGACTATTCTAGAATACTGATTGTAATGTATCTAAAAGAAAAATTAGAAGCCTTTCAAAAATTCAAGTGGTATTAGCAAGAGTTGAAAAAGAAACTAGAAAAAGGTTGATATGTTTAAGATTGGATAGAGATGGTGAATTCATCTCTAATGAATTCAATAATTTTGGCATTGAAAGAGAAATCAAAATACAAGTATCAGCCCCTAGTACACCATAGCAGAATGGTATAGTTGAAAGAAGAAACAAAACTATCATAGATTATGCAAGAACCCTGATGATTGAAAATAATATTGCTCTCAAATACTAGAAGGAAGCTATCAACACTATAGTTCATACCTTGAATAGAATAAAATTGAATAAATATTCAAACAAAACTCCTTATCAACTATGGTATGGCTACAAACCTAATGTAAGTTTCTTGAAAGTATTTGGTAGCAAATGTTGTATCTTGAAAGAGTCTAGAAAAGGAAAATTTGATTTAAAAGGTGATGAGGCATATTTCTAAGATACTCCTATAGAAATAAAGCATACAAATGTTTGAATTTGTCTAATTGTAAAATAATAGAAAGTGTATATATTAGAATTGATGAGTTTTCAAAAAAGAGTGAAGAAGAAAGCAACAAGGAGTCAAAGGGTTATAGAATATTCATTTAATATGAACCTAATACCCTTCCAAATCTATCTAAAAGAAAGGAAGCTTCATCTCCCACGTCCCCAAAATATCCAATAGTTACCGAGTTGTAGATAGTGCAACTCAAGTCATAGTCTGAAGGACCCAAGTCATAGTCAGAGGCTACCAAGCTAGTTCAAACCAAGTCTGATGGACTTGAGTCACAAACAAATGGACCCAAGCTTGAAACTGAAATTCATAATGAATATAGTGGAACTCATTCAAATCCCAAAGAGCCTATATTAGCAAGATATGTCAAAAGGCATCATGCATTTTATTAGATCATTGGAGACAAATCTAAAGTAACAATGACAAGAAGCAAATTAAATGGTACATGTTTACTTGTTGAATTTGAACCTAGAAATGTTAAAGATACTCTGGAAAATGAAAGTTGGATTGAATAAATGAATGAAGAGATAGAATAAATAGAAAAAAATAAAACTTGGACTCTTATTCCTAGACCCAAAGATAAAAATATAATTGGAACAAAGTGGGTATTCAGAAATAAGTTGAATGAAGATGGAAAAGTTTCAAGAAATAAAGCAAGATTGGTGTGCAAAGGCTATTCTCAAGAAGAAGATATTGGTTATGGTGAGACTTTTAAACCTGTTGCAAGATTATAAGGTGTTAGAACTTTACTAGCATATGCACCACACAGAGGATTTAATGTGTATCAAATAGATGTTAAATCTATATTCTTGAATACAATTCTTGATGAAGAAGTCTACATTGAACAACCAGAATGTTATGTAGATCCTAGCAAAAGAGACATGGTTTTCAAGTTACACAAAGCATTATATGGTCTCAAGCAAGCTCCTAGGGCTTGGTATGAAAGACTTCATAATTACTTGGTATAGATTGGCTCTCAAAGAAAAATTGATAATAACATTATTTATATCAAGGAAGGACCAAACAAGAAGATTGTGTTGATAGAAATATTTGTTGATGATACTCTATTTATAGGAAATGATGACTTGTGCAAATTTTTTTTAGAAGAAATGAGTAAATAATTTGAGATGTCCATGTTTGGTGAGATAAACTACTTTGTTGGATTGCAGATACAATAGAACAAAAATGGTATCTACGTCACTCAATCTAAGTATATCAAGGAGATACTAAAGAAGTTTGGAATGGAAGATTCAAGACCATTTGGAAACCCTATGTCTATTGGACATAATCTCTCCAAAAATGACAATTCCAAAGAAGTAGATCAGCCCACATACAGATCAATGATTGGAAAACTACAATATGTAGTACATAAAAGGCCTAATATTGCACTAGCAATTGGAATAGTGGCAAGATTTTTTGCAAATCCTAAAAAAAATCACATGATTTCAATCAAGAGAATCATGAGATATCTTAAAGGTACTAAAGATTGTGTCTTATGGTAAAAAATTGGAGGCAATGTGGACTTGAAGGTATTTACTGATGCTAATTGGGTAGGAAGTATTAATGATAGAAATGTTGGTCTTAGATTGGTTTTGACAATTGAGTGTCAATACATTTAACCAATTCTTAAGTTGATGCCGAGTATAATATAGATGCTAAGCTATAGCGTGTGCTAAGCCAGAGATTCAATAGGTACCAAGTGAACTTAAGGGGCTGAGAAAGATTCAAGTGTCGAGTGATAAGTGATGCCAAGTCACTATAGGTGCCGAGCAAAGTATAGATGCAGAGGTGAAATAGAGTTACTATAGGAGCCAAGTGAGACAGAATTCTTATGTGTCGAGCATCAGCAAGTAGTAAGTGCCAAGTAACACAGAATCAACATCTGAGCTTATACCTTCACAAACTCTGATGTAAATTATTTTTGAAGCCAACTTAAGATGAATCTTGAAGGATCTTGAAGATAAGATCAAATCTTTTACATTTCCTATGAAATGTACATGTAGCCAATAAGAAAAATGGAGAATTCATGCAACCAATAGGAAAAGTGAATGAATTGAGTAGGAAATGAAGAATGAATATGGATCGTAGATTCATCACTAACCCTAAGTCTTCAAAGCCTTTAAAAGGAGGATGAAACCCCATTATATGTGTGAATGTGAGAAGTGTATGGGTGAATTATAGTAAAGTGTAAAGGGGTGTAAAGACTTAGAAATAATAGAATAGCATTGCAAAATTTAGGTGATCAAGAAAAAAGTATTAGAGTTTTGAAGAGAGAAATATTAGATCAAGAAAGGATCAGAATAGACAGAGCAGAACAAGGATCTGGAATCAACAATTAAAGATTGCAAGTCATCAAGTCAAGATATTCTACTTTACTTTCTAACCATTATATTGTAAGAATGGAAATCCTATGTCAATAGGTTGGCTGAACAACTATTTTGGTTTAGCAGTCATATTGCAAATCTTTAATAGGGTTTTAAATCCTTTAATAGGGTAACATTCTAAGTGAGTGTTTGCAAATCCTTTAACCAAGTCTATTTTAACAGGGTGTAAAGTCTTTAAGAGGATAGGCTTTTCCTAGGACAGACCATTGGAAGTGGTCAAACTTTGTAACCTTGAATAGTTACATATTGTTGTAGTAATACTTTGTGGGTGTATCCCCGCCCCAGCTTTACCTTCTCATTTTGGAGGGTTTTTGGGTTACCAAATCTTATGTTGTCTACTTTCATGCATGTCTTTACTTTCATATTCATTAGATGAATTAGATGCATGTGAATGCTTTCAGCTAAAATATTTTAAAAGGTTAAAATTAGTTACTTTTGATTCACCTCCCCCACTCTCAAAAGTATATCTTCCCACTTATAAATTCTAACAATTGGTATCAGAGCCTAGTTCTCACAAGAAGGAGCCTTACAACTTGGAGAAAAGATCTGGAATGGAAGTCTATAAATTTAGGAAGATCATAGAGAATCAGGCAATTGATATACAACTTGCTCTACAGACTTTTGAAGAAGCAAGAGAAGAACCGAGAAAATCCTTAAAGAGAAGAAGAGACATTTCCATAGCTGAAAATGATACATAGTATAAGGAGATTGACACCACAAAATTGTTTGCAAATGGAGATTTCAAAGAGTTTGATGCAGCAATATTAAACGTAATGGAAAAGAATAGAGCCCAAGCAGAAGAAATAAAAACACTCAAGATTGAACAAGAATCACAAGCCACAATGCTTTGTGAAGTGACTAAATAGAAGAAAAGAGCCATTGAAGATAAGGCTATGTTAGAAGAATACAAGAGAAACCTTGTGAACAGATCAAAAGAAAAGTTAAGTGAGCTTACAAGAATTTAAAAAATGCAACTAGACACCCTAAGCTAGATGATGAATGCAGATCATGAACTAAATATCAAAGACATTGAAATCTCTACACTGAAGATGCAAAATCAGCAATTGCAAAATGACTTGAAAAGAGAGAAGGAAATTGCTGAGAGCTTCAACAAACCTAATGAAGCCATCAAATACTTTGAGTAGCTACTAAAATCACCAAGGGCTAGCAATGATACTTTAGGACTAGGGTATATCAGCACTAAACAAGGAGAGTCATCCAAGAATGCAGAAGAAAAGAGTAACAAAGGTAAGAATACTAAACCTACTTGTCATTTATATGGTAAAAAGGGACATACATCTAATTTATGTAGGAGCAAGAATGTCCATCAGCATGAAAAACCTAATAACATGGGTTACTATCATAAGTGCAAAAAGCAAGGACATCAAGCACATGACTATAGGACTAGGACTATCAGAACACCAAGATTTGAAGGTCACAACTACAATTGCAAGAAGTATGGACATAGAGCTTTTGAGTGCAAATCAAAGCCTATGTGGACACCTAATCAGCTAGCAAGGGGAAATAACCATGGATATCACTAAAATTGGGACTATAACACTAGGTACAGTTGTCATTACTATAAGGAATATGGACACATTCCTGAAAATTGCATAAGAACACATTTCAGAGGAAACTACAAAAAATGGCTCAGTCAAACCTCATGCTTCAGTTGTTTGAAGATTGTTCATATTAGTAGGAATTGCCCAATAAGGTCAAAGGAACCCAAACTAGAGATCAACAAAGGAAAAGAGAAGGTGGGTGTTGAACACATCAGAGGAGAAATGAATAAGATATGGAAGAAGAAAGATGGGAGTAGCACATAAAATGAAGGGATCACTTCACCTAAAAGGTCAAGTGGTCACACCTCATCCAATTAAGCAAAAGAAGGCATGAGGAATTGATATACAAAGCTTTATCATACATCAGTTCCTAAACAAGCAAGTACTGAAAGAAGGGATCAGCATGAATAGAGATAGAAAGTTAAAACTTCAATATTTCATAAGTGTTTTCGAGTTGCCCTCAGATGCCGAGTAAATTTCAATACATGTCGAGTTGATTACCAAAGACAATAGAAGCCAAATGACTAGTTGTAGCCAAGTTGGTAGTAGAAGCCAAGTGAAGAGAAATTATAGAAGCTGAGTAAAGGATACTTCTATGGATGTCAAGTGTTGAAAAGATAATGGAAGCCGAGTAATGCATAAATGCTTAAGAAGCTGAGTGGGCAGCTATAAATGCACTAAGCATTAAATGCTATGAAAATAGTGTATATTATCGCATTTCGAATCAATTTTCCTCATCATGATCAAAGATAAAAGATGAAAAAGAGTGAAGAATGACTACAAAGAAGAGAATCCAATGTTTAACTAGATTTCAACAACAATTCAACACAATTTCATCAAATTCAAGGTATTTACATTTGTGCTAAGCTATGTAGTTTCACATTTTCTTTGTATTCAAACCCTAGATCACACAAATGGCTTCTAGTTCTAGGAAAACATAGGAAAAAGATCTGTTTGAGGTTCAACTAGTATCTAATGAAGTAAAAAAACTTGATTTCTAGTCAATCCTTGAAGTGGCATACAAAAATGACCCAACTGGAGCCCTATTTGTCATACCCCCTAAGGTAGTTATGGTTTAGGATGTTAGGAAGTGTTATAATTGTAAGATTAGAGCTATTGGAGACATGGAGATGAGGGAAGAATATGAGAAATTGTGTGATAATGGAGTTTTGAAAGAAGAATATCAGATTGTTGAAAAGAATGGTTTGATGCATGCCATAGAATTCCCCACAATTTTCAAAACTGAATGGATCAGGCTAGTTCTTAGCAGGATACATGATGGAACTTTATGGCTGGAGGATGATCTAGTAAAAATCACAAAAAAGATTGTACATAGAGTGATAGGGTACCAAACCCTAGATCAGCCAAAGACCCTTAGAAGTGATTCTAAGGAAAAAATTGAGAAGAACACAAGTGCAAAATGGAACAAGAGAGGAATGACAATTGACACCATTCAAGACCCTCTTGTTGACTTTGTTGTTAGAGTCATTACACACAAATTCTACCAATCTAGTAGACTTAATAGTGTACCTTGCATTGTAGTAGATGTGGGTTACAAACTAGTGAAGAAGGATCATACTTATGATCTTGCAAAACTACAATTGTAGCAAATTAATGAGAATTTATTAGCAATAACGAGAACCAAGGGAGCACAATGCAAGTTTGGTGCAATTTTGATTTACATATTTTTCTATGTGCAAAATGAATTTCCATATTTTGTTAAAGTTGATTGGAAAAAAAATAGGTCTTTAATAGCTCAAGTAAATGAATATATAGAACAAATGGGAGATAATTTTGAAACCCTTATGACTAGCTATTTTGAAGACTTCAAGAAAACCATGAAGCAAAGGCTAAGAATACCAATTTCATTGGTAGAATAGCATGTAAATGATGTATGCTTTCTTGTAGATATTGATTAAATTTAGATGTAATCTACTACACCAAGAGTTAGATGGTTAAGACCTCTTGGCTATGAAATAAATATAGATGAGGTATCAGCAACTATAACTACACTATTAGCTAAGGAAGTAGAAAAAAGTACACCACATTTTGGTACTTTTGATATGGTTAGATCAAAGGTTGACATGGAGTTGAAGACTACCTCCACACTAAAAAAGAAGGACAAATTGGTTAAGAAGTTAAAGGCCAAATTTGGTGAGGGGATTGCAGAATAAAAAGAAGCTGAGGATGATGAAGAAGAACAAGGATAGGAAACACTTGCTTTAATCCAAGGCATGGGTGAGGATGTAGAAGAAGAGGAAGGTGCCAAGAAAGAAGCACCCAAGGCTGAACAAAAGAAAATAAAGGAACAAAAATAGCCAGTTGCACAGCCAAAGGGAAAGAAGAAAACAACAACCAAGCTGAGCCCAACCGAGCCAACTACAAGGGCAAATACTAGGGCAACAACCCAAGTGGCTAAGGATTAGGGGAAGAAAAAATCCACAAAGCAAGGAGGGTCTATAGAACAAAAGAAAAGAATAAAATATGTTGCACCTCCAGAGTCAGATGAAGGAACGATAGAATCTAATGATGATCAATACAGATTGGTAAGACATTCTACCAAGTCTAAATTGGAAAATGTTTGTAATAAAATTAGAGATAATGTAGATCTAATTGGTTTAAAGACCATTGATTTTAATAAAATATCAAGAGAAGAATAAAACATAGTGGAAGAGTCTATCTACACTATTATGGCTAAGTTCAAGACTACCCTACTTGAACTAGACAATTCAATGCCTAAGGAGCTAAGCTCCATTGTAGAGAATAAATGGCATTATTGCCTTAAAATGGAAAAGGAAATAAGGGAATAAAAATGGGCTCATGTAATGGTTGACCTAACTAAAGTTCAAATAAGAAAGGTATAAGAAATGTGGGAGAAAATTTGCACCTAAATATAGAGCCTTTAGAATTTTACAAAATCAAATTGAAGATGTTGTGCAAAAGTCCACACAAATGTAGAAATTAATTTATGGATTAACTAATATCAAGGAAGGGTAGGAAGATCCCTTTAAGGGAAGAAATAATGAATAAGAAGAGGAAAATGAAAAAGAGGAAGAAGGGGAGAAAGAAAAAGAAGAGGAAACAGTGGAGAAGACAGCAAAAGGTGAAGATGCAACAACAAGAATAGAGTGTCTAAGACACCCAATTGCCACCACCAAGTCCTCCACATACAACACCTACACCTATAGAAACTATAATTGTTAAGGATGTTCCTAACATCTTAGGTTAGAACATCAATCCACTAAATGTAAAATATCTCAAAAAGATCCTTCACCAAACCACATTACAATCACAATTGTGCACAAATCTTATTTTGGTGAGTGTGGAAGAGTTGTAGAAAGTTGTAGTTGAAATAACAAAGGAGAAGGTGAACACACAAGAAATAGCTTCACAACCTCCCATATCTATAGATGATCAACCCAAAGAGAAAGAAACACAAGACACAATTGCTAAGGTTAATCCAACAGTAATAACAACTGTCAAAGAGCTAACAAAGTAGCAGAAAGGACAAGATAGTCCTACAACACAAAGTCAAGGTGCACCTCCTCAAATAATTATCATTGATCAAGATAGTAGAGAAGAAGAGAATGAAGAGGAGAAAATCCCTAAGGAAAGAGAGTAAGAGGCAATACAAACATTGGTGAACTTACCTACCTTAAGGACTCCTAGTAAGCAACAGAGCACTGATGCAGTACTATTGCAAGTTTTAGCACTCGGCTCAAGCTCCACCAAGGTAGCAAGGGTAATTCACTATGGAGACCCTACACTTGATGAGGAAATAGTTATACCAAGTTATGACTTCGAGAAAATAATCCTAGAAAAGATAAATGAAGTGCAAGAGGCACTAGAGAAAAGGAAGAAGTAGGAGATACTAAAAAATGAGTATAGACAGAGGCAAGCATTAATAGAAATCAAAGACATCTTCCTTGATGCATTTAGCTTGCCTGTATCTTTTGAAACAAAGCCTATCATGGAGTAACTATCCAACATAGTGGACCAGGTACAAAATGAAGACCTTGACACTAATGTTAAATTATTAGAATGGTCCAAAAAGAAGCTTCAAATGAAAGTCAATGAGAAAATATCTAGTGAAATAGCATTTACACAAGTAGAATTGGCTAAGAAGATTTAAAAGGTGATAAAAATACTTGCGAACATATTTTCATTGTACTCCAAATTGTGTGACTCATCATATTTCACACAAGGAACTAGCTAGAGAATATTGATCTTGGGAAGAAATCTTAAGATATCTAGCACACAACTACATAAAGATCCAGCTCAAAGTGAGAAGCATTTTTCCACAAGACTTCACACTCAAAAGGAGTTAGCTATGTTGATAGTAGAAGATGCTAATGTCAAGGCCAAATTGATGCAAATATAGTTTTTTATCACCCCACACCTAGAATTACTACATAAAGAAGTGGCCTACGCATAAAATGTCTTGAAGAAAGACCCTAATCTTTCTACCTTAGAAGGCCTAGTACATCTTGTAGTAGAGACAACCATCCATCTCAAATCACTAGAAATTGCCTTAGCCAATTGGGATGCTTCTTTAAAGATGATATTAGAGGTAAATAAAACATTTTTGGCAAAATATTCTATTCACTCTTAGACCCTTTGACATAAGTGTCAAAAAGGGGGAGATATAATAAAGAAAGGAAATAATAAGAATGAAGGAGTAATACATTATGTAAATAAAGGGGGAAGATATACCTAAAGGGGGAGATAAGATGTTGAATTTTGAGGAGAAATAAGGAGATACAACCAAAAAGATAAACTGCAAGAAGATATATGAAAGGAGGAGCAAAAACAAAGGGAGAGTACAAGTAAAGAAGAAATAGGGTACATAGAAATAGAGGCAAAGAATGACAAGGCAAAGAGTATCAGACACATAAGCATGAGAAAAATTTAGCACAAGAGTCTTTGGTTAAATGAATGGAATTTTGGTTATAGAATTGGCACATCAACTTAGGAGGAGATACAAATTTTTTGAGGTATACAAAATTTTGAATAAGTTTTTAGAAGTTTTGTACATATGTTGAGTAGTATGTGTAGTATACTCATAGAGAATAGATTCATAATGCTTAGTTAAGTGTTTTTTCCACTCATGTCAAAGGGGGAGATTGTTGGTCTTAGATTGGTTTTGACAATTGAGAGTCAACACACTTAACCAATTGATAAGTTGATGCAGAGTATAACATAGATGTTGAGTTATAGTGTGTATCAACCTAGAGATTCAATAGGTATCGAGTGAACTTCAGGGGCCAAGAAAGATTCAAGTGCTGAGTGATAAGTGATGCTGAGTCACTATAGGTGTTGAGAAAATTATAGATGCTAAGTGAAATAGAGTTACTATAGGAGCTAAGTGAGATATAATTCCTATATGTACTGAGCATTAGCAAATAGTAAGTGCCGAGTAACAAATAGTAAGTGCCAAGTAACATAGAATCAACATATGAGTTTGTGCCTTCACAAACACAGATGTAAACCATTTTTAAAGCTAACTTAAGATGAATCTCGAAGGATTTTGAAGATAAGATCGAATCTTTTACATTTCCTATGAAACCTACATGCAACCAATAAGAAAAATGGAGAAGGCATGCAACCAATAGGAAAAGTGAATGAATTGAGTAGGAAATGAAGAATGAATATGGATTGTAGATTCATACCTAACCCTAAGTCTTCAAAGCCTTTAAAAGGAGGATGAAACTCCATTATGTGTGTGAATTTGAGAAGTGTATTGGTGAATTATAGCAAAGTGCAGAGGGGTGTAAAGACTTAGAAAGAACATAGCAACATTGAAAAATTTAGTTGATCAAGAAAAGAGTATCAAAGTTTTGAAGAGAGACATATCAGATCAAGCAAGGATTAGAATAGATAGAGCAGAACAAGGATTTGGAATCAATAATTGAAGATTGCAAGTCATCAGGTCAAGATATTCTACTATACTTTCTAACCATTATATTGTAAGAATGGAAATCTTATGTTGATAGGTTGGCTTAGTAGCTATTTTGGTCTAGCAGGATTGTAAATCCTTTAATAGGGTAACATTCCAAGTGATTTTTTGTAAATCTTTTAACCAGATCAGTTTTAATAGGGTGTAAAGTATTTAAGAGGACATGCCTTTCACAAGGAAGACCATTGGACATGGTCAAACTTTGTAACCTTGAACAGTTACATATTGTTGTAGTGATACTTTATGAGTGTCATCCCCACCCCAGTTTTACCATCTCATTTTGGAGGGTTTTTGGGTTACTAGATCTTATGTTGTCTACTTTCATGCATGTCTTTATTTTCATGTTAATTAGATGAATTAGATGCATGTGAATGATTTCAGCTAAAATATTTTAAAAGGTTAAAGTTAGTTACTTTTGATTCACCCCCCCTCAGAAGTATATCTTCCCATTTGTAAATTCCAAAAAGAAAAAGCACTAGTGGTGGAGCATTCTTTCTTGGTAAAAGACTAGTGACTTGGACAAGCAAGAAGAAAAAATTACATCTCAATCCATAGCAGAGGCAGAATATGTGGCAGTAGTAGTTAATTTTTCTAACATTGTTTATTTCAAATAATTATTGGAAGAAATGAAGATAGAGATCAAGGATCTTATAGTCATATATTGTGATAACACAAGTGCAATCAACATATCAAAGAATCTAGTAATGCATACCAAAAAAAATCAAATTGCAATAAAATATCACTTCTTAAGAGAGTTGGTGTAAGATAAAGAAGTTATATTGTAATATGTGAATAAAAAAGAATAGACTATGGACATATTCACCAAGCCATTACCTAAGGATACATTTCTATATCTAAGAGGTAAGCTAGGGGTCTTTCCTCTATCTAAAGTTCACTAAATAAAGCTTAGTGATGCATCAACAAGAGCTAAGTTGAAGATCAATCATTTGGTGTAGAATTGACAAGGGCATATTGCAAATGAATCAGTACCTAAGGTACATTGGTATTAATAGAGTTGTTGTCTTTGGAATGTGTTGTCAAAGATAGAGAAGTTTAATGTCATATCTTTGAGAATTTTTTGTCATTCAAAGAAGGATAAGTTTGTTGTAAGAGGGAGAAAGTTTTGTGAATGAACTTGGCAGAAGTTTTTGTAGATAGAGGAAGAATCTAGTGAAAGGAAGAGCTCATACTGATAGAGGGTGTTCTCAAGAATAAATCCAAATTTTCATTGTGCTATGACATGTTGTGTTGCCATAAATGCCAAATATTTTATTTTCTTTGATGTTACATAAATTTCATATCATTATTAGTCAATATATGTTGAGCTTACTTAGGCAATGAAGATAGTTTTCTATGTCTACTGAGCATTCCTACAATTGCCTAGTTCAAAAGGTAGTGTCTACAGAGTTCACTCAGGCATCAAAGGAAAGTATGTGAAAGATGAGTGTTAACCAAGCTCACTTGGTTAATGAAGGAAAGTTGGATGGAAATATTGCTTAACTGATCTCACTTAGTTGCCAAAGGATTTTCACAAATTTGTAGTGTTAAGTGAGCTTCTATTGGTTAACACAAGATATTGTTTCTAAGTTAGTTTCTACCAAGTTGGGTGGACTAATGAGGGATTTTCTTATTTTGACATATTAAGCTTAATTGGTTTTTCTATTGATTCTAGCTGATTGAGGTGATGAACATTAATTATTATAAGTTGCATTTGAGCTGACTTGAAAATATGAAAGATATAAGTATAAGGTCAAGATGTAGTTTCAAAGTGTGAAAGTATGAAGATGTAATGAATGTATTGAAGATGAGAAGAGGAAGCAAATTTGAAGGATAAGTAGAATATCCTTATGGAGAAAAATAGCTATATTTGATTAGGAAGGATTAAGTACAAGCTAGAACAAAGATCTGTAATCAGAAAATTTAGTTGCATTCAAATTAGGTCATCTCATTGTTACTCTCTAACTATTGTAGCAGTGATCTAAATCTCCTAATAGAGTTGGCTTAACAACTATTTGTAAATCCTCTAACAAGGCCACTCCTAATAGGGTGATTAATTCCTTTAATAAGGTCACACCTAACAATGTGTTTTGTAACCTTTAACAAGGTAGGCTCCTAACATGGCTCACTTCAGAAGAGTGAAAATAGTAACTAATTGCAATTGGTGGTTTTTCCCAAATTGAGTTTCCACATTAAATCTTGGTGTCAAATGTGTTCATGCTATTTTATTTTATATGTTTACAACTAAGTTAAAGTAATGGTACTCATAGATAACATCTAAATTTTGTATGTTAAGAATTTACTAAGCACATTCAATAATTACCAAGTTACAACATTTTATGAATGTTTACCGAGTATCAACATATTCAGTATTTAGTTTGTTGTTTGTACTGACATCTAAGGGATATGGGATTTATTTTAGTAGTAACTAATTCACTCCTCCCCTCTTAGTTACTCCTCTTATATTTCAAAAAAATGTGGGTCAAAGGCAAGTGATACACCTATTTCACCTAGATTTTAGGGACATTGCTATATCTATAAGAAATATGGACATATAGCTCAAGAATTCATATCCGAGACACAATCCAATTGGACATCTAAGAAGAAAGTACATGCACCTAAGTAAGGTAACTCTTACAATTAGGATTACAACACATGGTATAATTTTCATTATTGTAGAAAATATGGATACATTCCATAAAATTTTATGAGGACACATTTAAGAGGAAATTACAAGAAATGGTTGAATGAGAGCTTAGTTTTCTTTAGTTGTCACTAGGTTGGACATGTTAGTAAGAATTGTAGGACCTAAACACCAACACCAAGAAATGGACACATCAAAAGAAAAGTACAAATTTAGATAGAAAAAACAAAGAAGGAGATGAATCAAACCTAGAAAAAGAAAGTGGAAGTTGGAAGTAGTAAATCAAGTATGGATGAGATGACCCAATTCAATAGATCAAGTGATCATATCACATCCAACTAAGAAAAGAAGCTATGTGAGGAGTACACTTGAATGAAAAAAAAGATATAAGTTCCTAAAAAGAAATGTGATTAAATGTCCATATATGCATAAATCAAGATGCACTAGGACATATCTAAGTGAAGAATAGAGAAAAATAATTCATATGCATATTAGATGCCAAGTAATAGTGTTATGGTCTATAGCAACCAAGTGATGTCATAAGAACTAAATGCTCATATAAAACCAAGGTAATATGTTAGTCAAGCTAAGTAATGGAGATCGAGTATTTGAAGAAAAGAAGGGTGAATACAATGACAGTAAAGGTTGGGACAATTGTGATGTACTTACTTTAGTACAACACATTTATTGTAGACCTAATTTGATAGATTGAAGGTGTATATCAAATTTTTGATGTTCATTTTTTTATTTACAAAGAAATTTAGTGCACACATGCAATTCTAAGGTGATTAAAGGGAATTTTAGTGAAATAAAAAGTGAATCACAACATGCCATTAGAAGATTTAAAGAATTAAGGTTTGGGATGTTGAGTTAAGTTGTTTTCAAAATTATTGAAGTTATTTTGTTAAACCCCAACTTTCAAAGTGATGTCTACTACATCTCTATTTGGAAAGAGATGTTGAAGGAAAGAAACACACAAATTGTGAGGAATGAACAATGTCCTCCATCCAAATTCATGGCTTACTCTAACATTGCAATGGCTAGAGATGCATCTTATGTCTTGTCATTGATTTTGCCTAGAGTCTTGATGGTTCACAATGTTCGGTCATGTTACATGTGTATGATTGCATAGATTAGAGACTATGAAGTACGAGTTTCTTATGACAAGCTATGTGATAATGGAATTCCAAAAGATGAAATTAATATTGTTGTTGAGAAAGGGCTTACTCATTCCCTAGCATTTCCAAAGGTATTCAAAGTGGAATGGATAAAGATTGTACCAAGCTAAGTATATGACATAAAATTATGGTTGGAAGTTGGGCTTGTTAAGATCAATAAAGAAATTATTCACCAAGTTATTGGTTATCCCACCCTAGATAGAGTAAAGATGATGAGAAGTGCAATGAAGAATGTTGTTCAGTATCAAATGAAGGCCAAGTGGAATGGTTGAGGAATTTTTATTGATGGAATTGAAGATCTTATTATTGAGTTTGTAGTACATGTAATTGCACACAAGATATATCAATCAATCTAGCTGAGTAATGTTTCATGCATCACATTCAACCTAGGTTAAAAATATGTAAAGAAAGATCACATCTATGGCCTAGCCAAGCTGCAATTGTAACAACTATTAGAAAATATTGGAGCAATTTGGAAGACCACAAACACTTCATGTAAGTTTGGATCTTTTCTAGTAGTCTATATATTTTTCTATGTGCAAAATTTATTTCCTTTTGTTGGCATAGTTGTATGGGATAGGACTAGACCAGTCATTGGGAAAATCAATATTTTCATCAAGCAATTAGGTAAAAATTTTGAGACCATTATGGATAACTATTTGATGATTTTAAGGGGAAAATAAAGAATAGAATAAGGATCCCACAATATTTGGTGGATCATTACTATGAATACATTTTCTTCATGGTAGATACATATTTTATATATGTACAAACAGTGCTACCTAGGGTTACATGGTTAATACTAATACAATATGAAGTAAATGTAGATGAAATCATTGCAATAGTTGTTGCATTGTTACATGAAGAAATATACAATAATATTGAGCCTTTCAAAAATTATGAGGCAGCCCGAATTATAATGTTAATACAGACCAAAGTGCCCAAGCTAGATAGGAAATGAAACAAGATGATAGAAAATCTTGAGTACAAGCTTGGCAAATGACCAATTCAGACAACATAGTGAAAAGGCAAAGATGAATAATATGATAATGAAGAAGAAGAAGATGATGATGATGAAGAATCAAATGGTAAGTTTCCAAGCCCAAGGTAACCAAATAGAATAAAATTATCATTGTTGATCCTCAAGTAAAGAAGGGTCTAAAGGAAAATGTAAAGAAGAAAGTTACACCTCCTAAACCTAAGACAAAGAGGAGGATAATAACAAGATCTAAGGTAGCTCAACCCCTGGCTGCTAAGACCAAGAAAATTCCAACAAAGATGAAACAAAAAAAAGGGGCTAAGAGAAGTTTACCAAAGAGGCCATGAAGAAAATTGATTGTCACACCTAATGAGTAGAAGGACAAAGAAGAGTAAATTAAGTATGATGATTTGATCAAACTTTAGATTGTACCCAAATGACATCCTATGATAATTGATTAGGTATTCTTAAGGATTTTAATAATAAATTAGATGTAAAGTGGAAGTGGGCATTATCCACTGAAAGGAAAATAAGGTAGACCACATTGGCCCAAAGTATGCTTTAATTAGGGAAGACACATATTTCTATTTCCCTAAGGGATTTTTCCAAGGGATTTGTTCCAAAAGTAAGAGCATACAAATTTTTTAAGAATAAATAAGAAAAAGTTGAGAAATAAAGAATTTTGATATAGAAGAAATCATTTGGATTGTTACTTCTATTGGTAGAAAAAGGAAAAGAGGAAGAGGTAAAATATTCTATAGAATTAGATAATCAAGATGATGATGGGATTGAGATATTAGAAGAACAAGTGAGGAAGTTAGTAGAGGGTAGTGAAAAACAAGATGTTGTCACTGTAGATGATGTCCCTAATTCATCACCATAGAACCAAAAAATCTTAACTAAGGAAGATTTGAAAAGTGTTGAAACAAATGCATTAGACACTTGTCTTCCATGCACCAATCTAGTTCTATTACAAATAAAACATTATCCACAAATTGAAAATGCATCAACTAATGGTATACAAGTTACATTAGAAACAATTGTTCCAGACATGAGTGTCGAGCAACAAGGTAAGACCATCATTGTACTACCAAATTTCATGCTATTGAAGTGAAAAAAGAAGAAAAATGTGAAGTGGAACACTATGCTCAATATATCTCAAAGGGAGCCAAGGAGAAAAAAACATCTAAGCTAGTAGATATTGAGAAGCTTAAGGAGCAAGAGGCTATCCAAGCTCTTATTCAAGTGTTGAGTGTTGTTCACACTAATACATTAACTATTACACATATTGAATAGGTTACATCAACTAAATAGGAGAATAACTCCATTGAAAAATGTACACCTAGACTAAATTCAAAGGGGAGTCAACTGAAAATATCACTATCGAGTGACAACACCTTGTTGGAAATCAGAATTGCAATCCTATTTTGATTACCATTTTAAACTTTTGAGTAATTTTAAGCCCCTATAAGGACTTTTAATGGATGTGTAACCAACTATCTTTAGAAGGCCTATGAGGTGTTTCATGTTTCTAACACCTTGCATTTAGTGTATACATGTATCTCATGATGATAAATTTCCATACTGAGTCATTTTGTGAAGTTTCGTTTTGAGAAATGTTTAGATCCACATTTTGGCCCAAGTGTCAAACAATGACAAGAACCAAAGTTTGCATTTTAATATATTGCGGCCAGTTAAATTTCATGAATGTCCTCTTTGGGAGTGTTTATTATTCATATCAGAGAACTTACATTTTAATTTTCAAGTCATTTTGATATGTTTTGACAAGGTTTTGAATCCCTCAAAGTCGGTTGTTTACTGTTGTCATGTTGATGCAAATTGTTTAAAATTCTAGGAGACCCTATTTGAATAGTTGTAACTTTGGCCAAGTTGACCAAAATGAGAAAATTTCTTTTGTATTTTACTATAGAGGTTGAATACTTTTTGGGTTTCAGATTTGAGCCTATGAATAATCCATTTGACTAGTTTTCAAAAGTGATTCCAAATTCAATTTGTAAAGTTTTACTAGTGTCATAAAGTGTAGATTGATTAGTAGACCTATTCAAGATGTCATATCTCTAAATTTGTGATTGTCTGAACCAAATGGATTGTACCATTATGTTCTACTCTAAGAATTCTTGAAGTGTACCAGTTTTCAAATATTAACAAATTTGTCTGCACACTTTCCTAGGTCCATTCCATTTGTGAAAATCCTTGTCCTAGTAGTATCCCCAGTTCTACAATTGTAAGTACCCCACTTTGACCACTCGCCAAATTCTCTGAGTTATTTTTCACGAGACCAAATAAAGATTTATATTGTAGTAAACCAATGTCCCAGTTTTTGTGCCCCCAAGTGTCTGTTTGACATGTTTTTGAAGCCAAAACTAAACACACTTTATTTTTTCTAATATTTTTTCTTACAAGAAGTTTCATGAAGGCAACTTTGATGGTAAATATATTTTGACTAAGTGATCATAAGGAGGCAAGATTTTGCAAACAGAAAGAATTTGCACCACATAATGTAAATGTGATATCTTAGGGCTCAATCAGGGGTTTTGGTCAATTTTTAAGGCTAGTTAGGGAACCCTTGGCACAAATTTGGTAGTTGACAAGAAAGGATGAGATGAGTTTTAAAATATTCAATCAATGATCAAATTTTTTTTTCAATCACTACAATGAGTTTAGAAAGATCTAATTGAGGATTCAAGTTTTCTAATTTGAAATGTTTTTTAGTTGGACCCACTTTGGGGCCCGACTGATCTCATCAAACCAAAAAGGCATTGTTGGAAGTCAAAGTATCTTCAAAGGTTCATAGTTAATCATTAAATAGTTTTAGCTTTCATATATCATCTTTTGAGATCAAATGGATGTGTAGGGTTAAGTATACATTAGATGATAGTAAGAGAGAGAGGCTACTTTGGCCACAAAGAGAAAGGATAGTTTACCTTTACTTAGTGTTCATTTGAGGCTTGACCAATTTTAAATTAAGAGTCAAACCTTGCCATGTGTGAATTCATGTTTTAAAAATGTAAAATGGAGGGGATGGTTTCAAGGAGTTGCACTTACCTCTTTAATAATATGGGGTTCCCAAAGAGAGTGGTTTCTTTCAGTTACAAATAGAGAGGAACATGATTATATATTCAAATGCTATTGTTGTATGGAGTGGCCTTTCCCTTTTCTTTGTATAAAACCTTTTTCAAGAGTTAATGTGTCATCAATTTTATCACAGTGGGATAAAACTTGAAGCTGGGAAGTAGCCACACATCACTCACTTCATGTTTCTAACTAAGGATAAAAATATTCCACCCTTGTTCTCACTCCCAAACCATTTCAAAATGCAACACAAAATTAATAGATTATTACAAATAGTCATGACAGCCTGGCTTGCTCCCATGAGGATTGGTGAGGAAAGAAACACAAATCAAAACGGAGAAAATGTTCTTCAAACCTTTTACCATACAAATCATCTAGTTGTAAAAGAGGTTGAATGTCAAAAATGACTCCTTTATATACCAAATACACATCCATGTTTTAGAGTGAGGAGCACATTGAAAACTGGAAGACACACGATATCTTCTATCACAAGACCACAAGCTAGGACTTGAAAATGAAAAGGAGAGAATACTTTAGGCAGAAGGCTTTGTTGACAATTGGCTGATGAAAATTTGTAATTATTGTCATTTATCTCAATACATGATGTACATGCTTATAGGAAACCTTAAAAATAAAGATACTTAGCTTTTGGTACTCAAAAAATTGTTTAAGTATGAATTTGATTTATAGTAGTGTATTGTTTTGTATGTAACTTGTTACTAACATCATATTACAATTAGCAAAGTTGGATGGAGATTGTATACATGTTAAAGATGATGTGTATAACCTTGAATGTTAGTACAATCTATATGGAAAAGATATATTCACATTATACCATTGAAACAAAATATCATAATTAAATGTAAAGGAATTATTTTGTTTACAAAATAATTACTTGATCAATTAGGGCTGCCATCTTGGATGTTTACTCTAAGTTGGAAAAGCATATTATGGTATTAGCTGACCTAGCAAATTTTTTTGGAAAGGCATGGTATTTATGCAAAGGACATCTTGTGAATTCAAATGAGGAAGTGTAAGTGTAAGTTGTGTTGAGAAATTGTATGCGAAATTTTGTGAAGCGATATATGCGAAGTTTTGAGAAGCTATGTTTGTGATGCAAGATTGAGCTAAAGATCAGAGATCAGTCAAGAAATAAGTTACAACACCTATATACTAGAAGACTAATTACTTGTTTGGGCAATGAGCTCTTCTTGTAATTGGAAGTGCATGTTTGGAAATTGGGCTCATCTTGCATCTACTATACTACAACTCCTAATAGGGTTGGAATCTCCTAAAAGGGATTCAAAGTCTCCTAATAGGGTCCATCCTCTAACAAGGAACATATATATTAGTATATTATCTAGTGGGTGTCATCCCCACTAGGGTTTTCCCTAGGCCAAGGTTTCTCTAGTTAACAAAATATGGTGTTATGAGTTATCTTTGTGCATGGTTACTATTATTGTTCAACATTACTTGTTTAATTTGTTATTTATGGTTCAAAGTAATAAATAACATTCAATTGGTGACTAAAGTTTTTAAATTAGTAATTCAAACCCCCCCCCCCCCCCTCTTAGTAATTCCTATTTCTAACAATTGGTATCAGAGCACAATAACTTAGAAGAGGCTTAATAGCTTGAGTAAGATCCCTATGGATATGGAATAGCTAATGAAGAACCTTGAAAAAGCACTTGAAAAAATTTATCTCCTTACTAAAGAAAGAGATAAGATGAAGGATTGATATTAAGTCTCCAAAGTATATATTGGATAGTTGAAGGATAAGATTGAACATCTCAAATCCAAGCTTGAATTTATTGAATCTGAAATTAGTGATGATGATTATTCAAAGCTAAAGACAAAGTACAAAATCTTGAAGCATGAATTAAATATTACCAATAAGTTGAATTTAAGGAGTGATCCTAGCAAAGCTGAATCTTATTTGAAGACTAAGAATACAAATCTTAGAAAAAGTCTAGCAAAGAAAACATCTGAATTAGAAACATTGAAATAAGATTATGAAGAAATTCATAAGTACAACACTATTGTGAAAGGTGAACTAACTCAGTGCAAGAAAAAACTTGAGAAGCTTTCTTCTAATAGAGAAAAGCTTGATGATTCAATGTCAATATAGAGACCTACTTATGATAAGACTAGTCTTGGTTATCTATTTAACATGTTTGCAAAGAAACCTAAAAATAGATCAGATCCAAAAGAAAAAGATAAATCTGATGATAAGATTGAATCTAGTCAATATTCTAATAAACCTAAAGAAGTTGGACAAGACAAGGAAGTTGAGATATTAGATAAACCAAAGCAAGTGGAATCTCCTAAGGAAACCAAGTATGAATTTAGAGGTAAGTGTTTTTCATGTAATGAAATAGGTCATATGAAAAGAGAAAGCACAAATAATTCATTTAATCATGTTAAAGATTTTTGTTGTCATAATTCTCATGGTATGGGTCATAAAGCAATTGATTGTACGAAACCTAAATATGATAATGATAGAAGGAATAGTAGAATGTTTCAAAATACTAATCCTATAGATAGAAGAAGATCTAATGAGAGGACATCAAGAGAAGGAAGACCTTATGAAGGAAGAAGACAAGTTGTGTGTTATAAGTGTAACAACTTTGGACACATAGCTTAGAATTGTCATGCACTTGTTGATCAACAAAATCCTAGAAGCAAAACTCTATTATGTCAGTTATGCAACAACTTTAGACATATAACAAAGTATTGCAGAATGGATAGAAACTTCAAATATAGAAGGAACAATGAAAGAAACTTTAGAAATAGAAGGAATGATGGAAGAAACATCAGAAATGATAAAGGAACCATGAAAGGAACTCTGTAACTAAGAAAGACAATGAGGAATAAATAAATGTAGTCAGTGAACTCTGAGAAGAACTTAATGAGGCATTCATAAAAGGATTAGACATCTCAAAAGAAAACTTAGAAGATAGTGAGACAGGATGATCAAAGTCAGTAATCAAATTGGATTTAATTAAGTTGAATTAAGCTTGTTCATAGCACCAGAATTTGAAACTTCATCTAGAGATTGAACTAGAGGTATCAAAGTTGGGAAAAGGTGTATCGAGGTAAGTTTAGATGGTATCTAAGCTTGCTTTAAACTTGGAGCTTATCAAAACTAGTTACAGAGGAATTAAGAGTTATTGTTATTATAGAGAAAGTTAATTCTATAGTAGAAGATGGAAACTATGTTTTTACAAAGAATTTTGTGGAGAGAATAGTCTTGAAGCATTATTATGATACAAGGAAGCTATGGTAAACTTTGGGTAGCATTTGAAGATCAAAAAAAGATTATCAAATAGATATTTGATTTTAGAATGTAGTTGATAGCTTTTTCATGTTTGCAAAGTATGTAATTGATGCAAGTTCAAATTGAATAAATAAAATGGAGTATAGATTTGATTACCACTATTAGAAATAGATAATACTGAGAGGGGGTGTGAATCAGTATTTTTAATCTTCTTGCACATAGTTGAATATTATTAATTACTTTATCATGTGCATAGGAAAATAAACCAATAATGCTAAACAATATGAACAATCATACAAAAAGAGAGATCATAACACCATTTTTTTTAACTAGGGAAACCTTGGCCAAGGGAAAACCCCAATGGAGATGAAACCCATTAGATGATTCACTATATAAAGAATCTGGTTAAGTATATCAATCCTTTTAGGAATCTATGAAGCATGTATAGTGGTTTGAGTCCTAGTTAGGAGATTACACCTTGTTAGAAGCCTCAACCTTATTAGGAGTTGCTTCAACACTATTAGGAGTTGATGGATCATATACAAATGTGTTCAAGAAGAGCCCACTACCCTAACATGCAACTATACAATAAGTTCTTCAAGAAATAAGTATACATGCAATACTGAGTTATTTTTTGTACTTCACAATTATTCTGACTAATGATTCTTCACACAAGAGAGATTGTGAAAATATTAATCTACAACATATCTTTTTATCATATAGCAAAGTATCACATTCACTTGTTACTTGCATTTCACAAGATCATAGCAACTTCACAATTATTGATCATTGAATCATCACCCACTTTTCACTTCCACACTTTAACTTCAAAAATAAAGTTCTTTACTTATACAAAACATTTTAGTAAATTCTTCCTTAGTCTGCTCATATAACATCATTAGAGTTAGCTCAACAAGAAATTATAACTTAAAAAAATAAATCAAATTGTTAAATACATTATGCTAATATGCTCTATTTTGTGTTGTGTCATCACTACATCACTAATTCCTTCATAACTCAAACTTGGTTTACTATACATACATGTGCACTAGTATATGTCACCATTATGACATCATGCATCTTTGGTCAACTGCACAAGAGAATATTCTATTATTATCAAAATTGTTCTACTGTTGTAACACTATTTGATACTTAGACAATTTTTCCTTCACAAGTGAAAATGACTAATTTGAAAAATAAATATGTTTCCATAAATGGCAACCATAACTTACCTTATGTGATTGATTGGACATATTACCAACAATCTTCCCCTTTGGCATTGATGGTAACATTTTGGGAAAATTGGCTAAGTCCTAAACATGTTGTCATACCAATCAAAACAAATAGTTATAACATAGTTAAAACATTTGTATTCATGTTATAAAAGAGGTTTACATCCCTTATAACTTCCTATTACAACTTATTTCTCCCCCTTACATATTACAATTACTTGTAATAGAATTTTCCATATATCTCCCCCTTTGACATCAATGACAAAGATATCAAAAAGAGATTGTCAAAAAATCTAGTAGCTGCACATCAAAACTTGGAAAAATAGTCGCTGAAATTGGTCTTCAATTTCTCAAAGTATTTCTTCCAACTATCCTTCAATGCACACATAAAGCATATGTTTCCAATTCTATTGCATTTAAGTCTGTAGCCACAAATTTGTCATATGAAGATTTTGTTGACAAGTATTCTTCCAATTGATTTTCTAGCAATGTTATCTAAGGGAATAAGTGTACTCTCAAAAGAGTGAACTTCTTCAAAATTTTCTCCTTTTCTACTTGTATTTCCCTTATACTGAAGTAGTTGTATTCTATGCTCAATGGTGTCTACTTTCTAATTCTACTTCAAAAAGTTGTTAGCGACTGTCTAAAGCTCAGTCAATTTCTCCTTGATCTGACCAAAAAATTCTTTTAGATGAATGTATGCTAAGTTGCACTTAGCATAAGCCTATTTTCCTTCCTCTATACACTACCTTAGTTCTTTAATACATATATTCAAAGTTTTTATATCATTTCTCATATTAGTGCACATGGTGTTTAGAAGTTTATCATTGTGCTCGGTCTATGCTTGAATGATAGCCACATACATGAGTGTAGTGAACTCATCATCAAAGGCTTTGCACAAAATTGTTGCATGTTATTAAATATCTTCTAGGGTATCAATAGGGCATACTACCTTCTCCATCTTGTCCAAAACTATAGTAAAAGTCTTTTCAATTGACTTGACTGATTTCTTCTTATCAAGAAATTTTCTCAGAGAAGATATAAGATTCTTCACTTCATCTTCTTCATTAGATTGAGCTACTGCTATTGTTTGGGTAGGAGTAGTGGAAATTCCTATTGCTACTATTACTGTCAAAGGCACACTTGGGGTACCTACTTCAATGCTAGTCACCATATTCTGTGCATCTTCTCTAGTAGGCTCCTGATCCTTTTCTTCATCAAAGCTACTATAATCCACAATATTTCCAACAATGCTAGCACCAAAATCCTTGAATGGATCCTCTATTTTGCAACTGTCACTTTGGTGTTATCTATTTGCATAGATTCACTACCAATAGTGATGTGTGGTGAAGAGATTGATGTCACTGCTAGTTCAAAACTATGAGGAGGACTGCAAGCTATAGGACTATCTTCCTTTGACTACACACTCTCATCAAGTGTCTGTCTAGCTTCTTCTTGCTGCACACTTACTTTAGGCATCTGGCTTGCCTCCTTTATCTGTGCACTATCTCTAGGCATCTAACTTGCCTCCTTTACCTATGCACTTACCTTAGGCATAGTAGACATGAATGAAACTATAGCCTTTTGAGTTTCCTTATTAACTTCCTCATAATTTCCTCCCATGAGGAGAATGGATCTCTTCTTATGTCTCAACAATGGTGCTATACCTTTCAAAATTTCTTTTATATCTTCCTCATTATTTACAGTACATAAATTTCTCACTATATTCATTCTTATTTGTTTATCTTCTTCTAAAACTCTGCTCTTCCTATTTAGCAATCTATTAAACAAATCTTTGGGTATCTGCCATTTTATACTATGAAATCTCTTATCTTTTAGAATCATGTTCCTAACTACAACATTTTCTAGCTATCTTCTATCAATGTTATTATATAAATCATAGTATTTATTCAAATGTACAAAATTTTTATCATTAATGATTAGCATGTTTATATTTTCTACCTTAGGCTTTCATGCTTTGTGCCCTACTGATGTCTTAGCTTCTTGATCAACTACTTCAACTAGTCTGTCACCAGTCTCCTTCTCAGATTCAAATGAGCTAATCTATAAAGTTCTTCTCCTTTTTCTTGGGCCACTAGTAGTTTGCTTCACTCTCCTTTTAGGAGGGGTTATGATCCTTGTAGACTTTCTTGTAGTAGATATTTCTCCTATCATTACTGGTCTTCTTGGAGGTTGCTATTGTGTAACTACTACATAAGGCATAGTAGGAGTCTGTGCACTTGTTTGGGCAACTGTGACCTCTTTAGTAGGTCCTACCACTATAATGGGTGTAGGGGTTAAAAGCTCAATTTGGCCACTAGTCTTCATCTCCATAGCTATTCCCTTTACCTCATCAAATTCTTTCCTAGTCACCCTAAATTCTTTGAAAATAGAATCAATAATTGGTTTTCTTAAAGGTTTCTATCATGAAACTACTGCATAAGGCATAGTAGGATTCTATGCACTTGTTTGGGAAACTGTGGCCTCTTCAGTAGGTCCTACCACTATAATGGGTGTAGGGGTTAACAGCTCAATTTGGCCACTAGTCTTCATCTCCATAGCTAATCCCTTTACCTCATTAAATTCATTCCTAGTCATCCTAGATTCTCCACCTTTTTTTTGGATTCCTTCATTACTTGACTAGTTTTAACTTCTCTCATTTTCTCAGTATATGTTCCCCATCTAGGACAATTGGAATCAACTTTAGAATGAATGATTATCTGTGCATACCCTTCAATCAAATACTCACTCATCTCATATCCCATAGGTTCAGTGAATTTCACTCGAGGAACTACTACCTCAATACATGTGAAATCTATCTCTACCATAAAACATAATTCATCCTTATACTTTTCTACTAGTTCTGGAGGTATCCTATACCTTTGCTTCATTTCTATTTGAAAAGACTTCATTATTCTATCAATGTCACTATCTCTGACTACTTCAGGTCTTAACTTATAAGCTTGAGTGATATGCTGCATTGCACACTCATTTTCATTCCAAATTGTGACACTAGGAAACTTCTTAGTAGCATATAAAAATATGTGTGTTAATAGGGATTCAAATCTAAAAACTACACTCCTTGATTTCTTGAATCTTGATATGTTATCCAACAATTGTGTTCTGATAATATTGTAGATGTTAACTTCTTCACCTCTTACTACCAAGTAAGCTACATGAAGAAATCCTACAACAATTGAATCTATCCTAGATCCATGATTATACTTATATCCCAAAATCTTGCAAATGAGTCTCACTCCATCATCTTGAATTGAGTTGAGTTTCATGTTCCTCCCATCAAAATATGCATTGAGATTTGCCTCAACAAGTTTTCTCACATTCTTCATGTTTACTAGATTATTGCTTTGATTGCTTAAACCTGTGGCCTTGTGAATTAGGTCATTGTCAATACAAATGATAGAATCTCCCAGCCATAGAAAATCATCATGTACTCTACTAAGAATTATCCTTGTCCATTCATTATTGTTAAAATTGTGTAGAACATATGCCTAACTAGGTTAAGTCATTCTAGAAATCTATGTTCAAGTTTCAATGAAAAATCATTATTGCACATCTTCTCCAAATCCTTATGAATCTCTGAGTCACCTATGCTTTCAATCTTACAGTGAATGTATCCTCTGATATCTTTTCTATGAAGAACATTTTTTGAAACTCATGAAAATGCTCCAATGGGGTCATCGAGTAAAGAAACAAATGGGTGTTTCTTGAAATTGTACCTAGGCCTATTGCTTACATTATAAACTTCTTGTTTTTCCATTCTTGAAAGATTGTGCTCAATAATTTAGAAAATGCCTCAATTTTGCATACTAGGGTTTTTTGTGACTTCACGTGATTGTAATGTTCTTAAATTCTCCAAATCTCACTTCAATCTCACACATAAACTTCATACAAGAAAATTATGTATGCAAGTTAGTTTGCATCCTTTAAATCTTTTGCAATCCATACTATGCAATAAATGCATATCTTCCATAAGTTCAGTTTACTATCTCTATGCAATAGAGAGTTTAATCTTCTTAAATATCCTCATCCTAACCTTTTTAGGTAATGAACACTTCACTATAGACTTCTCACAATGTCTACTACATGTTGTCAACTATGCAACCTTTGATACTTCCTCTAACATTAGTTATCAACAATTGATACTCTGTTCCATTGAGAATGCTCAATTCTGGTGAGAAGAGTCACAAACAATAAGTGACTTCATCATCCTATCAAGTATATCTTGTAGAACTATATGAGAACTTTCTAGCTCTTTTGCCTCTACAAATGATTCCTTTAATTCATTTGTCTATTCTTTTATTTCATTTCTTCTATTATTTCTTTTATAATTCTAATTCCTATTTAGGTCTCTTTTGTCCATTTTGCAAAACCTCACTATGTCTCCAAAGTTATTACATAACTAATAGATAGGTACATTTTCTTTCTTTACATTTAGATTGTTAAGAGGTGCTCTAAAATTCCTTGCAATGTGTCCAAGATTCTTGCATCTATAGAAAAAAATCTATCTTCTTTCTCCACTTTCATTACTGTGAGATCTTTTTCTATTTCCTATGCATCCTACTATTTGCATTATCACTATCAATTTTAGGTTTCTTATAATCAATTGTATAATGACCATATCCATGACAGTTATGACAATAAAATTTTGAAATATGTTTGAAATGTTGGATACAATTGTTCAATTGTGTGTTGTCTTTGATGTCACACAAATATTATATTATTCATCAGATAGAGTCCATTGAGCTTAGATGGTCAGTAAGGAAAAGAACAGTGTCTACCAAGCTCAGAAGGTTAGCAAGGCAAAGGACAGAGTCTACCGAGCTTAGATGGTCAGCAAGGCAAAGGATAGAATCTACCAAGCATAGAAGGTTAGTAAAGAAAACTTGCAGTATCTACCAAGTAAACAATTTTTACCAAGCTTTCAAGGTAATCAAAGAAATTTAGTTCTTACTGAGCTCACTCGGTCATCAAAGGAAATGTGGCAAAAGTAGTTCTTATCGAGCTCACTCGATCATCAAAGAAAATGTGGCAAAAACAGTTCTTACCGAGCTCTCATGAAGGAATTCAATTCTTACTGAGTAAACTCAATAGCCAAAGGATTTTATAGATATTGCAATGTTAATTGAGTCAAGAAGGTTAACTCGAGAAATTTTTGGAAGCAGTATTTACTGAGCAAGGTTGGCCAGTAAAGGATTTCACTGTTTTATGAAATAACATTTATTTGTTTAGAGTAATACTTGTAGCCAACTGATGTATGGTTTATTGGTAAATGTAACATGTAATTGGGTTGACTTAAAAATCTAAATGATATAATTAAGAGGTCAAGCTATGAATTCTAAGTGTGAGTGAGATCGAAATGGAATTAATGTGATATGAGGATTGATTATTGTGGAAGTGAATTTGAAGGATGATCAGAGATCATTGAGGAGCAGCAGAGCCATATTTGATCAAGGAGGATCTAATGATGTAGAACAGAGACCTATAATCAGAAAATTCAGTTGCATCTTGTTCAGCTTAATTCATTGTTTCTTTCTAACAATTGTACCATTAATTTCAAATCTCTTAAAAGAGTTGGTTTAATAGCCATTTTGTAAATCCTCTAACAAGGTGACAGTTCAATTGAATTGTTCTAAAGACCTCTAGCAAGGCCACTCCTAAGAAGGTGATCAAAATCCTCTAACAGGGTCACACCTAACAGTGTGTATTGTAACCTTTAATAGGGCTCACTTCAGAAGATTGAAAAATTAGTAACTAGTTACTTTGTGGTTTTTCTCATATTGGGTTTCCACGTTAAATCTAGTGTCTCTTGTGTTCATTTTGTTTTTAGTTACATGCATGAATTCTTGAAGATAAGTAATAGTTTAATTTATCGAGTTACAATATTTGTTTACTGAGTATCAATAGTAACTAGATCTTTAAAGATATCTAAGGGATCTATGGATTAATTTTTGTTAGTAACTAATTCAGCCCCCCCCCCCCCCCCCTCAGTTACTCTATCTTTAATCCCAACAATTGGTATCAAATTTTTTGGTGCTTACAGGAAAAGATTTCAAGGATCTAAGCTAAAGATTAGGATGCCTTACAAGAGGGAAATTCCAAGACTTAATAGGGACAACTTCTTAGCATAGCAAGGATTGATGAGACTTCATCTATCTTCTATTGGTGATTTAGGATTGAAGTATCTTGATGAAAAATATGAAGAACCTATTGGTACATTATCTATCAATGATATTGTTGAAAAGAAGACTCACAATAACATGATGATAGATATAGCATCTACCCTGAGTTATGAAGAATTTGATGATATCAAAGATTGCAAAACTATCTTTGAAATGTGGAACAAGCTGAAAGAGATCTATGGAGGAGATGATAATGTGAGAAGAGCCAAAGAAAAAAGTTTGAGAGGTCAATTTGATTAAATGAGGATGAGAGAAGATGAAAAAATTGCAAAATATGTTGAAAGAGTCAAAGCATGTGTTAGTGCTATCAAAGCATCTGGAGGAGATATCAAGGAGGAGACAGTTATAAGTAAAGTTCTAAGAACTCTACTTCCCATATATGCAATCAGAGTCTTTGTAATTCAAGAAAGAAGATGTGAAGCAAATCATAAGATAAATTTGGAAGCCATAGTTGGAAGATTGACTACATTTGAGCTAGACAACTATGATAATTATGTTCTAGCTGAAAAGAACATTGAATCAACATTTGAAGACAAGCTTTCACTCAAAGAAAAAGGGAAGAGGACAAAGGATCCATAGTTAGATAGTGATGAAGAATCAGAACAAAGTTCAGAGAGTGATCTTGAGGTGGTTGAAGCTCTACTTGCAAGGAAATATTCAAGAGGCAAAGGGAAATAATAAGGTAAGGTTCCTCTAATCTATTTTTCTTGTGAAGAAATTGGACATATTGCTACTAGGTGTCCAAATAAGTAGAACAAGGATGAGAAGAAAGGTCACAAGTACAATGGAAAGAAAGACTTCAAATCATTCAAGGATAAAGGTAAGACAACATGTTTCATGGCTAAATATTCTAATGATTCTGATGATGAAGAAGAAGATAAAATTATCTACATTGTTGTGAAAGATGAGTCTGATAATGATGAAGAAATGACACTCATTTCTCATATGAGTAGAAATGATACATAGATCATAGATAGTGGTTGTTCTCATCACATGACTAGTGATAAAACTAAGTTTGAACACTTTGAAGACTATGATGGTGACAGTGTAAGATTTGGTAACAATGAACCTTATTGCATAAAAGAAAAAGGAAGAATCTCATTGACCAAGGAACTTGTATGTGATAATGCATATTGGGTAGAAGGACTAAAGCACAATCTATTGAGTGTGGCATAGCTACTCAATAATGGATTTAAAGTAGAATTCATGCAAGGAAAAGAAAGACTGCTGAATGAGAAAGGTAAGCTGATTGGATTAGGCACTCAAACAAGAGGTAACTTATTCTATCCTTAACTTGGTGAATGTTCATATTTTATTGCTCAAATTGAAGAAATTTGGTTATGGTATAGGAGGTTATTTCATGTAAACTTTGACAATTTGATAAAAATTAGTAAATTCAGGAAAGTAAGAGGCATTCCTAACATAAAGAAACATGAGGTTGGTCTATGCAAGAATTGTCAAATTGGTAAAATGGGAAAGAATAATTTTAAAAGCAAGAACTATCAGACTGAAGAAGTTCTATAAATTGTGCATACTGATTTGTGTGGACCTATTGGCATTGAAAGCTATACTCATGAGAAATTTTTCATTCTTTTTGTTGATGATTATTCAAGAATGATGACTGTCATGTACCTAAGAGAGAAATCAAAAGCATTTGAAAAGTTCAAGTGGTATTTGGCTAGAGTAGAAAAGGAAATAGGAAAAAGACTAAAATGCTTAAGATCTAACAGAGGTGGAGAATTCCTTTCACATGAGTTCAATAACTTTTGCATTGAAAGAGGAATCAAAAGACAAGTTTCAGCACCTGGAACTCCTAAACAAAATGGAATAGTGGAAAGAAGGAATAGATCTATCATGGACTGTGCAAGATCTTTAATGATTGAGAAAAGAATTGCTATCAAATACTGGAAGGAAGACACTAGCACTATAGTTCATACCTTGAACCGAGTACAGTTGAAAAAGGATTCATTCAAAACCCTCTATGAGTTATGGTATGACTACAAACCCAATGTAAGTTACCTAAAAGTATTTGGGAGAAAATGTTACATTTTGAAAGAATCTAAAAAAGGTAAATTTAATGTTAAAGATGATGAAGGAATATTTTTGGGATACTCTTGGAAAAGTAAAGCATATAGATGTTTGAACTTATCCACTCACAAAGTCATAGAAAGTGCACATGTGAGAGTTGATGAGTTTGTAGAAAGAACAAAAGAAGAAAGCAAAAGGAAACTTGAAGACTACATGAGATTTGTTTACATTGAACTTGATACAATACCAAATACATTTGTCAATCAAGAATCTTCAATTCCCAAATCTTCATTAATCGAGTCATAGGAAGTTCAAACTGATTCAGTACCTACCGAGCTGCAAGAACCTAAGTTACAAACATAAGCTACCAAGTCAACATCTACCAAGCCTGAGCAACTAGAATTAGAACCAAAAGTTGAAGCACAGAAGGTTAACCAAGAAAGTCACCTAAAAGGTAAGGAGCCTGTGTTAGCCAAGTATGTCAGGAAACATCATGCACTAGATCAGATCATTGGAGATAAATCAGAAGGAACAATGCCAAGAAGTAAGTTGAAAGGTACTTGTTTACTTGCTGATTTTGAACCTAGAAATGTCAAAGATGCACTAGAAAATGAAAGTTGGATTGAAGCTATGAATGAAGAGATAGAACAGATAGAGAAAAATAAAACATGGACTCTTGTACCTAGACCCAAAGACAAGAATGTGATTGGAACTAAGTGGGTATTCAGAAATAAGCTAAATGAAGATGGTAAGGTATCAAGGAACAAAGCTAGGTTGGTATGTAAAGGATACTCTCAAGAAGAAGGTGTAGACTATGGAGAGGCTTTTGCTCCTATTGCAAGATTGGAAGGTGTCAAAACCTTACTTGCATATGCTGCATACAAAGAATTCAAAGTTTATCAAATGGATGTCAAATCAACATTTCTCAATGGCATATTGGATGAAGAAGTTTACATTGAACAACCTGAAGGTTTTGTTGATCCACACAAAAAGGACATGGTTTACAAATTTCATAAAGCATTATATGGTCTGAAGCAAGCACCCAAAGCACGGTATGAAAGATTACATAACTATCTTATTCAAACTGGCTTTTAAAGAACTAATGATAATAGTAGTTTGTACATAAAGGAAGGACCAGATAATAAGATTGTTTTGGCAGAAATATTTGTAGATGATACTTTGTTCATAGGAAATGATGATCTTTGCAAATAATTTTTAGAACAAATGAACAAAGAATTTGAAATGTCAATGTTTGGAGAAATAAATTTTTTTGTTGGTCTTCAAATTCATCAAAGTAAGAATGGTATCTACATTACTCAATCCAAATACATCAAGGAGATACTAAAAAAGTTTGGTATGGAAGACTGTAAACAAGTTGGAACTCCTATGTGTACTAGATTAAAACTTACCAAGGATGATGAATCAAAAGAAGTAGATCAGACATTATATAGATCTATGATTGGAAAATTGCAAAAGAAAATCACATGATGGCAATCAAAAGGATCATGAGATACTTAAAAGGAACTAAAGATTATGGATTATGGTATAAAATTGGAGGAAATTTGGATTTAAAGGTGTTCACTGATGCAGATTAGGCAGGGAATGTTGATGATAGGAAGAGCACAAGTGGAGGAGATTTCTTTCTTGGAAAAAGGTCAGTTTCTTGGACAAGTAAAAAGAAAAATTGTACATCTCAATCGATAGTAGAGGCTGAATATGTTGCAGCAGCAGTAAACTGCTCAAGTATTGTGTGGTTCAAACAATTATTGGAAGGTATGAAGCAAGAAATCAAAGAACCTATTGTTATGTTTTGTGATAACACAAGTGCAATTAATATCTCCAAGAATCTAGTGATGCATTCAAAAACCAAACATATTGCCATAAAGTATCACTTTGTTAGAGAATTGGTACAAGAAAAGGAAATCAGATTGGAATATATTCATACAAAGGAACAAATTGCTGAAATATTCATAAAGCCTTTACCTAAGGATGCATTATTGTATCTAAGAGGTAAGTTAGGGGTCATTCCCCTATCTGAAGCTCACTAAAATACAATTTTAGTGATGCATCAACAAGAATAGAATTGAATATCTATTAGTCGATGTAGCAAACCAATGAAGATATTGCATATGAATTAGTACAACAAGTATAATGCTATTCAGTTGTTTTAAGTTTTCTTTGGCATGTGTTTTCAAAGAGGGAGAGTATAGTATCATATCTTTCTAAAACTTGCAAATAATAAGAGTTTATGTAAGAGGGAGAGATTATTATGAAAGAGGGAGCTTGCTATATTTGAAAAATAAAGTGAAGTATTCTATCAGTAAAAGACTTGTTTTCAAATTTCATTCTGCTATAACATGTTGTGTTGCCATCAATGCCAAAGAGGGAGATTGTTGGATACAATTGTTTAATTGTGTGTTGTCTTTGATGTCACAAAAATGTCATATTAGTCATTAGATAGAGTCCACCAAGATCAGATGGTCAGTAAGGCAAAGAACATTGTCTACCGAGCTTAGAAGGTCAGCAAGGCAAAGGATAGAGTCTACTGAGCTCAGATGGTCAGTGAGGTAAAGGACAAAATCTACTAAGCCTAGAAGGTTAGTAAAGAAAACTTGTAATATCTATCGAGTAAACAGTTGATACTGAGCTTTCAAGGTAATCAAATAAATTTAGTTCTTATCGAGCTCACTCAGTCATCAAAGGAAATGTGGTAGAAGAAGTTCTTACCGAGCTCACTCAATCATCAAAGGAAATGTGGCAGAAGAAGCTCTTACCAAGCTCTTGTGAAGGAATTCAATTACTCTATCTTTAATCCCAACATGAAAGACTTACCTTTGTAATTGGCTTCAGTTTCTTTAGGTTCATCACACCAGGAAAAAGATTCCTTTCTTTTCTTGTCCATATCTTGATCAGATTCTTTATTTTTCTTAGAATGAGTGACATTCTCTTTGTCCTTGGATGTATCATCTTTCTTGCTTAGACCCTTATTTCTTTTAGGAGAATCATGCTCTTTTCTCTCAATATATTTGTTGGTGGATTGTCCAAGAAAGAATCCAAGTCTAGTCTTATCATAACTAGGTCTTTCTATACATATTTATTCTTCAATCTTATCATTGCTAGTATATAATTTTTCAAGTTGCTACTTGGTTTGTACCAACTCACCTTTCACAATGGTGTTGTATTTTTTTTATTCTACATATTTTGACTTAATAAATTCCAATTCATATGTTACCTTTCTTAATTGGAATCTTGGATCTACATTTTCAACTTTCACTTTAGAGTCAATCTTTCCTCCATTTTTCTTAAGACTCAACTTAAGTTCAACTATCTTTAACTCATGTTTTAGGATCTTATTTTCTTTCTTAAGATCTTCAATGTCATCATCATTGGTTTTATTAGTAGGTCCTTTCTATTTTAGGTCATCAATTTTGACCATAAAAGCAAGATTTATTTCTTTAACACTGATCCTTCACTTCAAAGAAGGATTAGGAAAATCTTGGATTGCCAATCCACTTGCCTCCTAGACACTTATTTAGGCCTCCCCCTCACTACCAAGGAGGTGTCTAATGAATTTTGGAATTTGATTGTGGAGAGAATCCAAAAGAAGCTTGCAAGGTGGAAAGGGAAGATATTAAGCAATGCCAAAAAACTTCAATTGATTGCTGCTACCCTTCAAGGAATCCCTATTTATTTCTTATCCATATTTAAAATTAATCTTAATATGGCCAAGAAAATTGAGAGAATTCAAAGGAATTTCCTGTGGTTAGGGACTAAAGAGAAAAATAAATTGAATCTGGTCAACTGGGAGGAGGTATGTAAACCAAAAGCTAAGGGGGGGCTTGGGATTAGAAGAATGAAAGACCTTAATAAAGCTCTCCTTTAAAAAGTTGGATGGAGACTAGTAGAAGGAAACATGGGGTGGGGAAATATTATGAAAGCTAAATATTTATCTAATACCTCCTTTCGGTGGAACCTATATAATAATGACCTCCCAAGTGGTTTAAAGATCTAGCAGAACATTATTAGAAATAGAGGACTACTAAGAGAAGGATTGAGGTGGATTATGGGCAATGGTTTCAATATAAGGTTTTGGGAAGACAGGTGGACGAAGGGGAAACCACTTGCTTTAAGTAAATATAGTGGTTTAAAGGAACTCCTTAAGGAGGACATAGGGGTTAGAGTGGGAGACTACATTGATCAGGAGAGGAGATGGAAGAAGCTGTTGAAGGAGAAGTATCTGCAAGAGATAGGTATTCTCATAGAGGAACTGGAAGAACTAATAAAGGAACAGAGGATCCAAATGCTACCATAGGAAGATATATTTGCTTGGGATTTAACTCTGACTGGGAACTTCACTATCAAATCTGCTTATACCCTAATGTTCAGTAAGGAACTATGCCTAACTACGTGGAGTAAGGTATGGATTAGTAACCTTATACCTAAGATTAATTTCTTTTGGTGGACAGTTCAACATGGAAAAATCCTAACAATCAATAATTTGAAAAAAGGGGATTCTACATAACAAACCATTGCTACCTTTGTAAACAAAAGGAAGAAAGTATTTACCACCTTTTCATTGAATGTCAGTTTGCGGTTGACATCTGGACTAAGGGTTGGGAAAGATTGGGGGTGGTATGGGTCATGAAAGATAACTTGGGACAGTTTGTGGATAATTTGGATTGCCCATTTCATCATCCAAGACTAATCCTCTTATGGAAGTTTATCCCACCATATGTATGCTGGTACATATGGAAAGAAAGGAATAATAGGATATTCAGGGGAGAAAATAGGACGGTTGAAGTAGTTTTTGGAGTGATGAAAAAATTGTTGAAGGAAAATATAAGAGTAGCTAAATACAAGATGCCAAAGGAGGAACACAGAAGAATTGAAGGCATTGTGGTTGAGAATTGGGGTTGTCAAGAGGACTTCTTCCTTTTTGATAGCTCTGCTAGGAGGAGGAGACAATAGACAATATGGAGACCACCCACCATCACACAGTATAAACTGAATTTTGATGGAGCTGCAAAAAGAGGATAGGGAGTGGCTAGTGGTGTGCTAAGAGATAGGAATGGTGATGTTCTATTGGTTTATGTAGGCCAGGTGGGGATTGGTAGCAATAATGTGTCAAAAGCTATGGTGTTATTATGGGGTCTACAACTCTGTAGGAAAAGAAACATTTTAGAGTTAACTATAGAAGGGGACTCCAAACTGGTGATCAATTGGGTAAAGGGGGAGGAAAAATTGGAATGGAATATTAGAAATATCATCCTGGATATTAAAAATATATTGGAGGAAATGAGAATGGTCCACCTGTAGCATATCTACCGGGAGGGTAATCAAGTGGTAGACATTGCGGCTGCCATGGGGTTTAACGTTAGGGCAATCATGTGTTGGGAAAATTTAGTTGATATCAACAAAAATCTAAGGATGTTGATATTCAAGGAAAAAGGCGATTGAATTCAAAGTGATGATCACTAAATTTAAAAGTAAGGCCAATTTTGGCGAGATGGAGAACTTTGTTGCTAAATTTAACTTTAGCATTTTGGAAATAAAAGACAGACGTGGCCGTACAAATGACAAGTAGAGAAATTATGAATTAAGGAAATTGTCTTTTCGCAATTATGGTAACTCGAGGCAAGCTTCGAATTGCTTCCCAAATGGAAGTACGATAGATATTATGGATTGGGATGTCAGAAATTGATGGGGAGAGAAAATTAGGTTTTTTAATACACACGAATCTCATAATAAGATTTTATGGGATTCTGGTGCTCATCATACGTGGGTCTATAATTTTGATCCCTATTCCCCCAAAGGATTAAAGCAAGAGAGAAGCCACAAAGAATTGGAAAGCAATAAAGTTCTAATGCATATTTTTGAGGAAGAGAGGCAGGGTAGTGGTGAAATTGATATGGGAGGTGATCTGAATTGGTTGGAAGCAATGAGACTTGAGAACTTCAAGGACAGGATGGCAACCTAGTATCTCCTGAAGGAAGGGGGTTTTTTTCCATATATGTTGTCCATGGCTGGGCACAATGAAAATTGTGCATTACAATTTGTGAATAATTGGGATGATAGGAAGGTCACAATCAATGGCATTACTTTTCAAGTCATAGAGGAGGTTATTGCCATGGCAACAAGACTCACAATGGAGGGAAAAAAGTGGAAGAAAGTCACCAAAGTCTCAGATGAGAATAGCATGAAAAACTTCTTTGTGGAGAATGAGGAGCCAATTCGCTACAAAGGAGGGTTTAAAAGGGATAAGCTACCTGAGCCCTGGGATGATGTGTGTCTAGTCTTGATGAAGTATCTCACCCTAGAAAGCAGGTTTGGAGTGTGCTATTACTATCATTTTCCCTTGTTGAATCATTTTAGAAATAGGGATTTCATTTCCATTCCATTTTTTCTTCTACATTCACTTGAGGATATGATTAAGGATATTAAGAAAAAAAAAATTAAAGGCCTAAACTTCACCATTATTCATCAGGGGTTAATTTTCCATCTGTATCAGTTCCACTTAGCTTTATGTCCCCCTAGAGAAGTTGTTGTGGAAAACCCCTACCATAGTAGGATTCCCCCCCCCCCGAGCTCCAATACAGGGATGAAAATCCATACTCCTAGTAAGGATACTAAGAAAAAGAAAAAACTTGACATAGCCATAGAACAAAAGGGAAACAAGAAATTAAAAGCTGATAAGGTGGTAGAGGTTGTTGGAGAGGATTCTAGTGAATATATTGGGGGAAAAGAAAGAAGAAGGTCTAGTAGGCTAGCTCAGTCCCAGGCTAGGGGTGAGCAGAAGTCAATTAGATACCCTGTTGAGGAAGTTGAAGAAGATAGCTCAGACAATAATAGTGATAGAAGGGAGGAGGAAAGCATTTCCAACTCTAAAAAGGATGATGGTAATGAGGAGGGGGGGAAAATTTTCAACTCTAGGAACATTTTGATGGATGACACTCAAACTCAAGTGTCGGACAACAAAGAAAGGAATGCTGAGACAACCCATGTTTCAGCTAGCTTCTCACTTAAACCCTTTACTTTTTGTGATGAGATGAGCAAAAAGGATAATTCCCCAATTACCATTTCTTCCCCTATTAAGGAAAATTCAAAGATTTCTTCTAACCCATGGGTGCTGCAAGATAAACCAAAGAGACAGAAAATGAAGGAGGTTTTTGCTAAGAAGGTCGAGGAGCATAAAGAGGAGACGGTGATGGTGGAGGAGCATTACAAAAATCTGGAGGAAAGAGTCAAATTTTTGGAGGAGGGGTTTTTTACCTTCTCCAAGTTTGGACTTAAAGTTACTCATGCTGCTACAACTACCCTCCAATTGTTGGCATAGGAGAAGGAGGAAGCTAGCTTGGACATGGAGGACAATAAATTACTCTTTAAGTTCCTTGCTGATGAATGAGCCCAAATTCTTCTTCATGCAAGAGGAAAAGGGAAAAAATAAATCTAAGTCTCTCTTTTTTCTTTTTTTTTCTATTCAGTTATGGGGTCCATGGATCCAAAGACTTTATATACTGTTATGATAGTTATAGTTTTGCTAGTTATCAGCTGTAATTAAGTTTTTATTTGGCCTAGGTGCCTCATTGGACTTTGGTTAGTTGCTAGGGTTCCTTTCTGGTTCTAGCTCTCTGGTTTTAGGTTCTTGTCTCTGACTGCTGGTTCTCCTGTTCTTTTTATCTTTTTTTGTTATTGGTTGGTAATGTGCTGGTTACTAGCCTTTTGACTATTAAGGGCTGACCCCCTTGCTTTTGGTCACTTTTAATTTCAAAAACATATAAATGTCTTCAATATAGAAGTAACCCAAACTGATATGAAATACTCAACTGGAAACACCAAACTCTTACAAGAAACACGCTCAAAAACTCATAAATTTGCACTATTTAGCACAAGGGAAAAATTTGCATGAGCTTTCACATGGAATGGCCTCAAACTCACATCCTTAGCCTACCTAGAAACTTGAAAAATCCCATCCCTAGGTCTCCTTCTCCACAGGTTTGGCAGCCTCTAAAGAACAACAAAGCAATGAGCAAAAATCAAGTTCTATATTGAGCCTAAAATGCATCCAAATCCCTTTAAAGAAGGGAATAACCCTAAATCATGACCAAGAGGGGTCAATAATACATGTTTTAATAATAATTTTCATTTATTAATCCATTGGTTTCCAAAAATTAGCCCATTTTCCTGAAACTTTACTTTTTGAGCCTGCCTGCCTTAGCAAAAGTTATTATTTTTAATTACTTGAAAAGGGGACATGACAAGTCCTCCCCTCCCAAATATTTCTTTTTCTCAAGCAATGAAGGTTGGGATGCTCAAGAATATGTGCTCCTTTCCAAGTTGCATCCTCCAATGGTAATCCTTTCCATTTGACCAAATGCTCTATGATGCTCCTATTTTTCAATCTTTTCTCTCTTGTATCCAAAACCTCTTGTGCTATCAAAACTAATTTCCCTTCATCATCAAGAGGTGGTAATTCTATAGATGCTATTGTTTATTGGCCTAGAACCTTCATTAGGTAAGAGACATTGAAAACATTATGTATTTTGTTGTTTGGTGGGAGCTCCAATTCATAAGCTACCTCTCCTACCTTCCTAATGATCTTATAAGGCCCACTGAACCTTGGCTTGAGCTTCTCTTCCCCACTCCTCTTCAAGATTCTTTTTTTATATGACTGCAACCTAAAAAATACCAAATCTCCCACCTCAAAATATCTTTCAATCCTTTTCCTATCAGCATACAACTTATGTTGGTTCTGTGCATGTTGTAGATTATCCTTGAGGGACCTTATTATGTCTTGGTTTTGCTTGATGAAATACTTGCTACAGGTACTCTATTATCTAAAAGTACTAGGTCAATATAGAAAAGGGAATCATAGCCATAAAGAGCATGAAAATGTGGCATACCAATAGACATGTGATGAGATGTATTGTAACAATACTCCCCTAGGTGCAACCATTTCACCCAAGCATGTTGTTTATTTGAAACATAGTTCCTCAAATATCCCTCTATCCATTTATTAACTATCTCTATTTGTCCATCTGTTTGAGGGTGATAGGTAGTACTAGGAGTGAGTTTAGTTCTTTCCAAATGAAAGAGCTCCTTCCAAAAAGAGCTAAGGAATCTATTGTCCCTGTCACTAACAATGTTTCTAGGCAAGCCATGCAATCTAAAAATTTCCTTGAAGTTAGATGTGATGGGAAAGAAATGTGAATACTTTGTTAGTCTATCTACCACCACATATATTTAGTCCTTACCTTGAATCTTGGGCAACCTAGTGATGAAGTCCATGGAAATACTTTCCCATTTTTGTTCAGGAATATGAAGAGGCTACAATAACTCTGCAGCAAAAAATTTCTCACTCTTATTTTGTTGGAATACCATACATTCCTTAATGTGTTTAAGGAAATCCTCCTTCATACCCTTCCATGAAAACTACTCTCAAAGTTTCTTGTATGTCTTGAAGTATCCTTAATGATGAGCCAAAGGTGTGTCATGAAAGGCCCTCAATATCCTCTCCTTAATTTTTGATCCTGGCACTAAGAAGATCATGTTCTTGTAATAAATCAATTCATCAATAACCTTGTACCTATTATCATCCACTAACTTATCCAAAATCTTGGTGGCAAATTAATCTTTAGCATACTATGAAATTATGGAGACTTTCCAATCAGCAGAGATAGATGTTAAGGAACACAAAGTGAGCTTTCTTGAGAGAGCATCAACAACCACATTATTATTTCTTTTCATGTATTCAATATCAAAATCATAAGCTTGCAATTTTATTACCCATTTTTGTTGATAATCATTCAAATCCCTTTGGTTCAAGAAGAACCTAAGGCTATTATGGTCTGTCTTTACAATGAATCTCCCACATACCAAATATTGTCTAAACTTATGAAGTGCATGCATGATTGCCAACATTTCCTTATAATAGATGGAGTAACCTTTCTCTGATTGATTTAATTTTCTAATCTCAAATGATATTATATTTCCCCTTTGAGTTAGTATAGCCTCTATACCTTCTTAAGAAGCATCACATTCAACAACAAAAGGTAAAGATAAATCTAGAATTGTAAGCATAGGGCATGAACTCATTACCTCCTTGAGCTTTTCAAATGCCTTTTGTGCCTCTTCTATCCAAACAAAAGCTCTTTTCTTTGTTGAATCAGTCAAGGGGGCAGCAAGCTGAGAAAATCCTTTGGCAAATCTCCTATAGTAGCTACACAACCCGAAGAAACCTCTCAACTATGCAAGATTAGTGGGTGGAGGCCAATCCAAAATTGCCTAAATTTTTTTTTGATCAACCTGTACTCCTTTAGAACTTATAATGTATCCCAAATATAGGATCTCTATAAAACCAAACTCACATTTAGATAGCTTAGCATAGAAGGATTACTGCTCCAAGATTCCCAAAATAGTGTCTATGTGCTTTAGATGCTCTTCCCATGTTTTACTATAAATCAAGATATCATCAAAAAATACCAAAACAAATTTTCAAAGATGCTCGTTAAAAACCTTATTCATACAAGCTTGGAATGTTTCTAGTGCATTAGTGAGGCCAAATGGCATAACAAGAAATTCAAAGTACCCATAGTGACATCTAAAAGTAGTCTTTTCCACATCTTCCCTCCTCATTCAGATTTGATGGTACCCTAATCTTAAGTCAATTTTTGAGAAGTATACAGCACCATGTAACTCATCAATGATTTTGTCTATGCATGGTATGTGGTACCTATTTTTTATGGTCTTCTTATTTAGAGCCATGTAGTGTATACACATTCTCATTGTACCATCCTTTTTCTTGACAATTACCATAGATGATGCAAATGGACTAGAGCTAGGCCTTATGAATCCCATGTCTAGGAGTTCTTTAATGGTTTTTTCTATTTCATCCTTATAACCTCTTAGATGGTGGTATGGAGTTGTTATAACTAGTTTGGCACCCTATTCTAACTCTATAACATGCTCAAAACCTCTATCTGGTGGTAATCTCGAAGGCAAATCATTGAAAGCTATACTATGCTTATCAAGAATATTTTGAGTTTCAAAATGGAAATTACCTTGATTATTTGGAGAGCTTGTTGGATGGATTATGACTCCTACTACCCATGCTACTTGTCCTCTTTGAAAAGTCTTCTCCATCCTCTTTGCAGTGACCGCCTTAGGTGCTCTATTCAATAAGCCTCTCAGTAAGACTTCTTTCCCATTGGAATGACATTTAAACTCCATAGTTTGATGGCTCATGTAATAGCCTCCAATAGAGTGCAACCATTGAACACCCAATACAAGATCTATCTCCCCAATGCCAACAACATGGAAGTCATCACATAACTCATAATCTCCTAAGGTCATCTTGAGTTGTTTCACCACCCGCGTGCAAGACATAGTGAATCCATTAGCTATAGTAACATTGAATCCCTCAAAATCTTCTTCTTTAAGCCCTATTTTCATGACAAATCCCTCATTAATAAAATTTTGAGCTGCCCCACTATCAAGACAAACTATTAACCTTTTCCTTGCTAGTACCCCTCGAATTCAAAAGGGATGGTATCTTGGAACTCTAGATAATGCTACTAAAGTGCCATCCTTGCTAATTTCTTTTTCCTTCTCTTCTTCTTCCTCCTCCTTAGCATCATGAAATTCCTCATGCTCATTCAAATCAGATTCTAAAGCAACTTCAATATAGTACACTTAACCTTTCCCCAAACATCTATTTCTTGGAACCCTTGGTTCTCTACAAGTGAAACAAAGCTTTTTCCTTCGTAATTCACTCCTAGTCTCTTCATCTACCTTCTTTTTTGCTACATTTATCACATTATTTTGTGGTAGTGTTAGAAAATTATTTTTCTAAAAATTCCCCTTATGTTGCCAAAGATTTGGAGGTTTTTGATTATTGACTGGTTTCATAGGCACACAACTTTCAAGTTGCAAGCTTCTTTTGATAGCTTCCTATAAGGTTGAGGGTGAGAAATCCTTAACCAAACCCTTAAAAAAATCTTCCAAACCATCAAGAAAAAGATAAACAATCCTCTTTTTACTTATATTAGGTACCATAACAACCACTTTTTGAAACTCTTCTATATACTCATTAAATGATTTGGTTTACTTCAACTTTCACAATTCTTTAAAATACTCTTCATCATCTGTAAGGTCAAATCTATCTATCACTCTTTGACTGAAATCATCAAATGTAGTTACCTGATCATGACCTTGAGTAGTAATTCCATGATACCACCAATCATAGCCTACATCTTCCAAGTATAGACTTGCAAATTGAATGACATCACTCTCCTTCATGGGGTTAAGTGTGAAGAAGGTCTGTAATTTTTGTAGCCATGCTCTTGCTGAAATTTTATTTGTTTCATCAAAAGTAGGTGTTGTAAACTTGCTTATTTTATTTTTGAGCTCTCATCCATTAATATCATGCTCCCTCCTATAATCTTTCTTGGGCATCAAAGTGTTCATCATATCCACATATTCTCTAAAAAGAATTGAACTACGAAAGTCATCATCTAAGCCATTGTGAGTATCTCTTAATGTAATCAAGTTACCTGAAACCTCTTCCATGGGACTAAGGGCTAGATTTGGTACTAGTGGCTCATCCACATGTACGAAAATAGTTTTTGTTGATTTAGATGGTGTGGGTTTTAGATTACTTGCCTCCTCTGAAGTGCTCCCTTTCTCATTAGTAGATGTAGCTCCTTGCAATTTTTCTATCAATATCCACAAAGCCTCTCTAGTTTCTACCAAGCTATCCATTGTTTGCCTCTAAGTATTATGGATGTCTTGGAAGAATTTATTTATCATCTCATCTAGGTCAGCCATACTTTTTTCTTCCTTGGATTTTTTACGTTTACTTTTAACTAGAGGTTTGATCAAAATTTCTTTATTCTTTTCTCATTGCAAATATCTCTTTTCTCTTTCACTTAGTTGCATGCAAACTTCTACAAACCCTCAAGCTAGAAAGATCATGGCTCTAATACCATTGTAATGTCCCCTTTCTAATTTTATATGATATTTAAATCCTCTAATTAGATTTTAAAAATCAAACAACTAATATTTCAAAGGATCAACCAATTTCTCAATAAAACCCAAATTGGGTATGCCCGAAATAGTGCCAAAAACTTCACAGCTTCACATATTATTAATAAATTTGAAAGTAGAAATTTTTATAAAAATTTCACCATCATAACAGCCCACAAAATGAGATTTCTATATCTATATAGAGTTTACACAAAAACTCCCAAATGTAGGACATAAACAATGCTCATTGAGCTCTTGAAATCAACACAAAATAGCCTGAAAACACCACAAAACACTAATAATCTATTATAGAAGTATAATCATGGCCTAAATAAATTTATTTAGCTTTATTTTAACATCTAAATATCTACAATATAGCAGCAACCCAAACTGATATGAAATACTCAACCAGAAACAACCTGAAAACTCACAAATTTGCACTATTTAGCACAAGGGAAAACTCTGCATGAGCTTGCACATGAAATTGCCTCAAACTCCCATCCTTGGCCTTCCTAGAAACCTGAAAAATCCCATCCCTGTGTCTCCTTCTCCATAGGTTTGGCAGCCTCTGAAGAACAACAAAGCAATGAGAAAAAATCAAGTTCTAGAATGAGCCCGAAATGCCTCCAAGTCCCTTTAAAGGAGGGCATAACCCTAACTCATGACCAAGAGGGATCAATAATACATTATTTAATAATAATTTTTATTTATTAATTCATTGGTTTACAAAAATTAGCACCTTTTACTGAAACTTCATTTTTTGAGCATGTATGCCTTAGCAAAAGTTATTAGTTTTAATTATTTGAAAAGGGGACATGGCACCAAGAATGATGTGCTTAGATTTCAATCATTAATCAATCATATATTCTTTCATGTAATTAAGAGATTTCCATACCTATCAGTTATTGAAATTATGAGCAGTAAGAGATATACCATGGAGAATATTATAGATGTATGTAGAAGAAATCTAGCATCTATAAATTTTTGGATAGTTAGAATTTGATAAGGAAAACATTTCAGAATGAGATGAGACAAAGATTCGGACTTGCACCTAAAATTGTAGAAAGATTCAAAGATGGTATATGTGTTATGTTTGATACAAATTTTACTCATATTCAAGTAGTATAACCTTGGGAAATATTCCTTAATCCCTTAGGTTATGAATTAAGTGATGATATAGCAATTGGATTTATAAATCTATTGTTGAACTCTAAGAAGGACCAAGCTAAGTATAGATTTTGGACTTATAAAGAGATTACCCAATCAGCCCATAAAGCATCTTTAGAGAAATAATCTCACAAGAATATAGAGACAATAATGAAGAAATCTTTAATAGAGGCCTGTATGACATAAAGTGAGTCATATGTAGTTAGACAAACCATGAAACAAGGAATAACATAATTGCAACCTTTATCAGTATCTATTATAGAGACATCTTAAAAATAAAGAATTCCATATATTGTAGAATTAGATGTATAAAAAAGTGAGCCAAAGAGGAAATCATAAATATTAGTGGAAGTTGTGACTATGAAGACAAAAAGAGTCAAGCAAAAAGCTACTAGACCAAGTAAGAGACAAAAGACGTTATTGACAATTGTTGAATCTAGTGAAGAAGAACAAGAACAAGAATAAGAAGGTAAATAGGTAGAGAAAGTAATTATTTCAAAATAGACAACAAGTAAAGCAAGGCAAGCATGGAAGCCAAAGAATGAGAAGATAAATTCAATCATTGCTAATGAAGGAAACTTTGTTCAGATGAACAAATTTTATGATTTGTATAATGATATTGAGAAAGATTAGATTGATATCTCTATTGTGAGATATATAATAGCTAATAATATGAAACTTAAGGATATTAAAGGCATGGTAAATGATAAGGTCTATGACTCATAGAGAAGAATGCACTAGCTTGATAAAGAAAGCATAGAACTTTGGAAGTCTATGATAAGGACAGTATGCAAGACTGATGATGAAGAAGAAGTCAAGAATTTGTTGAGCAGTCTAGCACCTTACTTAAAAAACAAGGTGAGACCATTTCTATTTATGGTGGATGAGAAGGACAAAATAAGAAGTGAAACAATGGAAACTATAAGTCAAATGATGATATAATCTAAGGTAACATCTTCACCAGCACCTAGAACCTAAAATGTGTCAGTAAGTGGTGACACAATGCAATTGATCAAACCAATATTACTATTAACATTGATGATGTTAACCCTTTTGATAATTCTAAATAGCCTAAATCTCATGTTGAGATTATTGAAGAAAAATTGAAACAAATTAAAGAGGAGAAGAGGCTATTAGGAGATGAAAAGAAAAAAATAGAGGAAGCCAAGCAAAAATTTCTTAAACAAGAAATAAGAAGAGACGAGGAAGAAAAGAAAAGGAAGATAGAGGAAGAAAGGAAGAAGAGAATAGAGGAGGAAGAAAAAAGAGAGAAAGAAAGAAAAGAAAAGGAAGAGAAAGAGATAGAAGAGAGAAGAGTCAAAGAGGTAGCTGAAAAGAAGCAAAGGGAAGATGAATCTAAACCTTCTAGTTCATCTACTCTAATTTCACTTGCTAGCTTGACAAGTGACAATCATGATTAGAATAACTTGATCACATCCTAACAAAACTAAATAAGAAGAACAAGAAAGTGAAGAGCCTAAAAGGAACCTTAATGGAGGTTACTGATAGAGTACACAATACTTTGGTAGTCAAGCACATAGAGGCAGATCCTAAATAGAAGGCACAATTAGTGTTCAAATATTTTGATGAAGAATTTACAAATTTGCTAAATATTGCAGAGTCAAAGGCACAAATTTCACATGATGCTAATTTATTTAGCACCATTTGTCAAAAAATCAAGAATGACTTACTAAGTCTTGATACTTGTATCAAGGAATTTGGTAAATGTCAGCAAGATGGAAAGGTGTTGTACATTAAGTGTACCTTATCTCACAAGTTGACCAAGGATTTTGATAGAAAGATTGAAGGAAAGTTGAGTGAGCTAGAAGCTCTGTCAAACTAGATACAACAACCTTCTAACAAATTTGATGACTTTGAAGGAAAAGTGGCCAAAATTCATAATGATATCAAGAAATTGGAATTTTAGAAAGAACAAATTTTGAAGAGAGTATCAACATTTAGAGAGTTGATGGGGACACAACCCAAGAACAAAATGGACACAAAAGAAAAGGGAAAATTATATTAACTGAGAAAATAAGCTAGTACAATAGTATAGGAAAATAAACTTCAAAACATGCCCTAAGGGCTTACAATAGCATAAATCTAGAGATAATTTCTCCTTTCAGTACCTCCTCTCAAACTCCACTCTGAACTGCCTTTTACAATGCCATAAATCTCCTTAAATAGACCCCAGAGGGTTAAGGACTAGGAGTAAATTCTAGAAAGTGCTAGTAGGCATCCACTAACCAAATAGAAGGTTCCAAAAGCTGCATTAGAAGTCGGTGAAAATCTAGAAGAATCTAGAAATGGTAACCAAACTTTCGGGAGGCATAACTTTTGAACCATAGCTTCAATTGACGAACCATTTACATTTTTGGAAAGCTCTCGAAGCGCTCTATAGCCCTATGAACAAGCTTTTCTCATCCCCCATTTTGTGGCCCTTTTTGAGGTCATTTAATGCCCCTAACCTAACTTTGAAGCATTCTTAGGAGGTCTCCAAAACCTAAAAAACTACAATAACTTTCAAACCGTGGGGCCTTTTGACCTGATTCTTTTTTTGGAATGCTCTAAATCACAATTACATTCATCTGGCCAATTCACACCTTCTAGGTCACCAAAATAATTCCAAATTACATGCTCCTATTTTTTTGAGATTTTCTAGCGCACTGATAGTTGAACTGTGAGAGTTGGAACCTTTATTTGACCCAAATGGGTGTCCAAAAATGAAAACACATGAAACAGAAACTAAGTCTAAGTACATTTTTTTGGGTGACATAGGATTGCCCTTATACCTTTGGATGCTCCTACATCAAACACCCAGGGTAGATTGAAAAGTGACCTTGTCACTTTATGAATGGTAGAGGAAATCCCAAATGGGAAACCTCAGCTGCTGAAATCCAAGTTGAGTCCTTGATCGATCGTCCTTTCTATTTGACCAAATACTCTTCATACTGCCTGTTTCTGGTACTCCTACCCACACAATGATCTAGAATGTCTTCTATCTCCTCCTTCTTAGAAGTAGGAATTGGACATGGCTCTAACACCAGCTCCTCATCTGCACCATCATCATGATACTCGGTTAAATCTGCAATGTTGAAAATAGGAGAAATGTGAATACCATCTGGCAGCTCCACTTCATATGCATTTCCTGAGTCATGTTTCTTCAAAATTTTGCAAGGGCCAAATTTCTTCATTTTCAGCTTGTTGTAAGTACCAGCTAGAAATCTTTCTTTTCGTAAGTGCACCATGACTAGATCTCCTACTTGGAATTCCTTATGTCTTCTCCTTTGATCAGCCCTAGCTTTATACACTTGATTCATCTTGGTAATGTGTGCCTGAACCTCCTCATGTAGATGCTTGATATGTTCAGCAAATTCTTTCACTTCAACACTTGTCTTCTCCCCTTGCTCTATCTTCCTCAATTCTGGTGTAGTCCTTGGGCTATTCCCATATACAATTTGGAATGGTGATTTTCCAGTACTCCTATTTATAGAGTTATTATAAGCAAACTCTGCCTATGGTAGAATCAAATCCCATCCCTTGGGCTTATCCCCAACTAAACATCTCAGCAAATTGCCCAGACTTCTATTTACCACTTCTGTTTGGCCGTCAGTTTGTGGGTGATGCGTGGAACTGAATTTGAAGTCTGTTCTTAACTTTTTCCACAATGTCCTCCAAAAATACCCCACAAATTTAGTATCTCTATCAAAAACTATACTCCTTGGAAGACCATGTAGTCTCACCACCTCTCTGAAGAACAAGTCTACAATATGGACAACATCATGAGTCTTGTGGCATGGAATGAAATGTGCCATTTTGGAGAACCTATCAACCACCACAAATACTAAGTCATTACCCCTTTGTGTCCTTGGAAATCCAAGAACAAAATCCATACTTATGTCCTCCCATGGCCTTGATGGAACAGGAAATGGCTAATATAGGCCAGTATTGTGACTAAACCCCTTGGCAACTTGACAAACCTTGCAACTCTGTACAAACTTCTTCACATCTTGTGAAATTTGAGGCCAAAAATAATGTTCTCTAAGAATGGCAATGATCTTATCTCAACCAAAATGTCCTGCCATCCCTCCACTATGTTTCTCCTTAATTAGATTTTCCCTCATGGAACTCCTTGGAATGCACAATTGACTACCTTTGAACAACATGCCATCCTGAATCAAATAGTCTAACCACTTGGTTCTATCTATAGCAACAGGTTATTTACAAGCTTTCCATGCTTCAGAAAAATTAGAATCCTCAGGATACAAATTCTTGAGTTCATCAAACCCAACTACTTCAACTTGCATTACTGTAAGCAACAATTGTCTCCTACTTAGTGCATCCGCAACCCTGCTAGATTTTTCACTTTTATGATTCAACACAAATGTATAACTCTGTAAGAATTCTACCCACTTCATATGCCTCTGATTCAATTTACCTTGGCTATTTAGGTACTGTAATTCCTGATGATCAGTATACAAAACAAATTCCTTTGGCAATAAATAATGCCTCCATTTCTTTAAGGCCTGAACTATTGCATAGAACTCTTGATCATAAACAAAATACTCCTTCTTTGCATCATTTAATTTTTCACTAAAATATGCAATAGGCTTACCTTCTTGGCTCAATACAGCCCCAATAGTGATGCCACTAGCATCACAATCTACCTAGAAAACCTTTCTGAAATTTGGAAGTGCCAACACCGGCTGTTCTGTTACCTTCTTCTTCAGCAATTCAAAACTTCTCGTAGCTGCTACAGTCCATTTGAACTCTTTTCTATCCCCTCTTATTGTATTAGTTAGGGGTGCACATATGCCACTGAAATTCTTAATAAACTTCCTATAAAAACTAACCAGACCATGAAATGATCTTACCTCAGTAGCAGAACTTGGAGTAGGCCATTCCAAGATGGCTTTTACCTTCTCTGGATCCATTTTGAGACCTTCAGGTGATATAACAAACCCCAAATAGACTAACTCCCTTTTTGCAAAGTTACACTTCTTCAGATTAATTAATAGTTTCTCTTCCCTTAGCCTTTCAAGGACACTACTGATATGTAATAAATGTTCTTCCAAAGTCTTGCTGAAAATTAAAATATCATCCAAATAAACAATAAGAAATTTTCCCAAGAACTTCTTAAGTACCTCATTCATGAGCTGCATGAAGGTGCTTGGGGCATTCATCAATCCAAAAGGCATGACTAACCGCTCATAAAGACCCTCCTTGGTCTTGAAGGCTGTTTTCCACTCATCTCCTTCTCGAATTCATATCTCGTAATAACCACTCTTTAGATCTATCTTTGTGAAGTACTGAGCTCCACTCAAGCAGTCCATAAGATCATCCATCCTTGGCAAAGGAAACTGGTACTTGATGGTGATCCTATTTATGGCTTGAGAATCTATACACATCCTCTACTCTCCATCCTTCTTTGGTGTGAGTACTGCAGGTATTGCACATGGACTCAGGCTTTCTCGAATCAAGCCCTTCCTCAACAACTCCTGAACCTGTCTATTTAGCTCCTCTATTTTAGTAGGAATCATCCTATGAGCAGCCTTGTTAGGAAAACTAGCTCCTAGAATTAGATCTATCTGATGACTGATTTTCCTTATTGGTGGCAATCCATCTGGAACATTATCAGAGATAATATCTCCAAACTCCCCTAGTAAATTTGAAACTTCAAGTGGTATTTCACTACTACCTTCTTTATCTTTCCTAGGAATCAAAGCATAGCACATATGTTGATGTTTCATGCCCTCTACAAACTTCCTTTCATCAACAAGACAAATCCTAGCACTACTACATACCTTTTCACCTTCCTTTTTCATGGGCTTCAATTTTTGGAAAAATCCATCCTTTGTCAGAGAGTATGTGTTTGCATGTCCATCATGCACTGCATGTCTATCAAACTGCCATGGTCTACCCAATAATAGATGGCAAACATCCATCGAAATAACATCACAAAGAACTTCATCATGGTAACTCCCAATTTTGAATTTTACTAAACATTGTTCACTTACTAAGACCTTATGATCATCTTTTACCCAAGCAATCCAATAGGGCTGGGGATGTTTCTCCCTCTTGAGCTTCAGCTTAGAGACCATCTCTTCTGATACCAAGTTATCAGTGCTACCACCATCAATGATCACATCACAACATTTATCCTCACACTTGCATCTGGTATGGAACAAACTCCTCTATTGTCCTGGTTCCATCTCACCACTTAGTAGGACTCTTTCATTTACCAAGGTCTCTCCTCTTTCTGCATCCTCTAAATATGATGATTGTGCATACTCATCCACATGAGCAACCCTAGCTTGGCCCTTAGCTCTCCTATCTGTCCTTCCTTGTCATTGAGGGCATTCAAAGGCACGATGACCTTCTTCATTGCAATGGAAATAGGTACCATGAAATTCTCCTCTTCCTTGTCCACGTCCTCTACCTCTTCCTCTTTGATTTCCAAAGTCTTGATCATGGGAGCGGTTGAAACCCTTATTCCTCTGGTTCCTTCTAGTACCCACATCTTCATTTTTCTTTTGGGTTTCATTGCGGCCTCCAGATGATCTACCACTTCCCCTTCCTCCTTGACCACGCCCTCTTTGTCTTCCTTCAAACCTTTTATTCAGCTTCTCTTCAACTCGTAGGGCAAACTAGTATGCCTCTTCAACGCTGGTCATTCTTACCAGACTTAATTCCTCCTAGATGCTAGGTCGCAACCCACTGATATAACAAGAAACCTTCTCCTTATTTGCTTCTGCATGCCCCACTCTAATTAAGAGTCAGTAAAATTCCTCTGTATATTGTTGGACTGATCTTCCTGCTTGCTTTAACCCATGCATCTTCTTAAACAAATCAAGCTCGTAGTCCACAAGAATGAACTGCTTCTTCAATTTGTCCACCATGCGATCCCATCTTGTGATCTTCTCCTTTCCTCTTCTATTTCTTTCCAATTGAACCTCTTGCCACCATATTTTGGCATGGCCTTTCAGTTTAGCCTTTGCAAACTTAACCCTATCTAGGTCCCTGATATCCTTATACTCAAAGTAATCTTCCAGTTCATTGATCCAATCGATCAACTCATCTGGTTTTAAATTTCCTGAAAATACACCCACTTCAATTGTAGGTCTTTTCCCAAACTTAGTAATGGCCCTAAAAAGCCTTTCCTCTACATGATTCAGAACTTCCCCATCAAATTCCCCTTCTGGTTCCATTACTTCTTCTTCATTGTCATCCTCACTGTCGTCACCTGCGGCAACATTTGCTCCTCTACGGAGCTCCTCTTGCAATGTCTGCACCTGCCTTTGGAGGGCTCCAACCTCCTCAAGATTAATAGCTATGGCCCTTCCACCACGCTCTCTTTATGGAGGCATCTTCTTAACTCAAACCCACAACCACACAGTCCTGGTGCAAACTGCCTCATAGTCAGCGCTCTATCTACACACTTAGGAAAACCTTCTCTGATACCACTTGATGGGGACACAACCCAAGAACAAAATGTACACAACAGAAAAGGGAAAATTATATTAACTAAGAAAATAAGCTAGTACAATAGTACAGGAAAATAAACTTCAAAACATGCCCTAAGGGCTTACAATAGCATAAATCCGGAGATAATTTCTCCTTTCAGTACCTCCTCTCAAACTCCACTTCGAACTGCCTTTTACAATGCCAAAAATCTCCTTAAATAGACCCCAAAGGGTTAAGGACTAGGAGTACATTCTAGAAAGTACTAGTAGGCATCCACCGACCAAATAGAAGGTTCTAGAAGTTGCGTTAGAAGTCAGTGAAAATATAGAAGAATCAAAAAATGGTAACCGAACTTCCGGGAGGCATAACTTTTGAACCGTAGCTCCGATTGACGAACTGTTTACATTTTCAGAAAGCTCTCAAAGCGCTCTATAGTCCTATGGACCAAATTCACTCATCCCCCATTTTTTGGGCCTTTTTGAGGTCATTTAATGCCCCTAACCTGACTTTGAAGCATTCTTAGGAGGTCTCCAAAACCTGAAAAACTACAATAACTTTCAAACTATGGGGCCTTTTGACCTGATTCTTTTTCTGGAATGCTCTAAATCACAATTACATTCATCTGGCCAATTCACACCTTCTAGGTCACCAAAATAATCTCCAAATTGCATGCTCCTATTTTTTCAGGATTTTCTAGCACACTGATAGTTGAAATGTGAGAGTTGGAACCTTTATTTGACCCAAATGGATGTCCAAAAAAGAAAACACATGAAACAGAAACTAAGTCTAAGTACATTTTTTTGGTTGACACAGGATTGCCCTTATACCTCTGGATGCTTCTGCATCAAGAGTCTATTGCTTTAAGGTTATATATTATTGAGAAATAGTTGGAGGAGTGTGTCAAAGCCATGGACACTTATTCAAACTTTTTATACTTCAATCTTAATGTAGATGAGATATCATCATATGCCCTATGTGCAATTCTCACCTTTGCTAAAATAGTCATAATGCAAGTTTTGATGATTGCATGAAGATAATATTAGTTTAAGGTAGATGATTATAGGTTTTGATGGTTTTTTTGACATACCTTTGTCATTGATGTCAAAGGGGAATAAGATGCATAAGAAAATTGTAAATAAGGTAAAGGGGAGAAAATAAAATTATAAGGTATGAAATCATATTGAAAGGGGAATCATATGTAAGATGGATAAGTTGCAAAAGATATTTATGTATTGTAATGTTTTGGACAACTTTTGATACTTAGCTAATTTTCCCTATTTTGTTGCCATCAATGCCAAAGGGGGATATTGTTGACACTTGGCTAATGAAGGTATGTAAGTGTTATCATTTATGGAAACACATGATGTACATGCTTGTAGGAAACCTAAAAAATAAAGATACTTAGCTTTTAGTAATCAGAAAATTGTCTAAGTATGAATTTGGTTTACAACAGTGTATTATTTTGTATGTAACTTGTTACTGACATCATATTATGGTTAGCGAAGTTAGATGGACATTGTATACATGTTTATGATAACATGTATAACCTTGAAAGTTAGTATAGACTCTATAAAAAAGAGATATCCATATTTTACCAATGAAAAAAAACAATGGAAATAAAGATAAAGGAATTATTTTGTTTACAAAATAATTAGTTGACCAATTAGGGCCAACATCTTAGATGTTTACTCTAAGTTGGAAAAGTATATTATGGTCTTAGCTGACCTAGAAGTAATTTGTATAAAGGAATGGTATTTATGAAAAGGACATCTTGAAAATTCAAATTTGGAAGTGTAAGTGTAAGTTGTATTGAGCAATTGTATGTGAACTTTTGCGAAGTAATATATGCAAGGTTTTGAGACACTATTTTTTTAATTTGAGATCGAGTTGAACATCAAAGATCAATCAAGAAAGAAGTTATAACACCTATATACTAGAAGACTAATTACTTGTTTGGGCAGTGAGCTCTTCTTGTAATTGGAAGTGCATGTTTGGTCAGTGAGCTCATCTTACATCTGCTATATTACAACTCCTAACAGGGTTGGAATATCTTAATAGGGATTCAAACTCTCCTAACAAGGACTCCCTATAGTTTATTTACTCATTGACTCCTAATAGGGTCCATCCTCTAACAAGGAACATATATATATCAATATATTATCTAGTGGGTATCATCCCCACTAGGGTTTTCCCTTGGCTAGGGTTTCCCTAGTTAACAAAATATGGTGTTATGAGTTATCTTTGTGCATGGTTACTATTATTGTTCAACATTATTTGTTTATTTTTTTATGTATGGTTCAAAGTAATAAATAATATTCAGTTGGTGACTAAAGTTGTAAATTACTGATTGACTCCCCCTCTCAATAATTCTTATTTCTAACAGGCTTTACTCATGTAGGTTACACCAATAGAAGTCTAAAATGGCAAGAGATATTAGAGATGTCGAATTCAAAAAAGACATTTATAAATCTCTCCTATAGATAAGTAAGTTGTATCAACTGATCTAGATATAAGTTCAATAGATCTATATGAGGATGATGAGTTCATTTTTTTGGGATAGAGATGAAGCATTGGCTTAGAGAAATACATGATTAGGTAATCACAATGGCATGGAGTGTTGAAGGAATTAAGATTTCCTATTTTTTAAGAAAAGGAAAGACTGTATGATGCCATGCTATAGGAAATTGCACATGTTTTAAGTGTAGGCCATATTCTTTAGGAGCCAAATGTGTGTTTTCTTCAAAATTTGATGCCAATAAGATGTAAAGACACACACACAATGAACTAACCTTAATTGGACATTTCTATCCTTATTTTATGTTTTCTAGCTAAGGAATGATTATCATTCCAATTGGAAATGTAGGTCTTATACCAAAGGATTCAACTAGTATTGGAAATATGCGCTTATACAATACAGCTAGAGGTCATCTCTTGGTTAGAGGGAAAGCTGGTGAATGTTTTATTGTTAGGAATTCTATTTCTTAAGTCTTTTTTGAAGATGCTGAGGTCATTTCTATGAGTACATGACTAGTGGTTGTATAGTTTTCCTTGGGAAGGTTGGTCACAATGCGCTTTACGTATGATGGGTGGTCTATCTTACCTTCTTGATAAAGATGATACACTAATTTCAAAGGTAAAGAAGGAGATAGTGAGGATAAAAAGAGTAGTAGTACTAGTTGGGTAGCAACAATCTAAGAGCATATATCCCATATGCATGCAAAGAGAAAAAATTAAAATGTTTAAATACCCCAACATACTTAACACAACTGTCTTAAAGACAAGTGATGTTTCGAAAGGATGGAACACTTATGGTGGGACACGACTAGTTAAGACATAGTTTTGACCAAGGTGGCTAATGTGGCAACATGACTAGACTAGTTCAACCAACTAGGAGGTGACACATGACATTTAGATGGGTGAATTGTAGTGCAACATGTAGCAGGCACCTTCAGAGCCTAGCAAAAAAATTGAGGTGATGATGTCGCTAGGAGGGCCACATGTCATAATGTAGTTATGTCATGATCATGTAGTAACTAGATGAGGTGTCATGTGACATAGTGACATAATCATAGGTCACCACGTGGCAGGCAATCTAATTGAGTAGGAAAGACACGTGTCAAAGTGTCACTATCTCACTAGTGACATGGCAATTGCTAACAAGGATGATGATACAGTGACAAGTTGTTACATAGAAAAGATGGTGAGGTGGATATGATGACATGGTGTGGATGAAGATGATGGTGATGTGGATAGATGTGCCACATGTTTTCATGTCACAATGATGTGGCACAATGCTAACTAGGATGGCAACATGACAACATAATCAGGGAGTGACATGTGGCATCTGGGTGGCAGACCTATCTAGAGGATGCTAATAAGGTAGTACATACCAATAGTAGATTGACACATGGTAGAGGGTCAGTGAGGAAAGATGATGTGTCAGGATGACACAACAGAACCCAATAGTCACACTATGACGTGTCATAGGCCAATCAAACTAATTTGACTTGGATGAAAATAAGAGGGAAAATCCAAAATTGAGAAAAAAATATTTATTATTATTATTTTCCTTCTGAAACATGTACAAGGTCATTTTAAATAAATAGATATTATATTCTAAAGTTTTAAATTTAGAAAAGGATAAATTTTTGAAAAATAGTATAGTCTTGAGAGTTATGCTTGAACCTAATTTTCAAATGGACATCCTGGGCATTTTCAATAAGGCAACATAGGACAATCATATACCGAAAGAAAGCTATTAGAGTGAAATTTCTAGGTCTGAATTTTTTTTGCACATGAAGCAATATATTTGAGATATTTAGGGTTTTTTCCCAGGTGCTTATTCTTCAACTATATTCAGGTAGTGCAGTTTAGATTTGATTTTTGGAAAAATGGTGAACTGGGTGTGTGCCAAAGGTAGTAAGGATGTAGTTAGTGATGGTTTCTTTACCCTCACATCAGTTTAGTAGAAAAATTTATTAGCTTTTAAGATGAATACTTGATATTTTTGTCAGAATAAGATTTCTCATCAGTTAGAGGAGATATTTTGGGTTTGTTGGAGCATAATGATGAGATTCCTTTTAGATTTTGATTGCAGAAAGAAGAGAGATGATTTACAACATTAGGGGATTGAGATTCAAGTGGACATGTTTCATTTCCAAATTAGAACTAGGATTTATTTCCTTTCTTATATATTTCTCTTTTCTCTCTTTATCTAGGGTTGGTTCCCAAGTTCTCTGAGCAAGCTCAACTAGGTTTCCACCATTTCTTTAACATTCTCTCATGTATGAACAATAGTAATAAAGCTAATATAGATATTTTTGGTCTATTTAGTAGTTTTAAGAGTTATTTACATGTATCTTGAATGTATAATTTCAAAAAAATGAATAGAATGAAAAACAAACTTCTTAGTTTCATTTTTATTATCATATCCTATCTCTATAATTTGTATTTCTTTGTGGTTTAGGGACAAAGAACTTAAACTTTTTTGCATCCCCTTAAGGTTGTATGTCTTATGTGTTTTGTTGTTGGAGCAAAGAGTCAATTAAATGCTTGATACATTAGATAGGGTTTCTAGTTACATGAGAAGGATATTGCATAAGTATGAGGTCTTTATGAATACTAATGTCTAATTCAAAAAGTGATAGGATAGATCTGATATATTGATGTATGGAATATGTCATTGATATCATGGATTTATGTGTGTGATTTATGGAACTACCCAATAGATAACGTATTGATCAACTACAGGATCAATATGTTCCTATGGTTGCATATTTGGGATTTGCTAAAATTAAACTTAAATCAATTATCCTTTTCCTTTTTTGATTAGGAGCTAAAAGGATGCCCTTACTCAGCTTGTGGATTTCATAGGTTATACAATTTTCTATTACATATCTTAGTCATTGAATAAGGATAGGAGAAATAATAGTTTTATCTTCTTTATCTAGCTTTAGTTGCATGCTTTGACACTGGTACCATATAAAGAATTTAAGGTCTACCCACCTAGGTCTTGCAAAGCCTAAAGTAGAAGAAGGAGAATATAGCCTTATAGTTGGCCCTGGTGTCTGAATAAGTATGTTTCTACCCATATATTTATTTCTATTCCTATCACTACATTTTAAGAACATGATATTTTGAAACACCAATACACCCTGATTCATAGATAATGGACAAGAAGTTTAACACACCAAAGACTCCATTAACTATAGATGAGGTTATGACACTACCCAAGTATGACCCTAACAATATGACATTGGAGAAAATGCAAGATCTAAAATCTTTACTGAGTCACAAGACAAAGCAAGAACAACTAAGGATGGCGTTCAAGCAAAAGTGTGTAATCCATTATATTAAAGACATTTTAGTAGATGCTTTTGATATCCATAATGTAAATTAATAGAACCTAATTTTGGAATAATTAGTGTATACAGTTGATAAAGTAAATACTAAGGATATGAAGACCAATAAAAAGATGATAAGATGACCTAAGAAAAAGTTTGAGCACAAAGTTTTCGGAGAAAGTCTCAACAAAAATTGCAATAAGATAGGTTGAGCTTTTTAACCTTGCAAAATTATATATAAAAAATTATGATTTTGATTTCTTCACCATGGATAATCAATGCTCCATTGATAAATTACAAGGAGATTTGAAGACATGTTCTACTTCTTTGATAAAAATGCAAGTTCAAGCTCCCATTTATTTAATAAATTGACATTTGGGCAAGGGAGATTAGTTGAGCTAATGGCTAAAGACAACAACATCAAAAAAAAAATTGATTGTTATACAAACCATGTTGCTACCTCATAAGCAGGTCATTTAGAACAAACTATTAGTTGCAAAAAACTTAATTAAGAGAGATCCTCATCTCTTAACTATATATAGTTTAGTTCATCTAGCTTCCCAGCTAGAAATCCACATTCAGGTCCTAGAATCAGCCAAGTCTGGATGGAATCAAGTATTAGATATGATTTTATCAAATCACAAATTTTTTTTTGGATATATATGAGCTAACCTTTGCAAACTCCAAGCCATAAAGTGTCAAAAACAAGGGGGAAATAAGCCATGACACCATAGAAATTAGATATGAAACAAAAAAGGTATATTATTCATGACATCACAAGAGAAGTCAAAATAAAAAAAGGAATATTAGATATATTAGCATTAGAGATCACAGGTATGCTAAGACATGTACATAGCAAAGTCAAATTTGTGGAGACCAAATCATAGTCTAAGGGGGAGTGCTATTTGAAATCTTGAATGGATTGATAAGTCATGACAAAGTGTTTTTGCCACAAATGTTAAAGGGGGATATTGTTGATCTTTAAGTCTTGTTTCCAATTAGTGTTTAATAGTTAGTCATTTTCTAGGTAGCATTTCTCAGTCATCACTATGATAGAGTCATCCAATGAAGGTCAAGCTACATGTACTTGTTTATATTTTCACTACATGCCAAACAAGCCAAAGGTTGTTGAGAACCCTAGTATAGAATGAGTCACAATATATGCTGAGTAAAACATATGGAGATAGAGTAATGTAAATTTAGTTTATGCCTAATGAGTCAATACATGCTGAGTATAAGAAGCCTAGGGACAACATGAATGTTAGCTATGACTCAGCATCAGTATATTCAATTGTCAAGTAAACTAGTTTTGGAATATGTGTTTATAATGACAAAAACACTTATGTATATCATTTTGGCCAACTACTATGCAAAATTTATGGATTACATAGATAGTTAAAGAGATAATTATGCATTTTGACAAAGGACATCAATCCCTATGAAGGTAAAGTAACCAATCAGAAAATCAAAAGGACTAAGTAGAAAAAGACTGAACTCTAGATTGTTGATTATGATCTAGAACCTTCCACAATTATTTACTTAAGGAGGCATAAAACCCTAAATCATGTGTATATGTTCGAAGGAATATGGTGAATACATGAAAAGGATAAGGACAGAGTGAGGAAGGATAATTTTGATAAAGTGATCAAACATATAAACCTAGTAGTGAACCTATAACATAGAAAATCAAATAAGGAGATTAGATTTAGATAAGGAAAAGAGAAGATCTATGATGCAGGAGCATCCAGAGGTATAAGGGCAATCCTGTGTCACCCAAAAAAATGTACTTAGACTTAGTTTTTGTTTCATGTGTTTTCATTTTTGGATACCCATTTAGGTCAAATAAAGGTTCCAACTCTCACAGTTCCACTATCAGTGTTCTAGGATAGAGTATTTGAGCACCTTGGGATATGTGTAAATGAAAAAAAAATAGGAGTATGTAATTGAGCTATTATTTTGGTGAACTAGGAGGTGTAAATTGGCTAGATGAATGTAATTGTAATTTAGAGCATTCCAGAAAAAGAATCAGGTCAAAAGGCCCCATGGTTTGAAAGTTATCGCAGTTTTTCAAGTTTTGGAGACCTCCTAAGAATGCTTCAAAGTCAGGTTAGGGGCATTAAATGACCTTGAAAAGGGCCAAAAAATGGGGGACGAGTGTAGATCATCCATAGGGCTATAGAGCACTTCAAGAGCTTTCCAAAAATGTAAATGGTTCGTCAATCAGAGCTACGGTTCAAAAGATATGCCTCCCGAAAGTTTGGTTACCATTTTTGGATTCCTCTAGATTTACGTTGACTTCTAACACAGCTTTTGGAGCCTTCTATTTGGTTGGAGGATGCCTACTAGCACTTTCTAGAATGTATTCCTAGTCCTTAACCCTCTGGGGTCTATTTAAGGACATTTCTGGCATTGTAAAAGGCAGTTCGGAGTGGAGTTTGAGAGGAGGTACTGAAAGGAGAAATTATCTCCAAATTTATGTTATTGTAAGCCCTTAGGGCATGTTTTGAAGTCTATTTCCTCTGTACTGAATGTATTAACTTATATATAAAGTTAATTAAATTTTCCATTTCTTGTTGTGTCCATTCTATGCCTGGGTTGTGTCCCCATCAAGTGGTATCAGAGCTGGTTTTCCTGAGTGTGTAGACAGAGCGCCGACTGTGAGGCAGTTTGCACGAGGACTGTGTGGTTATGGGTTTGAGTAAAGAAAATGCCTCCACAAAGAGAGCATGGTAGAAGGGCCAAAGCTGTTAATCCCAAGGAGGTTAGAGCCCTCCAAAGGCACATACAAGCATTGCATGAGGAGCTCCGTAGAGGAACAAATGTTGCCGCAGGTGATGACAGTGAGGATGACAATGAAGAAGAAAAAATTGGACCAGAAGGGGAATTTGACGGGGAAGTTTTGAATCAGGAAAAGAAAAGGCTTTTTAGGGCCATTACTAAATTTGGGAAAAGACCTACAATTGATGTGGGTGTATTTTCAGGAAATCTGAAACCAGATGAGTTGATCGACTGGATCAATGAACTGGAAGAATACTTTGAGTATGAGGATATTAGGGACCCAGATAGGGTTAAGTTTGCAAAGGCCATGCCAAAATCTGGTGGCAAGAGGTTCAATTAGAAAGAAATATAAGAGGAAAGGAGAAGATCACAAGGTGGGATCACATGGTAAATTGAAGAAGCAGTTCATTCCTATGGACTACGAGCTTGATTTGTTTAAGAAGATGCATGGGCTAAAGCAAGCAGGAAGATTAGTCCAAGAATATATAGAGGAGTTTTATCAACTTTTGATTAGAGTAGGGCATGCAGAAGAAAATAAGGAGAAGGTTGCTCATTATATCAGTGGGTTGCAACTTAGCATCCAGGAGGAATTAAGTTTGGTAAGAATGACCAGCGTTGAAGAGCCATACCAGTTTTCCCTACGAGTTGAAGAGAAGCTGAGTAAGAGGTTTAAAGGGAGACAAAGAGGGCATGGTCAAGAAGGAAGGGGAAGTGGTAGGTCATCTAGAGGTCGAAATGAAATCCAAAAGAAAAATGAAGATGTGGGTACTAATAGGAACCAGAGGAATGAGGGTTTCAACCACTTCCGTGATCAAGACTTTGGAAATCAAAGAGGAAGAGGTAGAAGATGTGGACAAGGAAGAGAAGGCTTTCGTGGTACCTATTTCCATTGTAATGAAGAAGGTCATTGTGCCTTTGAATGCCCTCAACGACAAGGAAGGACAGATAGGAGAGCTGAGGGTCAAGCTAGGGTTTCTCATGTCGATGAGGATGCACAATCATCACATTTAGAGCATGTAGAAAGAGGAGAAACCTTGGTAAATGAAAGGGTCCTACTAAGTGGTGAGATTGAACCAAGACAAAGGAGGAGTTTGTTCTGTACCAGATGCAAGTGTGCGGACAAATGTTGTGAAGTGATCATTGATGGCAGTAGCACTGAAAACTTGGTATCATAAGAAATGGTCTCTAGGCTGAAGCTCAAGAGGGAGAGACATCCCAACCCCTATCGGATTGCTTGGGTAAAAGATGATCATAAGGTCCTGGTAAGTGACCAATGTCTCATTAAATTCAAAATTGGGAGTTACTATGATGAAGTTCTCTGTGATGTTATTCCAATGGATGTTTGCCATCTATTGTTGGATAGACCATGGTAGTTTGATAGACATGTAGTACATGATAGTCATGCAAACACATATTCTCTAACAAAGGATGGAGTTCGCCACAAACTGAAGCCCATGAAAAAGGAAGGTGAAAAGGTATGTAGCAGTGCTAGGATTTTTCTTGTTGATGGAAGGAAGTTTTTAGATGGAATGAACCATCAGTGTATGTGCTATGCTTTGATTCCTAGGAAAGATAAAGAAGGTAGTAGTGAAATACCACTTGAAGTTTCAGATTTACTAGGTGAATTTGGAGATATTATCTCTAATAATGTTCTAGAAGGATTGCCACCAGTAAGGCAAATCAGTCATCAGATAGATCTGATTCCAGGAGCAAGTTTTCCTAACAAGGCTGCTCACAGGATGACTCCTACTAAAACAAAGGAGCTAAACAAATAGGTTTAGGAGCTATTGAGGAAGGGCTTGATTCGGGAGAGCCTGAGTCCATGTGTAGTACCTATATTACTCACACCAAAGAAGGATGGAGAATGGAGGATGTGTATAGATTCTCGAGCTATAAATAGGATAACCATCAAATACCAGTTTCCTTTGCCAAGGATGGATGATCTTATGGACTACTTGAGTGGAGCTCAGTACTTCACAAAGATAGATCTCAAGAGTAGCTATCATTAGATATGGATACAAGAAGGAGATGAGTGGAAAATAGCCTTCAAGACTAAGGAGGGTCTTTATGAGTGGTTAGTCATGCCCTTTGGATTGACAAATGCTCCAAGCACCTTCATCCGGCTTATGAATGAGGTACTTAAGAAGTTCTTGGGAAAATTTGTTATTGTCTATTTGGATGATATTTTAATTTTCAGCAAGACTTTGGAAGAACATTTATTGCATAGTCATAGTGTCCTTGAAAGGTTAAGGGAAGAGAAATTGTTAATTAATTTGAAGAAGTGTATCTTTGCAAAAAGGGAGTTAGTCTATTTGGGGTTTGTTATATCACCTGAAGGTCTCAAAATGGATCCAGAGAAGGTAAAAGCCATCTTGGAATGGCCTACTCCAAGGTTTTCTACTAAGGTAAGACCATTTCATGGTCCGGTTAGTTTTTACATGAAGTTTATTAAGAATTTTAGTGGCATATGTGCACCCCTAACTGACACAATAAGAGGGGATAGAAAAGAGTTCAAATGGACTGTAGCAGCTGCGAGAAGTTTTGAATTGCTAAAGAAGAAGGTGATAGAAAAACTTATGTTGGCACTTCTAGATTTTAGAAAGGTGTTCTAGGTGGATTGTGATGCTAGTGGCAATGCTATTGGGGCTGTATTAAGCCAAGAAGGTAAGCCTATTGCATATTTTAGTGAAAAATTGAATGATGCAAAGAAGAAGTATTCTGTTTATGATCAAGAGTTCTATGCAATAGTTCAAGCCTTAAAGAAATGGGGGCATTATTTGTTGCCAAAGGAATTTGTTTTGTATACTGATCATCAGGCATTAGAGTACCTAAATAGCCAAGGTAAATTGAATCAGAGGCATATGAAGTGGGTAGAGTTCTTGCAGAGTTATACATTTGTGTTGAAGCATAGAAGTGGAAAATCTAATAGGGTTGCAGATGCACTAAGTAGGAGATAGTTGTTGCTTACAGTAATGCAGGTTGAAGTAGTTGGGTTTGATGAACTCAGGAATTTGTACCTTAAGGATCTTGATTTTGTTGAAGCATGGAAAGCTTGTAAAGAGCATGTTTTTGTAGATAGAACCAAGTGGTTAGACTATTTGATTCAGGATGGCATGTTGTTCAAGGGTAGTCAACTGTGCATTCCAAGGAGTTCCATGAGGGAAAATTTGATTAAGGAGAAACACAGCAGAGGGATGGCAAGACATTTTGGTCGAGATAAGACCATTGCCATTCTTAGAGAACATTATTTTTGGCCTCAGATTTCACAAGATGTGAAGAAGTTTTTACAGAGTTGCAAGGTTTGTCAAGTTGCCAAGGGATTTAGTCACAATACTGGGCTATATCAGCCATTGCCTATTCCATCAAGGCCATGGGAGGACATAAGTATGGATTTTGTTCTTGGATTTCCAAGGACACAAAGGGGTAATGACTCAGTATTTGTGGTGGTTGATAGGTTCTCCAAAATGGCACATTTCATTCCATGCCACAAGACTCATGATGCTGTCCATATTGCAGACTTGTTTTTCAGAGAGGTGGTGAGACTACATGGTCTTCCAAGGAGTATATTTTCTGATAAAGATACTAAATTTGTGGGGTATTTCTAGAGGACATTATGGAAGAAGTTGAGAACAGGCTTGAAATTCAGTTCCATGCATCACCCACAGACTGGCGGCCAAATAGAAGTGGTAAATTTGCTGAGATGTTTAGTTGGGGATAAGCCCAAGGGATTGGATTTGATTCTACCACAAGCAGAGTTTGCTTACAATAACTCTATAAATAAGAGTACTGGAAAATCACCATTCCAAATTGTATATGGAAGTAGCCCAAGGACTGCACCAGAATTGAGCAAGATAGAGTAAGGGGAAAGGACAAGTGTTGAAGTTGAAGAATTTTCCGAACATATCAAGTGTCTGCATGAGGAAGTTCAAGCACACATTACCAAGATGAATCAAGAGTATAAAGCTAGGACTGATCAAAGGAGAAGACATAAGGAATTCCAAGTAGGGGATCTAGTCATGGTGCACTTATGAAAAGAAATATTTCCAGCCGGTGCTTACAACAAGCTGAAACTGAAGAAATTTGGCTCCTACAAAATTTTGAAGAAGCATGACTCAGGAAATGCATATGAGGTGGAGCTGCCAGATGGTGTTCACATTTCTCCTATTTTCAACATTGTAGACTTAACAGAGTATCATGATAATGGTGCAGATGAGGAGCTGGTGTTAGAGCAATGTCCAATTCCTGCTTCTAAGAAGGAGGAGATAGAAGACATTTTAGATCATCGTGTGGGTAGAAGTACCAAAAATAGGCAGTATAAAGAGTAATTGGTCAAGTGGAAAGGACGGCCAATCAAGGACTCAACTTGGATTTCAGCAGCTAAGGTTTCCCATTTGGGATTTCCTCTACCATTCATAAAGTGACAGGGTCACTTTTCAATCTACCTCGGGTGTTTGATGCAAGAGCATCCAGAGGTATAAGGGCAATCCTGTGTCACCCAAAAAAATGTACTTAGACTTAGTTTCTATTTCATGTTTTCTCATTTCTAGATACCCATTTGGGTCAAATAAAGGTTCCAACTCTCACAGTTCCACTATCAGTATTCCAGGATAGAGTATTTGAGCACCTTGGGATATGTGTAAATGCCAAAAAAATAGGAGTATGTAATTGAGCCATCATTTTGGTGAACTAGGAGGTGTAAATTGGCTAGATGAATGTAATTGTAATTTAGAGCATTCCAGAAAAAGAATCAGGTCAAAAGGCCCCACAGTTTGAAAGTTATCACAATTTTTTGGGTTTTGGAGACCTCCTAAGAATGCTTCAAAGTCAAGTTAGGGGCATTAAATGACCTTGAAAAGGGCCAAAAAATGGGGGATGAGTGCAACTTGTCCATAGGGCTATAGAGCACTTTGAGAGCTTTCTGAAAATGTAAACGGTTCGTCAATCAGAGCTACGGTTCAAAAGATATGCCTCCCAGAAGTTCAGTTACCATTTTTGAATTTTTTTAGATTTGCGTCGACTTCTAACATAGCTTCTGGAGGCTTCTATTTTGTCGATGGATGCCTACTAGCACTTTCTAGAATGTATTCCTAGTCCTTAACCCTCTAGGGTCTATTTAAGGACATTTTTGGCATTGTAAAAGGTAGTTCGGAGTGGAGTTTGAGTGGAGGTACTGAAAGGAGAAATTATCTTCAGATTTATGTTATTGTAAGCCCTTAGGGCATGTTTTGAAGTCTATTTTCTCTGTACTGAATGTATTAGCTTATCTACAAAGTTAATAAAATTTTCCCTTTTCTTGTTGTGTCCATTCTGTGTGTGGGTTGTGTCCCCATCAATCTATAATAATCTTCATAACAAAAAATTGAAGGATCAGGTACTATGACATTATAACCTATGTATTAGGGAAAATCTCTTAACAGAGTGGTTCTAATAGACCTACTTTAATCTCCTAAAAAAGTTCTTATTTCATTGGAAGTTTAAATCCTTTAATCAAGGAATACTTAATTATCTTGTAATGCTTCTTATTGAGTAGACCCCTCACAAGGTAGATCATCAGAAGTGATCAATATTGTAGCCCTAATAGGAAAACTTTATTACTATAGTAGTGGAGATTTATATCTATCATCCCTACCCCAATTTTACCTTTACCTTGGAGGGTTTCTAGTTAACCAAAATATTTGTGGTATGTGTTTACATTTTCATGTTGATGGATGGAATACATAGTTAGATTTATTTCAATTTTATAGTTCATTATTATAAGGTATATGATCTAGATATGAGATGGATTAGGAAGTGAATTTAGTTAATTTGTTATTTTATTCAAGGAGTTAAATTTTTTTATAGATCCTAGTTCACCCGCCCTCTCAGTATCTTGCTTCCTAATAAGACTTCTAACATTATTTACACAAGCATCTCCCTAGCTAGGAGGGTTGGGGTGGGGTTAGGGAGTTCCATATGTGTTTAGTGTAAATATATGTTATCTTTAGAAAACAGTATTCCTAGCTTAGTTTTCAAACTATAGAATCCATATTGAGAGATAGAGTTATATATGAGTATTTTTTAGAGTTACAAAGAAAAAATGAATGAAAAATTATGTTTGTGTGAATGATGTATTTTTTTGGGTGGTTTTTAAAAATATTGAAGGATCACCAAAAATAGGTTTTCTTCTAAAGTTTCTACCTTTATGACATAATATGATAACTATTGTATTCAATTTGATAGTTTATTATATTTGAAACTAGGGGCTTTAAAAATGTCTTGTGTGAATTGCCCAAATATATTTCTAATTATTTTGTATCCCTAGAATTCCAAATTTTCCTAACATATTTCAATTTAAAAAGAAATGCGGTTACCAAGAAAGTAGAGAAAAATATGTTAAAATTCATTTATTAGTTTTTATCATGAATGGATTACTATGATAATAAACATTTTTGGTATGATAATTTTCATGGAGGGAATTCTTATTTCTATAAGCCCTAATTGGAATATTGTTGACAAGATTGTGTAGATATGAGGTGAGATTGCACATAGTTAATGCTAAGAAGGCAAAAACCATTTAAGTGGGCCTTTTTATTCCTAAAAATGTAAGCAAAGATACTTCAAATATGGTTGATGATATATACCATAACATTTCATCAAACCTATTCCACACCCCAATTGGTTACCAAATATAGGCAATAGAGGGTGAGGATGTTGGAAAGAGAAGGAGCAAGAAAGGATAATGTATGTGAAGTGCTAGTTAGAGGAGGCAAAAATCAAGGATGAAGGATCCATTTTGATCAGTTAGATCTTGTAATATATATTTTTTCAATGTTTTCCTTTTTCATTGGGAATTTATAACTATTGGCTTTGGAGAGCTATTTATTAGTTTTATAACTATCCTACATATTTTAAAACTATTGGCTCTAGAGAGCCATATTATTTTTATATGTGTTATGGATTTTAAGCTATAATGGCTTTGAAGACCCATTTGTTAGCTTTAAAGTTATGTTATAAATTTTAAGTTACTTTAGAAATGGTTCATTACCTTGAAATACTATTAGTATGCGTAGATATTCATATATGGTAGGTTGAGCTGTATATGTGGATATATTTGCTACTTTTCCTGAATAGTTGACTATTTAAAATGCTTACATTAGAATTATATTAACTAACACTATATAGACATTTTCATTTATTTTTTGTATTTTAAGTGATGAAATAATGATATTTTGAACCATATTGAATCTTGTTTATGTTGTAATTCTTTTAGAATAACTGAGAGGGGGGGTGAATTAGTTATTCAAGGTCTAGATGTGCAAATAAAACTTTTCAGAATTCAATGAACACATAAAAAATTCTTAACCATGCATGCATTCATTGTGTGTTACCTAACACTGATATGTTCCAGTTAAATCAACTTGTAGAAATGTAAAGCATAAAACACAACATATCTATCAACACATTTGACACAATGATTTAACATTGAAACCTAATTTGGGAAAAACCACTAGTAACATGCTACTCCTTTTTCACTCTTCTAAAGTGATGCCTTGTTAAAGGCCAACCCTATTAAAGGTTACAATACACACTGTTAAATGTGACCTAGTTAAGGGATTTCAATCACCCTCTCAAAAGTGAGCCTTGTTAGAGGACTTTAGATGATTCACTTGGAATGCCACCCTATTAAAGGATTTTCCAATGATTGTTAAGTCAACGTTACTCCAAAGGATTTACCCTAGGCTGATACAATTGTTAGAAAGTAACAATAGAGCTTTGATCTAATACAACTTACAACCTTACTTGATGATTGCATATCATTATTCAATCCTCAAATCTATTTTCTTTCCAATATTTTTAGCTCTAATAGCTTGTTCACCCTTCAAGCATTCATCCTCTTTAAGCCTTCTTGCTTAGTATGCCATTGCAAACTTCTTCACTTGGTTCATTTGATGAAGAAAACCCTTTTCTTCTCCTTGTCAAATTTTTGCATCAATACTCTCTAACCTTCTTTGCTTCATGACCAGACATCCCTACATATAGAAAATTAGAACACTTTTCCCACTCATTATCCATCACCAAAATTAGGGTTTTTAATGGATTAGGTAGGATATAATGGATCTACCCCATATCTTGTCTTTTCTAGAAACTTCTCCTAGAATCCATTTGAATTCAACTCCAAAACAATTTACATAAGATTTTGTGCCACCAACTCATCAATCTTATCTTCCTCCTAATTCAAAAGTTCCAAGAAAACAAACTTGTTAGCTTTTATTTGGAAAATCTTTGATCTATGTCATAATACGTCATCTCAACATTATCAATCTTCTGATGCTCAGCACATACTATGTTACTTGGCATCTACTATAAAATCACTCAGCATCAATTGGATTTTACTGATGCTTGACATCAACTAAAAATTACTCAGCACCAACTAACTTGCTTGGCATCCACTAGAATTTACTTTCACTTAGCTGCAACTAACTTTTTTCTCAGCTTGCACTAACTTTTCTTGGAACCTACTATCAACTTGGTCAAGCTTGGCAAAAGGACTTTGTTTAACTTTATTCTTCTAAACTTTCTAAGCGTAGCCAGCCATTTTGTAACCTCAAGTAGATCATCAATACATTATGTTATCACTATCTTAATTGATTCTTGCACTTCAATACGTAATAATAACTCAACCTTTCCTCTAGGTACTTTTGTTACATCTTGTTGATCAAATCCTCCTCATCAATCAACTAAGTGATAGTGCTTGAAACATATAAGCAATTGTCTTACCAGCATGTAGAAGGTTTGACATCAGTGACAAAATAATGATTGAAACACAGTCTTCTTCAACAATCTTTCCACTCAAATGATCTTTTCAATCATATATCAACAGTTTATTTGAAATATAATCTTTGTTTTATGTTATTTTTTAATTTTCTAATTTTTTGCATGTTCAAATAAAGTGATATTTGGATAACATTTTCTGCATATCTGTTACATTCTTTAAATATGTGATACATTAACAAAGTTGTACATTTCTTAGTTTTGAAGAAATCTAACACTGATTTTTAGTATGTTTTAAATAATTTTGTATTTGACATACTTGTTTTGAATCATAATGAATCTTGTTTATGTGAAATATAATTTTTATTTTTGACTCATTTTGAATATTGTCAATTTTATAATGTTCAAATATAGTTCTAATTGGTTGACCTTGTCTTCATATATTTTACATTCTATGACTATGTGATGTGCATATATTGTCATAAATTTTTTAGGATTTGAAGAAATATAATAGTAATAGTATGGTTTGAATCTTATGGTGTTGAAACACAATGTTTATATTCCATTTACAATCTATTTGATTGAAATCTATTCTTCCAATGTCAAAAAAACTATGAAGTGAGAAAAATCTAAATAAACATAATATAATTTAGAGTAAATAAATCTTAGAGTGAATTTTTATCAGTTAGATTGCATTAAACTAAGTATTGTCAGGTAATCATAGAACATTAGAAATCTTGTTAAAAATGTAAATTGACCTAAAAGTAAATAATATGTACAATGATTTATTTACGTTTAGTATTTTCTAGAGTAAAACTTTGGAATTGACCTTTTGAGATGTTCAAAATATTGTTGATGATCTAACCAGATGCATAATACATGATTTATCATGTTTATTATAGGATATTAGAATCCTTGCAATGCTAGCTTTGTATGATTTGTGAGTTCAATAGATCCTAGATGATTTAGCTTTAGGGAGTTTTTAAATTTTTCATGACAGTATGTTCCACCAAACTAAGTGTGCAAGATATGTAAGACATTCCTCAACCAAGTTATAAAACTTTGTGGTTGGATAATTCTAAGAGATCCTAATATGAGTTATCAATTCTCTAAATTGTCAAGTAGTGGATTTTTACCAAAATAGATTACTTTATGTCATCAATTGGATTGATTTAGACTAATCTTTTTTAGGAAATCTAGGAATTTTAGAACTCTTGTAACAATACTTTTCTTACTCTTTAAAATTTACTACAATGATCATTTGCATGTCTATGTAGTTATACTTGTTCTAAATGACTCGATTTGATTGGAAGTTGTGATTATATTTAATGAGACACCTTTTTTATTAGTTTTTATTGATTTATAATTAGTATCATTGACTAACCCATTTTGTAAAGGAGCCAATTGCCTAGGAAGTTGTAAGTACAATCATTAATGTCTCCTTAAGTGGTGCAATGCATGACAATATCTTAGCATGATCTTTAAAATTTTATTTCTAACCATGAAAAGATTTAATATTTATTCCTTTGAATGATTCAATTTTTTTTGTTAAAATTATTTTCATGCCATAGAGTTGTCAAGAAAATTTGAATTATAGACAACAAAGAAAGAACTAGCAGAGACATATGCAAAAGTAGGTTAACACTAAAGTTTGCCTCCTTTAGTTTTTCTTTGTTATCTTACAATTGAAAATGAATGTTAGTTATCACAAAGCCTCAAAAAATCTACAAGTTCCTTGTATTTAAAAGATCAATGGGAAACAAGATATTCGGCAAGGGGGGTTGAATTAGGATATTAAACTTTAACTCTTAAAACCATTATACATAATTCAAACCTAATTCATCTCATACTTTAGATCTAACATTAAAATTATATGTTGAAACATAAATGAAATACATCACATTCCTTTAAAGATTCAAAACATAACACAATGATTTGGTAACCCAAAAATACTTTACTGCAAAGGTAAAACTAGGTGGGGATGAAACCCATAAATCTTCATTGTTGTAATACTAAAGTTAACCCAGGGTTACAATGTTTGATCATAAGATATGATCTACCCTATGAGAGGTTTGCCCTGTTAAAATATTTAGAGACTATTAGGTCTCACCTTATTAAAGGATTTTACACTTACAAAAAAAATAAGGACTCTATTAGGAGGTTTACATAGATCTATTAAGACAACTCTATTAATAGATTTACCCTAGTTCTATTAACTATGACTAATTTAGTACCTAACCCTCAGTTTTCTTTGTAAGCTGATCTTGGGTCCCCTCTTTGCAATGTCTTTGATATGATCTCCTAATTTGGTATATTTTTTCAATCCTTCATTTCTCTTATTGCACTCTTTCTGATATGCTTTCAATCTTAATCTTTTCTCTTCACATACACATACACACATTCATTATTTTATTTATTCATTCATTCATGCATATTGATTCTAGGGTTAGAATCCTTCTCGAATAGATGTTATGTGAAACTTCTAAATCTTGATTGATGATTTACAATTTTACCATCTTTTGTCATTTCTATCTGATTTTCTGATTGGATGAATTGTATTCCTTAGGATCATTACCTTCTACAATGACACATGATTACCTCCTTAACTAGCTCTACAAATATTAAATGTCATCTAGAAGTTAGCCAAAATTTTTTACATATGTGTTTGTGCCATTACAAACTCATATGAAAAAATTGAACTGCTGGACACTTGAGTGTTTTGACACTCAGTCATGTTGACTCATTCATACTGTCACTCAACTTCTATATACCTTCTTGCTTAGTAATCATTACCTTGTCAATGCACCTTGTTCCAGCTATATTTCTTAGTGTGTACATGTGATCAATATCAACTAAATACTCGACAATACTATTATTCTTGGTATGAGCTTTTTATACTTGGCCTTTACTAGATGAATAGGTCATTGTGATGACCATGTAATCTTGTCTAGTGAATGACTAAGTGTTTGGGCACTAATAGAGAAAATAGGCTTAGAGATCAACAATCTCCCCTTTTGACATTGGTGGAAAAGACATTTTTTCATGAATAAGCATTTCCTTCAAAGTGAATACTCCCTCTAAGATCATAGCTCAGCTGCTTATTTGATCATTTGATGTCTTCTAATACTATATTTTTCTATTCTAGTGCCTTTATTAACACTTTACAAATGTTTCCCTTTGTTTTTTATGTCACTTCCCCTTATGATTATTTATTACACCAATATTCCCCCCTTGTTTTTTCATGAATGGCTTGGGGTTGGTAGGGTTAATTTGTGCTTATCAAGGAGTTGTTGATGACTTGCCACAATATTGGCAGATATTTTATTCCATCTCTACTTAACTTGGTCCAAGATTTGAAACAAAATATCTAGCTTGATAGCTCGATCAATAAATCCTACAATATTGGAAAAAATATGTATATTTCTTCAAAATGTTCTTGGCAATAGATACCTCCTTCTAAATGATTTCTATATATGGTAGTAACCAAAGTTAAATTAGTGTTGACTTATTCTTGATTGTTGTATCTTTAGCCATGAGCATGACTATCCTATGTTGACCAAATGTCAGTTCATTGTATGAGGATGATCTTGAACTCACATTCTTTCCCAATAAAATTACACTTTCTCTCATGTGTACATGTAGCATTTCTAATGAACATTTAGTATTAGTAGTAAAATAATCAATATCACACAATTTAAGGTACAATGAATGAATGGTTTGCAAAATCATTTCCAATTATGATTGATGTAGAAAGCTCAGCTTGTCTATGTACAAGTTCTCATGAGACTTTCTCTAACACTTTATGCTCAACTCTTTTTTCAGACCATTGTAACAATTTATTATTGGTCTCTATATATTTTTTCTAAATCTTATCAACTAAATATACTAGCTAATCCAAATTTGGATGTTGATTTTTAAAATCTATAAGCTCAAACAAATCTACCAAAATGTCTTTGACAATGTGTAATACCTACCTCCTCTCCTACTCTCTTCCCAGTTGTTCTTGCTTTGCCTTGCAACTTAGAAAAGTTTTTAGCTCTTGCATTTTCTCAAGAGATAGATTTTTCAAGTCATACATAGGTAATGTTATTACCTCATCAAGACTCACTTACTCATGTGCCTTGCCTGATTGAGTCATAGCTTGAGATTGTTGGGGTGCATCACTTGGTAGTGATACTTGCAGTTGTTTCCCCTTGTCACTCAATCTCAATCTTTGCTACTATTCTATAGGATTTAAATGTTTTATAGGTGTATCAGTTGCAATTTTTGTAGCCTTTGGACTTGGCAATTGAATAAGAGATTAAGTTGCCTCTTTCTCTTTCTATATAACTTCTTCCACTATTGATTTCAGGCATCTATCCTTTACAAAAATTTCCTTTTCTTACAAAATAGGCATACAAGTAAGTGGTGTAAACACAATTATAGCCTTACTAAGTTTCTTGAAACTTTTATCCTATGTAATTGATCTCACAAAAAAATTAGTAGTCTTTTTATTATCAATCTTTGGGTAATCTACATTTTTTAACAAAATTGGGTTAGTGCAAGGTTTTCTTGGATTTGAAATTAATCTTTGAATGTCCTCTTCAATTAGTATACTTGGATTTGGTGGAGGGGTGTCAGTGCCATATTCAATTGTGACAATCTCTCTCTATTCACACTGACTAACTAGTTGTTGAATCTCCTTAGAAAAATTTGCAACTTCTTTCTTGTAGGCATCTTCAAATTCTATTACATCTCTACCTTCCCTCACTTCCATAGATGGAGTAAGAAATCCAAATGCTTCTTTCCATATTTGAATGATATCTTACTCAACTTCATGAGCTTTATTTTTCAAAATCTTATATGCCATGTCTCTTGGCATAAGCTTCTTTACTAATCCTTAAGGGATATAGACATATGAGTCTTCCCTAGATCTGGCATAGCTGGTGTCAATTTTGTCTCTCTTATTTGTTTCTTGATCATCAATGCCCACTTCCACTTTGCATCAACTTGTTTGCACAAACCCATTGGGAATCCATCTCCCAATTCCAAGGGTGTATGTCTAAGCTTGATCATCATGTCAATCATAGCTTATTCAATCTTATCTTGATCAACATTATTCAAAGAATCATAATGAATATCTTTGAATCCTATAAAATTTTATAATTCTCTTAATGTTTCACATACCTTATCTACAACGATTGGAGGAAGTATCTTTACTATTTGAATTTTTCTAAGTTCATCACACTCTATTTGTCCATCATCTTCCTCCTCCTCTTGTGCTTCAATCACTTTTCCTCGGCTTCTTTGGTGATATTTGGTTTGGTATTTCAGCTGGTTTCCTCTTCTTTTATGGGATTTGTTTGAATTTATTGGCAGGGAGCTGAGATATGTTCAACCTGGTGATAATCACCCTACCCTTTAGCTTCTAAATTGTCACCATCCCTTGCACATCCTTCTTCATGTTGACCTTTACCTTAGGCTCAATAATAACAAACTTTTTTTGCATCATTTCCTTAGGCTTTACAACAACAAGTTCATTTCCTTTTCCTTCCACAACCTCTACAAGTTGTCTAGATCCTTCTCCTTCATATTTATCACCATCCTCGACACTCTTTCATTTTCATTTCTTCTCTATATTGGGTGTGCCAGATTTAGTAGTCAACTCAAATATTATTGTTTCATACATGCCAAATTTCTTAGCACTTGCATTTATCTTCTCGGCCAAAAGTGTAGTGACTATTGCATTTACCTCATCTATATTCACTTCATAAGTCATTGGCCTTGGCCATGGTACCCTCAGAAAAACTATTTGTGTATAAACAAAATATGTATCTACAATAAAATATCTTCCATCGTAATACATATCTACTACAAACCTGGGAATTCTCATCTAGTTTCTCATCTTTATTTTGAACTCTTCAAAATAGTTATCCATTATTGCTTCAAAATTTTCTCTCAATCTACTAATAAATAATTTATTTGCCCCATTGTTGGTCGATTCCTATCCCATGTAATTGTTCCAATAGTAGGAAAATAAATTTAAACATAGAAAAATATACAAACTAATAAAGATCCAAACTTATAAGAGGTATTCTTTTCTTTTCTTATGACCTCTAAATTCTTTGTAATTTAGTGAAGTTATATGTAGTGCCTCTCCCATTTGACTTCTGCAAGTCATCCTGATGGATGCGACCTTGTTGATCTTTTGTTGTGATGGGTCATGATTGTGACCATGAGTGGTCTACACCATTTAGGTGATTGGATTTATATTTCTATATCAGTTGCTTTGATTATGCTTTTGACTAATCTATGAGATTATGATGTGATTGCACTGTGTACTGTTTACCATGCTACACTGGACTAGGTTCCTGTAGCTATGATTAGTCATGTTTATGACTGTGTTTACTTATGTGTTTTAATTATCTTTTTTTTTAATTCTTTAATCAATCATTATTAAATGCTTAAGTAATTAGAAATGGATTGTTCATGTGGGATTATTTGGTTATGTGATGCGGTCATTTACCTTATGATATTTTGATCTGAGAGTTATGTGTTACTTATGTGATGATCTACATTTGAGATGACCCAAGGGTCAAATGTTATACCTTGATTTCAGTATCATAGATATTAGACTTGTATGTTGTTTAGTTAATCATATTGCATGACGATGCCATTTTGAGATGACAATGTGTTTTATGATGATATCTGATTATCTGGTATTTGGACATACCTTTGATTATGTTAGGTGATGGATTTAATGCTATGGTTATCTACTTCATTCCTGTGTTGTTATGCTTTATGCAAACATGAGTGATGTAAATAGATTATTTTAATATAATTAAATAAATGGTAAAATAAGGTGATTTAATGCATTTATTGCTTCGGCTATGTTACTATATGCAATTTTACTTGATCATGTTGTTTAGTGTGCAGGATTTATATCCTTAGCAGTGGCACATGGAGTTAGTGATTTATCCTTTCATATTTTATCGATGTCATCCCTATATGGTTGATGTATCCTTATTTTAAATGTTTAAATTAAACCTTTCGGTGATTATTAAATCTGAACTCATTTGTATTATGTGATTAGACCAGTAAGTGTGTCTGTGCATTTAGAGGTTCACGTTGTTGTGAAAGTTATTAAAAAATTTATGTGTTTTTGGGTTTTTAGGATTTTTAATTGATTTATTTTAATTTCTGACAGCTTTTCCATAGATGAATTCCTATTTATAGGAATAGCCTATTTTCGTTTGGGTCAATTCAGGGTTTAACTAGGTTGGCTGGTTATTTTCCCTAATCGATTATTCACTCGAAAAGTGAATAAGTATCCAAAAAGAAAGTTAATTCCTCACTTATCACTTTTGAATTAGAAAGTTGGAGAGTAAACCCCAAAATCCTCTTCATGAGGGTTTGTTGTTTTGTTCGTTGTGGGAGCTATGGGCATGGGATTGTCGCGAGGTTGAGCTCGAGGAAATCTTGGATTGTTGTGATTTTAGGCCACTTCTGCAAGTGTTTTATTTTTTGGTTTAGATTCCTATTTTTCCCTTTTGGTTGTGAGGTAGGGCTTTCTCGTTTTATTGTTCCAACTCTGTTTCTGCTTCTATTTTTGGTAACCATTTGTTTGGAGGTTGAGAACTAGTGTTCCCCTCCATTTTTGTATATTAGTTCTACCTGGTTTGCCAGGTATGAACATCTCCTTGTTTTTCGAGATGAGGGTTTGAGGTTTTACATCATTATGCTGGCCATTTTTGGATACGGTGTCTGAATTTGATTATTTTTGGATTTTTGGGGTTTTTTGCCCAAAGGCCAAATGGGTTTTAATTTTGCAATTTTTCAAAAATTTGGAGTTTTTATCTCATTTTGCGTGCTGCCCTGTTTTCTTAGGTTTTCTTGGCACAATGTGGGTCATGGACCTTGATGATCCATTTGGATATCAGTTAGACCATTATTACACTTTTATGTTGCATTGGGATGCGTGTTGCATCTATACTCCCAACGTTGTGTTCAATTAAGTGATTTTATACTTGGTGTTATTGTTTCTTTTAGACATTTGCTTTTGTTTCATGAGTGCTAGGATTTGTGTAGAATCCATACTCTTAGATTGAGGTCGGTTGAGTGGGTTCATGATGTTTGATCTTGTTGCATCATTGGGATTTGTGTAGAATCCATACTCTTGGATTGAGGCTGGTTGAGTGAGTTTATGATGTATGGTTTTATTGGCTTTGGGATTCATGTAGAATCTATCCTCCTGATTTGCTTTTGGTTGGGTATTTTATTTTGCATTATGTTCTCATCCTTTCCTTATGTTTTGATCTTTGTGATGGTGGTGTGCCACACATAAGTACGTGTGCATACATTTGTCAAGTGACTTGCAAGGCCCGATCTTTCATGGTACTTCTCAAAGTTATGATCATTGGGGTCAGGATGGGAGTATGCATACCCATGGGCACTTGTCATAGGATGAGCATGAGTAGGGTAGGGTAGCATAAGGAGGGGGCTTTTATCTCACAGCCTAGAAATCATGGCACCATGGGTTGGCAGAGGGAGCTTTATATAAGTGATAACTAAATAAAATGTGTGATTGGTAATAAAAACTTAAGATAATAAAAATGTGGGGTGCTAGAGCCTTTCTGTTGAGGGATGTTGAATCTGCACAAGTCTGAGCTTGGGATTTTTGATGCCAAGTGACTCTCCATGATGTCAGTCCCTACTTAGTAGCTTTTTGAGTGTCTGATCAGGACTTGTACTTCTTGCATTATTGTAGGTTCTTGGTTTAGCCATCATACTATCTGGCGTGAGTGTTAGCCATGGATGTTGTTCTTTATGTGTGTTTGTGGTTGGATTATTATCTCCATCAGCATGGCAGGTGTGGACCTATGAGTTCCACATGGTTGGGAGGCATAGCTACCTTCACCACTGCTAGGGACCAGTGTATAGAGATGATCTTTTATCCTAGTGTGATCGTTGCTAGATGTTTTCACTTGGTACTTCGAGTTCTGAAGTATGCTTTCTTGTGATTTATGCTTTCATTGGAATGCTTGGATATCATGTTTAGATGATGTTATTTTACTTGACACATTCCCATATTATGATGTTTAGCATATGATTAGATGATGTGAATTGTTGTAGTAGCATATCTATTGCTTATTAATGTTTTGCATGTGATAGGTGATGTTATCTACTGTAGGATTATCTTATGATTTTCTACTAGCATGGTAGATTCCTTATGCTTATATTATTGCATGTTTTAGTAGTAACATCCCTATTATGATAGTACTGACGATTTGGTTGGTGGCTTGGGATGTTATGTGTGGGGGATGGCTAGGATCCATGATGGTCTTATGATGCTATTGATGGTTGGGAGGAACCGCATACTTAGTTTGGTTGTTTTTTTTTTGTGATGTTATTTCTATACATTGCAATGTTTCTTTTCCTCACTGCGATGTTTATTTCAGTATGTTCATTACTGCTATGGTTTAGATGGATTGACGTTCCTCTTTCCTTGTTATTGATGCACTTGAGTGTTCATTCCTCGATTTATGTGGATCCAGTACTCCCCAGTGTGGAGGTTTCCATTTTTTTATGCTTTTTGTTTGCATTTTTTTGTCATGCTGATTTTTTTTCTCACATAGAAATGCATTTCCTCGTGCAAGACCATGCAAGTCCTCGAGCGAGAATGGAAGTCCTTGTGCGAGAATGCAAGTCCTCGCACAAGAATGCAAGTCCTCGTGCGGTGCACAGGGAATCCTTGCATGATGCTTAGGAGTCCTCATGTGAAGCCATGCACTTTCTTGCGTGTATTAGTGCAAGATCTCGTACGAAACTTGAGACCAATGTACTTTCTCATGCGAGAAATAGGGGCTATCTAGGCTTGTTGGATGCAAGTTTAGAAGTTGGTTTTGGACACCCTTTTGGGTTTTACACCTTCCTAGTTCAAAGTAGATTTCCTAAGGGTTTAAAATATATCATTTAAGTATAAGTTACTTATACTTAAGATATATTTTAATATATGCGACAAATCTTTTGAGATAGGTTTTAGACCTCTCGGAGATAAGGTAAAGATTCTAGGAAATTTTAGGGCTTCAGAAATCCAGACTTAGCCAATTTTTAGGGCTTCAAGATTTCAGGCTTAGCCATATTTTAGGTTTTTACATTCTACCCAAACTTGGTGTTTTGTTGATGAGTGGTCATTTCTTGAGCCCTCATCATGTGCGTTGTCGTTGTTGTCTTTGTTTGTGTGTGTCAGTTTGGTAGTGGCGTTTGGAGATTCGTTGGTTGCTGAGATTGTGGTGAAGTCTTCTGTTGCAATCATTGTCATCCCTGTATGATGTTTTCATGTGCATTCATACTTGTAAAAAAAAAAAAATCTTGGCTTTTATTTCATCCTTATTTCCAAGGATCTCTAGGCGAGGCATTACATTATAGCTTAGTAAGGTCATAGGTATGATCCTTCTTCAGAATCTTGTAGCCCAAATCTACTGCTACACATGGTACACTATTCAACCTACTAGATTGATAAAATTTTCGTGCAATCACATGAATGAAAAATTCAACTAATGGGTCCTTAATTCCATCAATTAACATTCCTTGGCCATTCCACTTTGCCTTGGTCAGATTTTCAATTTCATCCTTTGCTGCACACCTTATACTTTTGGGTCAATCCAAGGTAGTGTACCCAATTACCCAAAAAATGATAGCCTTGTTAATCTTGATTGGCCCACCTTATGACCATATTTTCATGTTTTGAATGTGGCTAAGAACAATCTTTATCCATCTAACTTTAAAAACCTTTGGAAAACCTAGGGAACAGGTAAGACCTTTCTTGGGAATGATCTTGTGTTCATCCTTCAAGACTCCATCAAGACATAGCTTCTCATAAGCTTCTCTAATATAATAGTCTCTAATTTTGCACAAGTAAAATGATTTGACATCCTGAATAGTCAATACTCTAGGAGGACTTAATAATAAAGGTCCAATATCATCAACAAATTTTTTGAGGTTTACAAAATTTCCAAAATTAGGTCGAGGACTTTGGTCATTTCTGACAATTTGTGTACTACTTTTCTTCAATATTTTACTTCCAAATGCCATAGTGAACTAGGGTTTTGCATTGAATTCTTTGGAAATATCTCCATTGAATAATCAACTTTCCATTGAGAGTAATACTTACTTGTTTGATAAATTTGCTAGTATTCTCTTATGATTCTCTTGCACTGGCCACCTTGATTGCCTTAAAATACCTTGTGAACTATTTTGATCCCCTAGTGAATGAAAAATAATGCTTAAATTCAATAAATACCTTCAAATTTTTATTTTAGGTCTATAATTAATGCTTCCATACTTGGTTGGTGCATGGAAGCTAGCTCGGTCTCCATACTTGCTTGGTCAAGGTTATCTCACTCAACCACCACTAATTCATTCGATCAATACATCAACTTCCTTGATCATTTGATCTATACTACAAAGCTCAGTGAATATAGATTGTACCAATGATTCTTGGTATTCTATGTAATAAATGATTTTTCTTTTTCTTCCCTTCTATGAATCTATTCCTAATGCATCTTTGCTTATGTAGATATGAATCTTTAACACTTCTATGCAAGGAACTAATGTAAAATTATCATTGAATATACAATTCCTACATACCTTCTTAATTTAGTTGGATGTAGAGTAATCACTTGGTCCATTGGATTGGGTGATCTCAACCTTTCCTATTCCACTACTTGTAGCTTTCACTATCTCTTTCCATGTCTTCTTCCCATCAACTTTGTTATTTCCATTACTTGGTGTTGGTGCTCTAGTTTATCAATTTCTATTGATATGTCCAACTTTTGAGATAGTTGAAACATACTATTTCTCAATTTAGCCACTTCTTGTAACTTCCTCTTGAATATGTCTTGATGCAATCTTTTGGATTATGTCCATATTCTACACAATAGTGATAACTATGCCATGTATTATAATTCCAATTGTAGGAATTTCCTTTTCTTGGTGCATGTGTTTGTTTCTCAGGTATTCAGTTGGAATTTTTCTTAAAATTGCACTCATGAACTCTATGACCATACTTATGATAGTTATAGCAATTTATATTGAATGTAGTGAATGAATCATTTTTATTTGATGTTCATTCATGTTCTTTGTGACCTACCTTCTTGCATTCAGAACAATTAGGTTTTGAAGTTTACATACCTTTTTGCTTCTAAAAATGTTTTTTGTATGACCGAGTTTCCCATAGTGATGACATGTAGGTTTTCCTTTGAATTTATCTTTCCTTTGTTCTCCACTCTTTGATGATTCTCCTTCTTCAATAGATGAAAAGTGCTTGTTGTATTCAAGTCCAGAGGTGTCTTTTGTTCGAGGTGACCTCAATAGCTCTTCAAAGTGTTTGAAAGCTTCATTTGGTTTGTTCATTCTTTCCATAAGTTCTTTTTCATTCCTTAACTCACTTTTCAATTGCTCATTTTGTGATCTTAGGTTTGTGACCTCCAAGTCCTTTATATTTGCTTCTTGATTTGCAACTATCAGTTGATTGATCATGTCCAATTGGTGGTTTGTAATATTTTGTACTTCAAATGTTCTTTCTTCAAGTTTAATAGCCATCTATCTTTTGACTTCTTCAGACATGATCTTGTCTTCCATTTCTTTCTTCATTTTACACATTGCTTCACATAGTGTAATTGATTGGATTTCTTGTTGTCTCTTGAGATCTTTTTCTTCTTTGGTTAGGGTACTATTTTTCTCCAGTAGTTCTATTAATGTTGCATTATTACTACTAGCCTTTACAATTTTAAGTAGTCTTTCTGTGTCAACTTCTTTGTATTGTGTGTCATTTTGCTAAATAGTTATCTCTTTCCTTCTTTTTAGGGATGTCCTTAACTCTTCTTTTATTTCTTCTAATTATTACAATATGATTTTGATTTCAATCATCTAGTTCTGAATGATTTTCTCCATCTTAAACACTTCCATCTCCATGATTAGATCCTCTCAAGCTATTAGGCTTCCTAATACCAATTGTTGAAAAGATTAAAGGGAATAGGATACTAAGAGGGGGTGTGTGAATTAGGATCTTAAACTTTAACTCTCAAAACCATTATACTGAATTCAAATGTAATTGATCTCATACTTTAGATCTAACATTAAAACTATAACGCTAAAACATAAATGAATACATCACATCCATGAAAGATTCAAGACATAACACAATGATTTGGTAACATATAAATACTTCAATGGTAAAACTAGGGTGGGGATGAAACCCACAAATCTTCATTTTTGCAACAATAAAGTTAACCTGTTAGGGTTACAATGTTTGATCATAAGATATGATCTACCTTGTGAGATGTTTACCCTTTAAAAATATTTAGAGACTATTAAGTCTCACCTTGTTAAAGGATTTTACACTTACAAAAAAGTAAGAACTCTATTAGGAGGTTTACATAGATTTGTTAAGACCACTTTGTTAAGGGATTTATTCTAATTCACTTAACTATAACTGATTTAGCACCTAACCCTCAGATTTCTCTATAAGATGATCTTGGGTCTCCTCTTTGCAATGTCTCTTATTTGATCTCCTAATTTGATATTTCTATTGAATCCTTCACTTCTCTAATTTCCCTCTTTTTGATATGTTTTTAGTCTTAGTATTTTCTCTTCACGCGTGCATATACACATTCTTTCATTCATGCATATTGATTCTAGGGTTAGAATCCTTCTTAAATAGATGTTCTGTGAAAGTTCTAGATCTTGATTGACAATTTATAATTTACAATCTTTTTTCATTTCTATATGATTTTATGATTGGTTTAAATTAAATTCCTTAAGATCATTAAATTTTTTAATGATTTATGATCATATCCTATTTTCACTCTACAAATGTTAAATATCATATAGAAGTCAGCCAAAATGGTTTATATATGTGTTTGTGCCATCAAAAACTCATATGAAAAAATCAAACTGCTTGGAACTAAAATGTTCTGACACTTGATAATGTTGACTCATTCACACTATCACTCATCTTCTATATACCTTATTTCTCAGTAATCAAGACCTTGTCAATGTTATCAATTCCAACTATATTTCTCAATGCGTACATGTGCTTAGTCTCAACTGACTACTCAATAATCACTATCCTACTTGATATGAGCTTGTATACTTGGTCTTTACTAAATGACTCAGTCATAATGATGATCATGTAATATTTTGTAGCAAATGACTTATTATTTGGGCACTAATATATAGACAACATAGGCTTAGAGATCAACACCTTGAGTCTATGTGTTAGTCTCAGTCAGTACTAAGAGGGGGGGTGTGAATCAATACAAACTTTTCTACTAGTTATAACAACAATCATACTCACAAAACTTGTTACTAGTCCCTTAACTAGTAAGATGATATCAAATGCAATATGATAAAATGTATAAGATAAAACAAGAATCCATACATCAATTATACATGTATTTATACATCGAAACCTTCGATGAGAGAATGAAACCTATAGTGAAAGTAATATGTCCACTAGCCTTTCCTTGCGAGTAAAAGGGTTCCTTGTTAAAGACTTACATATATTCCTTCTAAGAACTCATCCTATTAGAATTGAAAATAATCTATTAGAATTAAGAAATCCTACTAAGGCTACCTTATGAGAGTATTTAGATCCCTTTCTAAGAGATATCTTGTTAGAGGATTTCAAAGACTTAATACAAGTCTACCATGTTAAAGGCTTACAAAAGTTGTAATGGTAATAAAATAAACTAAAGGTAAATCTAAGAGAATGAAACAACTTTCCTTGTAGATCTTCTATGATTACCTTCAAATATTTTGTGACCTCCTTCTTTTGTTCTTGCTTAGTTCTATGAATGTATCTTGTTCACCTCTACCTTAACATGCTCATGCACTGGTCTATTGTTCTGCTCTTTTTTCATCATTTTTTAACTCTTCTACTTTGATAAAAATATTTGAGAAATAATATCTTTAGCTAAAACAAAAATAATTAATTTTAAGTGTCCTTAAATACCTCCATACAATCTAGGTGTTGAAACCCTACTATTATCCCATTCAAAACATGCATTCAAAACTTTAAATCCATAATCGAGCTAGTCACAAAATACCCATGACTAAATATACATAAGTGCCTATTCACATTATCTTGTTTTTCCTATTGTTTGTCTACATCTAGATTTGTTTCCTTTCTTCCTTTAGTTGCTTCAACCACTTAGCACTATGTTCATGTCACAATATTATTAGACTATCCTCTATTCCTATCACATCATTGGTGACCCTTCTTAGATGATTTATGATCAACTAAATTCTACCCTTGTCCATTATTCATAGTCTTGGTTGTACTACTCCTTTTTTCATGACTAGTATGTCAGACTACTAGTGGTTGCACTGCCTTCAAAACTTCTTTCTCTTGTTAACCAGTTTCCAATTGATGAATGCACTCTAAAACTTATACAATTTTTGAGTCTTAATGATGCTCTAACTTAGTCATCACCATTTCCTAGTCTATCATGCCATTGTGATTTTTAAATTCCAACACTATGTAGGTTTTATTCTTCCTATTCTTGGCATACCTACTTTCTATCAAGTAGAATTATTTAATTAGTTATTATCTAGTAAATGTGAAACCCTTTATCAAAATCCTTGAAATGTTACATATTGTACATGATGGTCTTAAGGGTATTTAAATATCGAGCATGGTGACATGAGTCTTAGTGATATTCTTACAAGTATTTAAATGGAATTAATCTTTCCCATAAGTAATAAAATTGTTAAAAGTAGGCTTGTTTGTTAAAGGTTTTATGGACGTTGTTCCTTGTTGTGAGCTAGATCATCTTGTACAAACAATTATGATTTCCAATCTCATGAGATATGAGCCTCCAATAGTTCTATCATTCCAAAGATGGACCCTAAAATTGTTTCCCACATACTTAGGTTACCTAAAGGGAAGGAATTATGAATATATCAATAGATATTGCTTGAAAAGTTTACTATGATAAGAAAAATTGGTGTTCAAAGTATATTTCTCGTATTTTTGGTTGAAAAAGGAAAAAAAAGTGAAATATCAACTCTTTACAATCTTGAAAAGAAAATATTTCAAAGAGGGAATTGATGACATTTTTGCCCTATTACACATGGTTATTGGGAGTGAATATTGTAGATAATTTTATTTCTAGATGTGTTAGTTTATCTTAATTATCTATGATAAGAATAAATATATTGATTGGGATAAACTCACAATTAAACATGCACATGAGTAGCTAGATGCATGCAAATAAATGGGCTCCTTTTACATGTCCTCTATTCATTAATCAAGTGAATTGTTCCTAAAACTTGGGTTATGCACTAGTAAAGTATAATTTTTCAAGAGTTCCTTATAAACTCTCTTCTTCTTGTCACCACCAACATGGGTATATTCTACATTCCAAAACGTGATTAAAACCCTGTGAAATTAGGACCCAATGGGTACCATCCCCAATGTGTGGCATTATCTCCAATGCTTTAAATATGCAATGTCATTTGTTATTTCCATGAAGTTACTAATTTTACATTCTTGTTGGTGGATATATTTTTTTGGTGATTAATTCCAACTTTTGTATGTTGATTTCAACTACTTGTTTGTCATTAGTTTTCCCTAGTACTTTTTGTCCAAACTAAGGCTATTAAATTAGGTAATCTAGTTGTATGCATGATTGGTGTTATGAAGATCCTTGATTCCTATAGTTAGTTCTATATTTTTTTCTTCATGCAAGAATCAACACCATAATTTGCTATTATTTGGTGGAGTTAAATTTTGTATCTATGAAATTTGTGTATTAATTAAACAGATCAATGATACTATAATTATGTTTCAATTTCTCAATTTCACTATGTTTTAAGCTATAATTTGTGCCTCTTTCTTTTAGAAAGATATTTAATTTTAAGATTTAACTAAAAGTTCTACATGGTATCAAAGCCTAAAGGAGATAGAAGAAAAAATATTAATATTATTTTTAGGTATTCCATATTAGAGCTATTTTAGAATGATTTTTTTTCATTTTATTGGGGGTTGTTAGTGTATTTCATGTTGTTATCATGAAGTGAGATAAAGTTCCATTATTAGGGAGATCAATGATGTCTAATATAAATTTTGATTCTTCTATTGTTAAGCTAACTTTGGAAAATCACATGTCCTGTAAAAAGGGGATAGAGAGGACCACTACCTTGAGCAAGATCTACTACCCTATCTATTTGGAGACATTCATGAGCCAAGTAATTATGAACAAAAAATTGTGTGGTTGAATAGTAATGACATTTTCTATGGATTCGTATGTATTATCATTTTTGAGGATTTTTTCACATCATATAGAGCACATAGAGTTCTCTTTCATTGCTTGCACCATCATCCAATAATTGTATGGTGACATTGGTTCTTCATATGAAAGTGATGATACCTTGGATACCCAGGCTTATATGGATGATAAGAATATTTTTGTTGCCCCCAATTTTTTTTCTTACTAACAAGAAGGACATTATTTGGAGATCATGGACCACCTTCTCCACACACTTTTGAATGTCTACCATTAACTACACATTATGGAGGGATCTATCTTCTCTCCCATCTCACTTTCTTAGAGATCTTCTTGGGGTGAATGAAATTGTAGTATGGTAGTTTTATTTATTTGTTAGCATCTATTTTGAGGGTTATTTATTAGTTCCCACAAGGTTTTCCCTCATTCCTCTTTCCTTTCTTTAGATTTTCATTTCTCCTTAGTTATAATTGGGAGGGGGAGGGGTGCATCAGCGATTAGTTCCAAATCTTGTACATTGATTTCAACTAGTTTTTCATCACCACTTATTTGTTAGTTTTCCCTAGTACTTTATGTCTAAACTAACTCTATTAACTCAACTAATCTATCCATATGCATGATTGGTGGTATGGTAATCCTTTATTCCTATAGTTATTTGCATATTTTTTACTTCATGCAAGGATCATGACCATGATTTGCTCTAATTTGGTGGAGTTAAATTTTGTATTTGTGCATTTTTATATATTGATTAAACAAATCAATGATTTTTTTTTTCAATTTCTCTATTTTACTCTATTTTAATGTGTAATTTGTGCTTCTTTCTTTTAGAAAGATCTTTAATTTCCAAGTTTAGTTAAAAATTCTACAACATTAAGTGGCCTAGTTTAGAACCCTAAATTTGTTGCTTGGGAATATACATCTATGTATGAATACATCCTCAAACTCCAAAAGACTAATGAAATTAAAAGTTACCATTATGTTAATGATTTTCTAATCTTGGACTAGTTTTGAAAAAGGAGTGGCAAAACACTTAGTTATTATTCAACAAAGAAAAGTGCAAGCCAAGTGATCAATGCATGTCAAGCATAATTGTTCATATAATACATGTCATGTAATATGAACAATATGTGCCAAGCATTAGTAGGTTCTAAATAGTTAGTGTATGTTATCATTCAAGTATCAAGCCAATAGAGGGAGCCAAGTAAGCAGTATTCCTCAAGTGATTTTGGTGTCGAGTAAATTGAGTGTGTTGAGCTATTCAAGAGCTGAGTGTTGATATTAAGAGGACAGTGAAGGTTGAGCATCAATGTCTTTAAATGTCAAGTAAATAGTTTTTGTCATAGATTTTTGTAATGGCACAAACTTCTATGTAAATCATTTTTAGGTTGACATAATCATAATTTCAATTATAAGAGATAAGTATGGAGTCATATTATGAATCCCTATGCAATACATTCAGCCAATCAGATTGAGGGAAGCATTAGGTGACAATAAGGATAAACCACAAATGTTGATTCTTACCTAATCCATCACTGCCAATGTTTATATAAAAAAGGAAAATTCTAAAAGGTTTACGAATGCATGAGGAGATGAATGCTAAGTGTTCAAAGGGCATTCAAGGTGGCTTATATGGCCATGTTAGAGGTATACAAAGCATAATCAGTCTAGAGGATTAGAGACAATTTATGAGAGGATTATAAAGGATAGATATGATTAGAAGGATCAAAATAAAATTAGTAAAGAGGAGATCTAATATTAAGAAAAAAAGGTGCTAATTTAAGATCATGTGTTGAATCATTCTAACAGGTGATACAGAGTAAATCTCTTAACTGAGTAGTCCTAAAAAACTAGTGTAGATCTCTTAATAGAGTGCTTACTTTATTCTAAGTTGAAATCCTCTAACAAGGTGAGACCTAACAATCTTTTTAAGCCTTTAACAAGGTAGATCTTTCATAGGATAGATCATACCTTATGATCAAAAACATTGTAGCCATAACTAGCCACACTTTACAACTATAGTAGTGAAGATTTGTGTGTGTCATCTCCACCCCAATTTTACCTTCTCATTGGAGGGTTTCTAGGTAACCAATTTATTGTTATGTGTTATTTACTTTATTCTATGGATATGATGCATGTTAAGTTATTTCAATTTATATGCTAAGTTATGAGATGGATGTTGGTGAGAGGAAAAAAATTTAAGTGTTGATTCACCCACACCCCCCCCCCTCAGAACTTACTTTCCCATTGGTATTTCCAACAATTGGTATCAGAGATTTGTTCTCTAGAAGGGAAAGTTTGATAGCTTTGGAGGTAATATCTTGAAGATGGAAGTCTATAAATTGGGAAAGACTACTGAGAACCATAATATTGAAATATATCTTGCCCTACATCAACTCAAGGAGGAAAGATATGAATTACAACATTCATTGAAGAGAAGAAATGAATTGTTTATTCAACAAAATGATACTTTATATCAAGAAGAAGATACTACTGGATTGTTTAAGGAAGGAAACTCAAATAAACTTGATGCAATAGTTGTAGATCTGATGGAAAAGAACAATATCCTAACTAAAGAAGTCAAGAATCTCAAAAGAGAATAAGAAGTAAAATTAGTATTGCTATGGGAGATAATTGAAATAAAAAAGAAAGGTGAGGAAGACAAAGTTATGATTGAAGAATACAAAAGAATACTGACTAACAGACTTGAAAAAAAAACATAAGATGTGCAAAATCTTGCTAACATGTAATTGGATATAATAAATAAGTTGATGCTTACAAACTATTAATTGAATGGAAAGGAAATTTAGATCACAATCCTAAAGTCACAAACTGATCTACTGCAAAATGAATTATGAGCAAAAGAGGAATTCATTGAAAGATTCAAAAAACCAAGTGAAGCCATAAAATACTTTAAGAAATTGATAGGTTCACCAAGACCTAATAATGATACTGCTAGGTTGGGATACACTATTACTAAGGAAGGAGAATCATTTAGAAGTGATGAGAAAAGGAATAATAAAGGTAAGAATTACAAATTGACTTATCATAATTGTGGAAAATTGGGTCACACAACAAATGTCTATAGGAGCAAAAATGCCAACCAAAAGCTCAAGTAGAAATAGAAAGGTTGCTGCTACAATTGTAACAAACAAGGACATCAAGTAAATGAATGCAAAACCAAGACCATGAGAACTCATAGATTTGAAAGCAACTGCTAAAATTGTCAAAAGTATGGACACAAAGCATATGAATGCAAATCTAAGACCAAATGGACATCAAACAAGAAAACTAAGGTCTAACATCATGGAAATTCTTACAATTGGGACTACAATACAAGGTATAGTTGTCACTATTTTTAATAACATGTACATGTTCCTAAAAATTGTATAAGGATACATTTCAGAGGCAACTATAGTATATGGTTGAATGAGATTACATGCTTTAGTTATCTCAAGACTAGTCATGTCAGTAGAATACTATCCAACTAGGTCACTAACGCCAAGCAATCAATTCAATAAAGGTAAAGAAAAGGTTAATATTGTGAGTGTGAAGGTGCAAATCAACAAGACATGGAGAAAGAAGGAAGATTGTAGTTTACCAAGCTTAGATGATGTCACTTCATCCAATGGATCAAGTGATCACATCACCTTCAACTAGGCAATAAAAGGTATGTGTGGAACTAATATTTGAATTGTAACATTATGCATCAATTGAAAATATCTAAGATCTAAAAAGAATACATATGCATGAATTGAGATGCAATGAAGAATTTATAAGTAAGAGTTATTCTAGATATATTTCTTTCTATGTTGTTTTTGAGCATGGAAGAAATTATAGTTATTGTCGAGCGATGGAGAAAAGGCAAGTATGAGTCAAGCTTATTATGTTAGCCAAGCATACTAGGAATCCTATGTAAGATGAGTGTGTTGAAAATCCTATATTGGATGAGCTTATAACTATATAAGTACTAAGCATTTAATGTCAAATTTGAAGGATTATATAGTAAATTTTTGACTCATTTTCATTCACCAGAGTTTGAAGATCATGAAATAGATTGAAAAAAGGAGATTCTAGCACTTGTGAACCAGATCTAACTACTACTTGACATTAATCTACAGATTTAACAGGTATTTAGCTTGTGGCAAGTTGTGTTGTTTTATTTTTTCGTAAACCTTAGGAAGCCAAAGTGGTAGCTATTTCTTCATATATAGTTAGGACATAGGGGAAGGAAGTTTTCAATGTTTAATTGATAAGAAGTGGTGTTAGACAACCCCCATTATGAGCAATTCTTGAGATCGCATACAAGGGAGATCCATCTAGTGTGTTATCCATGATATCACTAAAGGTTCTCATGATTTAGGATATGAGATGTTGTTACACTAGTGTGGTTGGAGAATTTGGAGTCATGAAAATTAGGGAATCTTACTAGAAATTGTGTGATAATGGTGTCCTGAGGGAAGAGAATAAAATTGTTCAGCGAAAAGGGTCAACACCTAGACTTTCCTTAGGTTTTCAAAACTAAGTGGATTCAGATTTTTCTAAGCCATATACATGACAAGAAGATTTAGTTAGAGGATGGAACAACGAGGATTTATATGATGATTGTGGATAGAGTAATAGGGTATCCTACCATTAACCGACCTAACACTATGTGAAGTGATGCAAAGGAGATTATTGAGAAAAACACAATTATCGCATGGAACAAGCAAGGGATGCTAATAGAAAATATTTAAGATCCCATTATTTCCTTTGTAGTTAGAGTGATAGCTCATAATTTCTTTTAGTCTAGCTGACTAAACAATGTTTCTTCTATGGCAATTGATTTAGGTTATAAAATTGTGAAGAGAGACCATTCCTATGACCTTGCCAAGTTACAACTACAACAGTTATCAAAAAACTTAGAAGCTATTAGGAAAGCCAAAAGTGCATCTTGTAATTTTGGTTCTTTAAATGTTTGCATATTTTTCTATATGAAAAACACATTTCCCACTTTTGATAAAGTTACTTGGAAGACCAATAGGTCAATTACATAGTAGATTATAGAGTTCACTAAGTAACTTGTAGATAATTTTGAGTCAGTAATGACTAGCTATTTTGAGGATTTTAAGAAATCCATGAAGCAAAGATTGACGATTCCTCTATCATTAGTGGAACAAAATTTCAATGATTTGTGTTTCCTAATTGATATAGATCACACATATGTGTAAGTAGCAAGACCCAAGGTTATATGGTTAAAACCCTTTCCATATGAAGTCAATGTGGATGATGTCTCTACAAACATGACAACTCTACTAGTTGAGGAAATTTACAAGGATGCAACATACTTTGGAAACTATGATGAAGCTAAATCAAGAATTACTATTGATTTGAAGACTGCTTCTATAATAAGAAAGAAAAATAAGATAGTGAAGAAAATCAATGAGAAGTTTGGTGAAGGTAATGAGGAAGTAGAAGAAGAAGAATAAGATCAAGAAGAAGAAGAATAGGGCCAAGAACCATTGTAACTTACACAAGGCTTAGGAGAAGATAAAGATGAATATTAACATCATCAAATTTCCACAATCCATTTGTAAATAAAATTTTTTCTAGATTTGATTGTGTTTTTTTTTTTACCATCAACATTTTAGATCATACTACATGATCCATCATTAGGATGAGAAAGTGCAAGATAGTAGAGATATGCAAACTGAGCCTTACTCAAGAGATATAAGAAGAGAAGGGGACAGCACACAAATTTTTGTAAAGAACAAAAAGAGAGAAGTGCACCACCTAATGAAATAACTAGGAGATGAAAGGTAAAGAAGACAAAATAATTTTAAAAATGAAAAGTGATGAAAATAAGAAATTAGAATGAAAGAAAATATGAACCTAAGAAAACCATAAAACACATACACTAAGAGATAAAGAAACAAATATACATGTGTAAGAGAAATCATGCGTGTGTGTGTGTGTATACATATTATATCAAAGAAACATTTTGAATCATACCACATGAACCATCATTAGGATTAGAAAGTGCAGGATGGTAAAAAAATGCACACAATCGAATCCAGAAAACATTTTATTTAAAAATGAAGATGTTGAGGGAGAAGAAGTCAAGGAAGCACCTAAGGAAACTAGGAAGAGAACAAAAGCAAGGAAATAGGAAGTGGAGAAACCAAAGAAGACTATGAAGCAATCGCAAAAGCCAATTGTACCTTTAACTAGGTCAAGCACTAGGGCAGCCATTGTATAGGCTAAATAAGTTGCAAAGCCTCAAGGAAAAAGAGAAAATTTTATAGTAGAGTTGAGATAGCCTACTCAAAAAAATTCAAGAGATTGAGGAAGAAGTACAAGCCACAAGATTATTCAAATGAGGAGAAGACATAGTCTAAGGACTTGCGTCAATTCAAGGTGGTAAGCCACAATCCCTCTTTTGACATTGATAACTTGTGTGAAAATATTAAGACCAATGCAGATTTGTCTAGTTTCACGCATGTTGATTTTGATAAGCTAGGAAGTGTAGAGAAAAATAATATAGAGGTCACATGTGACATGATGGTAACTTTTAAGATGACTCCTCTATATATTTCCAACTCATTACTATTGTGGTTTCACAATTCACACCCCATTTTTCTTAGAAATAGGGACCCCCTACTTTATTTTTTAGCTTTCAAGATCCCTAATCTATGGTATGAGTCATTTTAGGGGTTTTTCCTAGTGTCTTTAGCTAATCTAGGTTCCTGCTTGAAAACCCAGATTTCAGAAATCATGTCGGTGAGAGAGAAAGTCATTTTTGCATGTAAAGATGTGCACTAGTGCACCTAGCACACCTCACTAGTTGTGCTAGTGCACTAAATTACCTAAGGAAAGAGCATAGCCCTTGGAAATTTGTAGTTGAACACCTACACACCTCCAAGAGGTGCACTAAGTCCTAGGCCAATAAAGCTCAAGACCCCACTCCCTTTCCTGGTCATTTTTCAATCTTCACTCTAGTCTCCTGCATTGTTGCACCTCCTTAGGTGCAGTACTCCACTGTTCATGACCCTTCTCTCATAATTGCACACACAAAACATTAAACATTAAACACTTGAGACAAAAGTGCACACCTTGCACACCTACTGAGGTGTGCAAGGTGCACACCTTTGTATTAGCTAACAAAATAATATAAAAAACTTAAATAAAAGAAACCTAAACTAAAACCCTTAACCTAGTGAAAGGTGCATAGTTAAGCACATATCTGAGGTTCGTAGCTTCTCACCTTTACCAAGCCCAAGCTTTCCTCAAAGTTTTGGAAAGGGTGTGCACGTAGTGCACCCAAATGGTGCACTAACTGTGCACCTCTTCCAACACGTTGCCTTCCCTTTGGCATCATAAGGGTGCTCACCTAGCACACCCCAACAGGTGTGCTAGGTGCACGCCCTTATTCTTTGAAAGATTTGCTAACAAAAAAGTACACCTAGTGCACCTTTGAGGTGTGCAAGGTGCACTATTTTATTTTTCATTGGTTTTTTATGAGTTTCAAGTGTTTTTCATCAGTTTTATAAAATTAGGGTTTCTGGGCTATATTTTTGTCATCATTAGGGTTTATGTTAGTTTTTTCTACCTCTAGACTAATGGATATTGATTTTGTGCAAATTCAATGGCTTATTCCTCATCCTCCCACACTACAAAGATGGCTATAAAACTAGTAGTTTTCAAGTTTCAAGGTGTTCCAGCAAAATCATGCTTCTAAGATGAATATTTAGAGATTCAGGACACTGAGCTCAGCCATATTCACTGGAACACATTCATAGTTCTATGAAAAAAACCTACCAAGAGGTCCCCAATGATATATACTCTTATTAGATCATGGATAGTCAACGTATCATCACACCCAGCATAGGTACAATCTTTAGAATTGATCATGGTACTGGCAAAAAACTATGTCTCAAAAGAAAGGGTTGTAAAAAGTATAACTGGAAAGATCATGTTAGATCTAAAACCTAAGAACATAGAAAAGGTATTTCATCTTTCAAGAGTAGATTATTATATCAGATTGACATATCATTAGGTGGAAAGGTGGTATAGAGAACATGGAGAGGAAGCATTTGAAATCATTCAATCCTTGTATCTCATTGAGAAGACTCATCTTGGATGAAAAGTAGGAAAAGTGGACATGATAAGGTGCTATATGAAAGATGATATCGAATATTCTATAGTACTTTTGAGTAGAGTCATGGGGTTACCGACATCAGGACACTTGAACATATGGATGGTGCATTTTATTGAGACCTTCAGAGCATCGAAGATTCCAATTGATTGGGCTTCAATTCTTAGTGAGAATTGGGATGAGAAACTAGTAGCTATCAAGAACAACCATAAGTTCTATATGACATCCTATTTAATGTACATGTTAGCTATAAGAGAAATAGACTACCCTAGATTGTTCAAAAGGTGTAGCATGTAAGATGCAAACACATGGCCTTATATAGTACACCCTCAATTGGTAAAGAAAAAGCTTTTCGAGCACAGTAAGGAGTACATAATAGTGAATGATGCATTCATTTTTGCAATCATTTAGTTCATTGAAGGGGATTATGTTAAAAGGATGTCTGATGAGGTAGCGAAAAATATTATAGAAATTGGTGCCTATTACATCCAATTCAAAAAATTCACTTATTTGAGGGTAGCGGGTACAACTATCAATCCAAAGAAGCTCCCTAGGTATTTGTGTGACAGACTCATACTACTAGAGATTGCAAAACAACTCTTGTTTGCATACAAGAGAGTAAGGAAGTAACACAAGAAAAATTGGGTATGGCCCATTACTATAGGGTCATTTAGTGTGGTCCAGAAATAGGATATTATGACTTTTAAGTTTGAGTGGGATCAGTGTCCCTTGGATGAATATAACTCTCCTCATCCCATCTTTGTAACAATGGACGAGTGCAGTATTTAGCGAGAAAACAATTCCAGCATGAAGATGTCATTGAGGACCATTGGATGAATATAGTGGATGACTATGAAATCTAAATAAGAGATTATTGTAGGATGACTCTTTATCTAGCAAGTAATGCATTGAACATAAAGGTCCCTTTAAAGATAATGCAACAATACACTAAAGATTTCCTATATCCCTTATACAATAGAGATAATATATCTGGTCAACCTATTATGAATGCAAAGATCAATAAAGTGGAAAATTTGGATATTAATCATAGGGTGAGGCATGCCATCCAATTGACCAAGGATTGGATCAAAAGACCATTCAAGTTGGATCTAATTCCTCAAACTATAGTTTTTCAAGCCACAACTTTTCCAATGAAAGGTAGAGGAGCAAAGGTAATAGTACCTACATTCATAGCTCAGTCCCTACTAAGGCTAAAAATAGTGCACCAACTTGACAAAGAATTTGGATACTATAAGGCTTAGAAGTGTAAGGGTAAGAGGAAAAGAACTTCCCCCCATCAAGGCAAGCTGACAAAGGAACAACTCAAGCACTACTACAACAAGGGTCAGAGAATGTAGAAGTCATGTAAGCTCAAGATAATCCTCAAATGCCACTGCCAAAACTAGGGCAAGGAACTGAAATAGAAGTACAAGAAGTGTCTCCCCCTAAATAAGAGGTACAAGCCTCCCCATCAACTCCTAAGAGAAGAAAGATCAAAACTCCAGTTAAGAAGAGACAAAAGGTGATTAGAAAGGTTATCCCTTTTCCACCAATTCTAGAAGTTATTCCAAAAGAAGAAGAAGATGATGATGATGATGAAAAAGATAACCTTCCCTTGAGTTAGAGGAATCATCTTGCTAGGGTGATAGAGTTAGAACAGATAAGAAGCTCCATAGTTACACCACCATCTATTCCTATACAACATATTCAGTCAACAACTTCTAAGGATGAGCTACAATAATGGATTGATGAACAAGTGGATGAAGGGGCTGATGTCTTTCAAATGTCAAATTTTGATTTTATTTCGATAGGCATTGAGCTGGTGGGTGATAAAATAAGGGATACTCCAACAAATCAACCTCCACAAGAGGATTAGAATCAATTTCCACATCGGTCACCAAGACCTTCAAGTGTTTCACCATCATCAAGTCAAGATTTATCTTGCTTGGGTAAAGGTTCTACTACTCCTCTTCATCTGGGTAACAAAGAATAGGTGCAACCTAAAGAAGAAGAAGAGCCACAATAAATACCCACTGATGAAGTTTCATGAGAAGGAAAAATATTTGACCAGCCTTAGTAGACTTCCCAAGACATAGAGGTTGACAGACATAAAGACTCCCAATGTGGATCTCTCACAAAAGGAGAAGACTCTAGAGAGGAGTGATAAGGAAAAAAAGCCTAGTAGAACAAACTCCTCCTTCAAAAGGTAAGTCTCTAATGGAACATACTCTGAGATGGTTGAGGAAAGACATGATGATTATAAACAAAAGTTAGAAATATTCTACTAAGGAAGAGGGAATGAGATAATAAACCAAAGCTCTCAAGAAGCCTGAGTCACCCGCAAAGGATGCACAAATATTGGCCTTTGTAATGAGTGATCAAAATCAAGACTTGCTTTCCCATGTTTCTATCCCTCCTCCATATGAAAACATTGAGGACTTGACTCTAAAAGATTATCAAATTAGGGATTTCATGCTTGGGAAACTCACTATGGATACTACCACATTAATGTTGACAACAAGAATCAAAGAAGTATTTAGGGACTTAATATAGGATGAGACAAAATTGATAACACTTTGGAAGTAGAATGAGATCCTAAGGAGATATCTAAATGAAGTAGTTGGTCCACTAGATCCTAAAGAGACTTTAAATACTACATTTGAGAAAAGGGATAAGGAGAATGTGCATCCATTTTTGAAAGCTTTTTAGTAATGGCAAGAAATTTTAAAGAGAAATGTGTGCAAATTATACAAGGAAATCTCAAACTATTGCACCATATGTAGAATAATGCAAATAAGCTAGTCGCTATTTTGAACTAGGACTTTGGGTTAATGGATGAAGTGCATACATGGGGTAAAGACCTACAAGAGTTGCATTCAATAAAAGGTCAAAGATATCATATGTTAATGAATGTATATACTATTGGAAATGATTGAAAAAATCATGAATGAAGAATAGTGGAACTGGTAAAGAATGCTTTCAATCATTGTTTTTTCATTGATATCAAACTTGCTACTTGCAGGAATGAAAATTGCTTTAGTGATCCAAATACTATCAATTGGTTGATTGACAAGGAGGAGGCAATCAATCAGATGTAACTAGAGCACCTAGAGAAAGGTTGAAGTTATGATGTTGTAATGAAGTTTAAAGATTAGCTAAGCCATTGATGAAATACTATAAGACACAACGAATGGAAAGACTAAGACACATCAAAAGATGTAAGGTTTAACTAATTCATTTTTAGAACCTGACTAAGTTCATTTGTAAGTGCCAAGCAAGATAGTTAAAGCCGAGCAAGTTCAACCTCAATGTGTGCCGAGCAATCCTTCAGGTGCCAAGTAACATAGAAGGTGTCGAGCAATCCTTCGAGTGTCGAGTAATATAGAAGGTGCTGAGAAATCCTTTAGGTGACAAGTAACATAGAAGGTTCCAAGAAATCCTCTGGGTGCCAAGCATCAATAAATAGTAGTAGAAGCCAAACAACCTAGTTAATGTTGAGCATCAATAAACCAATGATGCCGAGTTGCTATATTATTTGTTAAGTCAAAAAGATTTGCCAGATCAGTAATGATAAGTTTGTTACATTGAATTTTTTGAATTGGTTGGATGATAACGATGATGAGTAGATGTCATAGAATTTTATGTAAACCATGCAAACCAATTCAAGGCGAATATTGATGGACTTATCATGAAGTTTTTGGAAGAAACAATTTGGAGGGAAAATAATATCATTCTCTCAGATCAAATCAGATTGATGAGCAGGAAGATTTGAGCAAGAAATGAAGAACAAAACTTATTTATAAGGAGTTATAGGTCAGAGATCAAAATAGTGTGAGGGAGTTGGTCATAAGTGTGTTTGTGTGAAGAAGCCAAGAGAAGGCTAGTGTGAAGTGTCAAGAAGAGGACATAGTGAGGAGTAAGCACAGAGAATCAAGCCTCTGAGTTGATCAAGTGACCATAGAGTGCATTGGCATAACGAGTGGAAGAACTCAAGGAGATAGATCTTGAAGGGTGAACAAGGTGCCAGCACTGCAAGGAAGAAAATCCAAGAAACAAAAAGAACTGAAGAGTGATCTAAAATCCACAATGTTAGAGTTGCAATTTTTATCAGGTCAAAACCTTTCTAATACTTTCTTACCGTTGTATTAGACATTGAAATCCTACATTGCTAGGTTAGCTTAATAGCTAGGTGGATAAGCCTTAGGAAAAGAATAGAAGATCCCTAGGAGAAGGATAAGAGATCTCAGGAGAAGGATAAGAGATCATTAGGAGAAGGATAAGAGATCCTTAGAGAGGGATAAATGATTCTTTTGAGAAGGTGATTGTAAATCCCATGGACTTGGGTGGGCCTAACAGCTCTATGTAAATCCTTTAATAGGGTGGCATTCTAAGTTGAATGTTCTTAAGTCCTCTAATAAGGCACACTCCTAACAGGGTGTAAAAATCCTTTAATAGGGTCACATTTAGCAGTGTGTTGTAGCCTTTAACAAGGTAGGCCTTTAACAGGGAAAATAATCAGAAGTGGTTGAAATCAATTGCGCAGTTATTTTGTGGGTATCATCCCCACTCCAGTTTTACCTTCTTATTCTTGGAAGGTTTCTGGGTCATCAAAATCCTCTATGTTATGTGGTGATGCATGTTTACTTTTCATGATTTTTTAATGTTTAATTGCATACATGATAATCTCAATTATATGCCATTAAGGAGTTGACAAGAAAGCAAAAATCCTAGAAAGAAAAAATTATATTGGACATTATTGGACCTTGAATAACTAATTCAACCCCCTCTCAGTTATTCTAAAAGAATTCTAAAAATTGATATCATAGCCCACTGCTAATTTGTTTCAAGGTACTAGTAGTAGGAAGATCAAGATGTCCAAGAGAGATGTTCCCAAGCTAAACAAAGACAACTTTGTTGCATGGAAAAGTCTGATGAAGCTGCATCTTGGATCAATAGGTGACTATGCACAGACCTCAATCACAGTTGATCATGTGGACCTTGCAGGAGCCCTCACTGCAGAAGACATGAGCAAGAAGAAGGAGCACAATCAAGAAATGTTAGATATGGCTTCAACACTAAGCTATGTCGAGTATTATAACATCAAAGAATGTGATACTGCACATCAGATGTGAAAAAAATTATCAAACATCTATGGAGGAGATGATAATGTTAAGAGAGCCAAAAGAGAGAGCCTAAGAGGAAAGTTTGATGACATGAAAATGGAAGAAGGAGAGAATGCTGCTCAATACAGTACAAGAATGAAAGAAGTGGTAAGTGCCATAAGAAGCCTAGGGGGACAGTTATCAGAAGAAATAGTATGTATCAAATACTTGAGAACTTTGCTTCCTATCTATGCTATAAGAGTATCAGCCATCCAAGATCTAAGGTGTGTACCAGGAAACACATTGTCATTTGAAGGAATAATTGGAAGACTTACTGCCTTTGAGCTATCCAACTTTGACAACTACAACCCAGAAAACTCTGAATCTGCATTCAAAGCCAAGATGATAATAAAAGACAACGAGGAGGTGCAATCAAAGAAAAAGAGTGGAAAAAGAAAGTATGTATCTAGTGATAGTAGCACTGATGTAGATCAATTGGAGGATTTACTAGCAATAAGATTTCATAGACGAAGAGGCAAATTCAAAGGTAAGTTGTCAATCATTTGTTTCAATTGTAATGAAGTTGGTCACATTGCAGCCAGATGCATAGAAAAGAAAAATTACAAGGATGGAGGCAACCTCATGAACAAGAAAGAGGACAACAAGGACTACAAAGGTAAAGGAAAAAGATGCTACATTGTTGAAGAAAAGACTTTGATGAGAATGATGATGAAGTAGTCTATGTGGTGAAAGATGAATTAGATGAAGATGAAGCAACTTCCCTGGTAACCTGCATGAACAAGAATAACAAATGGATCATAGACAACAGATGCTCTCATCACATGACTCGAGATAAAAGTAAGTTCATTACCTTTATTCAATATGAAGGAAATAGTGTTAGATTTGGTAAAAGTGCACCATGTTAGATTAGAGGGAAAGGAATTATCAATCTTACTGAAAAGATATCATGTGATAGTGCATACTATGTTGAAGGCCTGAATTATAACTTGTTAAGTGTCTCACAATTAGGCAACATAGGATGCAATGTTGAATTTGAAAATGGAGTTGCCAAGATCTATGATTCTCAAGGAAGTCTAATAGGAAAAGGTGACTAGACTAGGAGTAATTTGTTCTACCTAGACATGGAAGATGCTTCTTATCTCATTGTTCAAACTGATGATGTATGGTTATGGCACAAGAGGCTATGTCATGTAAATTTTGACAATCTGATAAGCATTAGCAAAATGAAGAAAGTTAGAGGTCTACCAAAGTTGAAGAAACTTGATAGCACCATGTGCAAACAATTCCAACTAGGAAAGATGACTAGGTCAACTTTCACAAGCAAGGCTTATATTTCTAATGAAGTATTAGAGCTAGTTCATACTAGCTTGTGTGGTCCTATTGAAGTGCAAAGCTACAAAGGTGACAGATACATAATGTTATTTGTGGATGACTATTCAAGGATGATGACAATCATGTTCCTGAAACAAAAATCAGATGCATTCCAAATGTTCAAATGGTACTTGGCCAAAGTTGAGAAAGAGACTGGGAAGAGCCTAAAATGTCTCAAATCCAATAGAGGAGGTGACTTGACATCAAGAGAATTTGAAGAATTCTGCAATGAAAGAGGAATCAAAAGGTAGACATCAGCACCTAGGACTCCACCTCAGAATGGTATAGCAGAAAGAAAGAATAGATCAGTCATTGACTATGCTAGAACCTTAATAATGGAGAAAAATGTTGCACTCAAGTACTGGAGAAAAGCTGTAAGTACTGCAGTCTACACACTCAACAGAGTTCAAGTCAAGAAAGGTACAAATGCAACACCTTTTGAATTATGGTATGGGCATTATCCTAATGTAAAAAATTTCAAAATATTTGGATGCAAATGCTATATATATAAAGAGTCTAGAAATGTAAAGTTTGATGCAAAGAGTGAGGAAGGCACATTTCTTGGTTATTCTACTAGAAGCAAAGCTTATAAGTTCTTGAATGTTAACACTAACAAAGTAGTAGAAAGCACAAATGTAAAATTTGATGAGCTTGCAGAAGTTCAAAGTGTTGAGAACACCAAGAAAGTAGAAGAATACAAGACCTTTGTATACTTTTATGAAGGTATACCTAATAATGGTGAAGTTGCAACTCATAATGACAATCAACAACTAAATTCAGTATCTCCCGAGTCACAGACAATGAATGTTGAGCAGTAGACACATTCAAAAGTCAAGTTGCAGAATATAGAGAATGTTCATTTAGACTCTGAGAACTGTCAACATGAAGGAAATGAAGAAATATCTAATGAAAATACACATGAAGATTCAGATTATTGTTGAGATAATGGGTGTTGCACACATTGCATAATATTTGTTATTTTATTATTTTATTTTATTATGTAATGTTGTACCTAGATGGACGTGCAACATGTAAAGATTCCCATGGAATATTCTTGATGAGTAGTATTGTAACATTGTGATAATATTTCATGTAATTATTTAATATTGGGGAAAACAATTAAATGCCCAATATTAAATGGGGGGTCAGTGGGTTAGGTAGCACATGGTTTTAGCACATAGTTTATATAATACCACTTAGTGGTTTTGTGGGACTTGCTACTATATAAGCAGCCACAAGGGTAGTTGTTGTATAGATAGAGAAAAAAAGAGTGACAAGGAGAAGACAAAAGGCAAGAGTCGAGCGGGACAAGGCTTGACAGGTTAGCCAAGGGAGCATTTGTGAAGGTTGAAAGCATGGCATGGGATGTGTGGATTCATGCTTGTTCACATAGTTTGCTCGGTTGTGGCTATGGCCATGAAGGCTTCCATGGTTGTATGGCAATGGTATTTTTGCTAAATAATACATGATGATGGATGCTTTTGGAGGCTGGGTTTTTCCCTCAATGAGGGTTTCCCAGGGTATATCTTGTGTCACAATTTTGTGGGTATGTTGTCTATTCTCTTGCATGTGGATTTTAATTCCGTGTTTATTTTAGATTTATTATGGGTTATGTGGAAACGGTTATATTTTTTCTTGCCAAGTTTCCTTACAAGTGGTATCAGAGCTATGGTTTTATTGTTTGTAACCCTAGATTGAATCCATGAGAATGCATGAGAGGATAAAAAAAAAAAGGGCAAGATATATGAATGATTTATTGCAGATCTGAGGGTTTTGGATTTGCTATTATGATGGGATGTTAAAATATTTTGGGCATGCGAAATTGTTGGAGAAAAAGATTTTTTTCGGATGTTTCATTTAAATGAGGGTTTTGGGGGGTAGCTTGTAGAAATGACCTCCTGGGTAAAAACAGACCTCACCATTAGATCCGGGTCAACATTTCCATAAATTTTGATATATAATATGCCCTAGTTTGGCCATGTTCAAAGGAAATGAAAGAGTTTTTTGGTTTCAGCCCATGATGGCCGTCAAATTTAATCCCGTCGGAATTTTCGTCACTGAAAAAATAAAAAATAAAAAATCGTACTGAAAATGGTAAAAAGACTGTCTTAGTAAAATGGCCATAACTTTCTCTCAGAATATCAGATTTTAGAGTTCTTACAGGTGTTGGAAAGCTAATTCAGAGCACTACAAGATGGTGTAGGTTTGGTTCTATGGTTTTGAAATTTTGTCAAGTTTTAAGAGCTCTAAAGTCAGATGTTGTTTATTTTGAGCGCGGATTGGGGCATAACTTGGGCATACGGAGTCGGATTTTGGACTTCGAATAGTCAATAGAAAGCTCTTGGAGAGCTCTACACATTGTTTCAAATTTGGTGCAGGTTTGGCATGATTTATTTGTTGAAATATTAATCTGAACAGTTTATAGGTATATTTTGACTATGGTAACATTGTGAGTTTATGGCATTGGAGATTTAAGATTTGATGTCATTATATACTCAGTTCATATTTCAAATTAGTCTCATGATGATATGGTTATCAATGTTTAGTTTGGATATGCATGATGACTTGTTGGGTCTACAAGTTGTGCAGTGTTGTAAGCGGTCTATACTTACAGGTTGCATTTATAGCTCGGTTATGGGTTGTCTTTGCCCATTGATCTTTCATTATTGATGCATATTCAGATTGGTGACTTGGATTTGGGTTGTCTATGCCCTAAGTCACATGATTTACTATTTTCTTCATGTAGAAGGGATGATATGTTGTTACCAGATACAGTCATGGTGGAGGATTGTGGTTGACTATTTTATGCTGACAGGTTGGACACTTTGAGAGCCAGATGCTCAGTTCATGGATGTGATCATGGTGTCATGGATTTTGGCATGACATGATTGGTTATACAGGTACATCCTTGATGTTCATTAGCTTGGATTTTCTAATTCAATTATGGTGGTATATCTTCTTGGTTGAGGATCATGGTTATTTGGTTTCTTTTGAGGAGCTCATGATGTGCACTTTGATTTCTTTCATAGTTTGATGCCTTGGTTGATTCTCATGGTTAGAGGATGGTTTTTCATCATGATGTCATGGATAGCTTGGATACATGATTAAGTGAGAGTTTGTGACAGTGATGGGGTGACAGTGTAGGATTAGTTCCTGGTTTGGTTTATATCTTCTTGGTTTGGAGAGGATGGATTTTATGATGCCATGGGTGACTTGGTACCACAGTTCAGTGGGAGTTGTTGGCATTGATATATTTATTGAGTGTTTGCAGATGTTGGAAGTTTGTCTTAGATCCTGTTGCTGCAGAAGCGTCTTTGACATTTGCATGGTGCACTTGTTATCTTCATGGTGTTTGAAGATGGTTAGATCTTGAGGACTCATGGAGTTCTTGGTTATCTTCATGGTGTATGGAGATGGTTCTTCCTGGTATGTGGAGATGGTTTTCTTCATGGTGTGTGGAGATGGTTGCATCTTGAGGACTCACAGAGTTCTTGGCAAAGGTGTGGTTTATGCTTTTATTTGGCATGTTATCCTTGGTATGAGGATGGTTTCATTATTATGTCATAGTATACTCTTGATACGCGTTTAGAGTTGTGACATGTTATAGTATGTTCATGTGGAGCATGTTATCTCTTTAGTTGAGATGGTAAGATCATGTTGTCATGCTTATGTTCCTGAGGCCATGGTTGGAACTTTGACATTGATCTTGGTTTAGTTTCTTGGTATTGAGTACACTGATCATAAGCTGGATACTTCATGATATTGCTATGTTGCATTTGGAGTTGGCATGGATTGATTGGTTATAGGTGCTCATGGATACTTAGAGACGGTGGTGATGCTGATTTCTCTTGGATTAGAGAAGTATTTGTTGGGACGGTTGATGGTTTTAGTAGGAAGTCTGTGGGGCAGTCACCTGATATGGACTTGAGAGGAGATTGTTCTTAGATGAGTCTTAGTTGGAGACTTGGGTATCTTGATGAGCATTCTCATTCCCCACTCTTGGTCTACTCTGCGGTTTGCTACTTGAGAGGTATAGCCCATTGTTTCTCTCAGTTGCATTATATTTATGCTTGTCTTTCATGGATATGGATCTTGAGCTATGGTACATGAGTTAGTTCTGGAGGGTTCATTTGAGAGATGGTTTAGCATTGATTATCTCCATGTGCATATGTTGTTATTCTGGTTGAGTTTGGGAGATGGTTTTATATTGGGCATATTCCTTGGTTTAGGAATGGGTTTATGAGTTTGATCTTCTTGTGAGAGGCTTACATCCATGATGAGTTATATGGTTTGGTTTGGGTGTTGCTGAGGCTTCTTGTTGGGGTTTTATGGAGGAGATCATACTTTCACAGTTTACATCTAGAGATGTGTGTAGAAGGACATGATACAGGTTATGATTTGCATGGTTTCTTTGGTCTTGGTTATCTTCCTGGATGTTCAGTTTTTCCTACATTGGATTTGAGATTGGTTAGAGATTGTGATCACTAGTTTGTGCTCATGTATGTCATGTGAGAGATGACATGGTTATTCCTTTATCTCTTTCCTCTGTTGGTTGTGGTGAACTTGGGAGACTGTTGGAGACTTGTTATGAGAGTTGTTCTTGCAGGATATTAGTTTATGTATTGTTGATGTCCTTGATAGTACATGGATTCACTTCTTTGAGATGTGTTGAGTGGATTGGTTATAGATTTGACATTATCTTTTGCAGTGGGAGCTTCTTGGTATATATGTGGCAGGTATTGCTCTTGAGGCTTGTGATTGCAGGTTACAGATTGGATATGTCGGTAATATAAGATTCACTTGTTATACATTTGAGGTATGGATAGTTGGGTGGATTTGGCACTTGTTGTGGGTGCTATTTCAGCTATGGATATTTTGACAACTACGGATACATGTGATTACCTTTGGATCAGGTTATTTGTGCTTGAACTTTTAGTTGGTACAAGATTTTATGATCTTCTAATGCGACAGGTTGGGTAGTTTTCTCTTTGGATGGCTTCTATGTATGTCCAGTGGGAGTGGCATAATAAGAGGTGAGATCATTCATGTTTGAGATGCTAGATATTTTGATTTTGTCACGGGTACTAGGATGGAGCACTTGGTGTATTTTGATCCATGATGGTGGATGTGCTGGGAGGGATTGTTCCCTTGTTCATTTATGTGGCTACGGATTGACCCTATGCAATGTATACAACAAGTGGGAGATTGTTGAGATAATGGGTGTTGCACAAATTGCATAATATTGTTATTTTATTATTTTATTTTATTATGTAATGTTGTACCTAGATGGACGTGCAACATGTAAAGATTCCCATGGAATATTCTTGATGAGTAGTATTGTAACATTGTGATAATATTTCATGTAATTATTTAATATTGGGGAAAACAATTAAATGCCCAATATTAAATGGGGGGTCAGTGGGTTAGGTAGCACATGGTTTTAGCACATAGTTTATATAATACCACTTAGTGGTTTTGTGGGACTTGCTACTATATAAGCAGCCACAAGGGTAGTTGTTGTATAGATAGAGAAAAAAAGAGTGACAAGGAGAAGACAAAAGGCAAGAGTCGAGCGGGACAAGGCTTGACAGGTTAGCCAAGGGAGCATTTGTGAAGGTTGAAAGCATGGCATGGGATGTGTGGATTCATGCTTGTTCACATAGTTTGCTCGGTTGTGGCTATGGCCATGAAGGCTTCCATGGTTGTATGGCAATGGTATTTTTGCTAAATAATACATGATGATGGATGCTTTTGGAGGCTGGGTTTTTTCCCTCAATGAGGGTTTCCCAGGGTATATCTTGTGTCACAATTTTGTGGGTATGTTGTCTATTCTCTTGCATGTGGATTTTAATTCCGTGTTTATTTTAGATTTATTATGGGTTATGTGGAAACGGTTATATTCTTTCTTACCAAGTTTCCTTACAATTATGAAAGAGACAACATGCAAACAAGGAAAGAACTAGTATTGGAAAAGTATGTAAGAAGACATCATCCTGCAGATCAAATTATTGGAAACAAAGAGGCAGGACCAATGACAATGAATAGACTCAAAAGTGAGACATGTCTGCTCAGCAAAATGGAACCAAAAATAGTAAGTGAAGCCATAAAAGATGATGACTGGTACAATGCTATGAAAGAAGAAATAGAACAAATTGAAAAGAATAAGACATGGACCTTAGTCTCAAGACCAGCTAACAAGAATGTAATTGGAACCAAGTGCATGTTTAGAAACAAGTTAGATGAGAATGGTGAAATCACAAGGAACAAGGCAAGACTAGTTTGTAAAGGGTATGCATAAGAAGAAGGACATGACTATGGAGAGACTTTTGCTCCAGTTGCCAAAATGGAAGGAGTGAGGACTTTATTGGCATATGTAGCCTTCAAGGATTTAAAGTGTATCAAATGGATGTTAAGTCTACATTTTTGAATGGTACACATGAAGAGGAAGTCTACATAGAGCAACCAAATGGATTTGTTGATGAAAATAACAAAAACAAGGTATGTAAATTGCATAAGGCTCTATATGGATTAAAGCAAGCCCCTAGAGCTTGGTATGAGAGACTTCACAAGTATCTAGTGAAAATAGGATTTGAAAGAACTGATGATAACAGCAACATGTACATCAAATTAGAAGAAGGTAAGGATATTATTGTATCTAAAATCTTTGTGGATGACATAATTTTTGGAGGAAAGGAAGCGCTTTGCAAAAGTTTTGCTCACAAAATGAAACATGAGTTTGAGATGTCTATGTTTGGAGAAATCAAGTTCTTTGTTGGATTGCAAGTAAATCAACTAAAACATGGTATATTTGTGACACAATCAAAGTACATCAAAGAGATACTCAAGAAGTTTGGATTGGAAGACTCCAAACCTATCAGCACACCAATGGCAATAGGACATAAGCTATTCAAAAATAATGAATCAGCTGAAGTTAATCAAACAATGTACAGATCCATGATTGGAAAACTACAATATGTTGTACATAATAGACTAGACATAGCATTAGCAATTGGAATAGTGGCTAGATTCTCTACTAATCCTAGAGAAAATCATCTCATGGCAATAAAAAAGATAATGAGGTATCTCAAAGGAACTGATGATTTTGGCCAATACTACAAAAAGAATGAGAAGTTTGAGCTCAATGCATACATGGACATAAATTGGGGAGGCAACATTGATGACAGGAAAAGCACAAGAGGAGGAGCATTATTCTTAGGTAAAAGGCTATTTACTTGGAGCAAGAAACAAACATGCACATCTCGGTCCACTGTAGAAGCAGAATATGTGGCAGCAGCAATCAATTACACAAACATTGTGTTTCTCAAACATCTATTGAAAGGAATGAAAGAAGAGGTAACCAAACCTGTGATACTGTATTGTGATAATACAAGTGCTATAAACATATCCAAGAATCTAGTAATGCATGCAAAAACCAAGCATATTGCAATCAAGTATCACTATGTTAGAGAATTGGTGAAAGAAAAACAAGTGAAGATGGAGTACATTCACACAAAGGAACAAATTGCAGATATCTTCAATAAACCATTGCCCAAGGATACTTATGAATATCTTAGAGGCAAGTTGGGAGTAAAGCCCCTAACTCAAGAAATATAAAGAAAAAAAGAAGCTACCTTGCATCAATAGGAGTAGATCATTGAAATATCAGAAGGATGATGCAGAGGATGACAACAAGAAAAGAAATTCTAGATCAGTCACAAGCATGGTGACAGAGGAAAAAGACATAAGATACAAAGCTTACACCAAGCATGTTGAAGATGCTACACCTTTGGCATTTATGTCAAAGAGGGAGATTTATGAAGAAACTGATCAATAAAAGGCAAGAGGGAGATGTATGAGAATGTATGAGATCAGATGAAAGAGGGAAATTTAGAAGAGATAAGAAACTAATCATCAAGTAGCTATGAAGGATCAAGATTATAGAGTAAGGATGCAGTAGTCAAGAGGTAGAAGCAGAACAAATGATTCAATTTGTATCAACAAAAGAGGGAGACATGATACAAAAAGGAAGATATGTAATGACAACAAGTTTTCTATTTGGTATATAATTTTGGTGGTAACTTAGTTGATCAGCTGAATCAATTGATCAGTTTGGTTTGCCATCAATGCCAAAGAGGGAGATTGTTGGAAATGATTGAAAAGATCATGAATGAAGAATAGTGGAACTGGTAAAGAATGCTTTCAATCATTTTTTTTCATTGATGTCAAACTTGCTACTTGCAGGAATGAAAATTGCTTTAGTGATCCAAATACTATCAATTGGTTGATTCACAAGGAGGAGGCAATCAATTAGATGTAACTAGAGCACCTAGAGAAAGTTTAAAGTTATGATGTTGTAATGAAGTATAAAGATTAGCTAATCCATTGATGAAATAGTGTATTGATGACATACTCTAAGACACAAGGAATGGACAAACTAAGACACATCAAAAGATGTAAGATTTAACTAAGTCATTTATAGAACCTGACTAAGTTCATTTGTAAGTGTCGAGCAAGTTCAACCTTAGTATGTGCTGAGAAATCCTTCAGGAGTCAAGTAACATAGAAGGTTCTTAGCAATCCTTCTGGTGCCGAGTAACACAGAAGGTGCTGAGAAATCCTTCGGGTGCCGAGTAACACAGAAGGTGCTGAGAAATCCTTTGGGTGCTGAGCATTAGTAAACTAATGATGTCGAGTTGCTGCATTATTTTTTAAGTCAAAAAGATTCGCTAGATCAGTAATGATAAGTTTGTTACATTGAATTTTGTGAATTGGTTGGATGATAAGGATGATGAGTAGATGTCATAGAATTTTATGTAAACCATGAAAACCAATTCAAGGTGAATATTGATGGACTTATCATGAAGTTTTTGGAAGAAACAATTTGGAGGGAAAACAATATCATTCTCTTAGACCAAATCAAATTGATGAGCGGGAAGATTTGAGCAAGAAATGAAGAACATAAATTTTTTATAAGGAGTTATAGGTTAGAGATCAAAATAGTGTGAGGGAGTTGGTCATAAGTGTGGTCGTGTGGAGAAGCCAAGAGAAGGCTAGTGTGAAGTGTCAAGAAGAGGACACAGTGAGGAGTAAGCACAGAGCATCAAGACTCTGAGTTGATTAAGTGACCATAGAGTGCATTGGCATAATGAGTGGAAGAACTCAAGGAGATAGATCTTGAAGGCTGAACAAGCTGTCAGCACTACAAGGAAGAAAAGCGAAGCAATAAAAAGAACTGAATAGTGATCTGAAATCGACAAGGTTAGAGTTGCAATCTTTATCAGGTCAAAACCTTTCTAAATCTTTCTTACCATTGTATTAGACATTGAAATCCTACATTTCTAGGTTAGCTTAATAGCTAGGTGGATAAGCCTTAGGAAAAGAATAGAAGATCCCCAGGAGAAGGATAAGAGATCCTCAGGAGAAGGATAAGAGATCCTTAGGAGAAGGATAGGAGATCCTTAGAGAGGGATAAAAGATTCTTTTGAGAAGGTGACTATAAATCCCATGGGCTTGGGTGGGCCTAACAGCTCCATGTAAATCCTTTAATAGGGTGGCATTCTAAGTTGAATTTTCGTAAGTTCTCTAAAATGGTACACTCCTAATAGGGTGTTATAGCCTTTAACAAGGCAGGCCTTTAACAGGGAAAACCATTAGAAGTGGTTCAGATCAATTGCACAGTTATTTTGTGGGTATCATCCCCACCCCATTTTTACCTTCCTATTCTTGGAGGGTTTCTAGGTAATCAAAATCCTCTATGTTATGTGGTGATGCATGTTTACTTTTCATGATTGTTTAATGTTTAATTGCATACATGATAATCTCAACTATATGCCATTAAGGATTTGACAAGAAAGTTAAAAGGCTAGAAAGAAAAAATTGTATTGGACATTATTGGATCTTGAATAATTGATTCACCCCCCTCTCAGTTATTCTAAAAGAATTCTAACATATATAATAGATGAGCTAGATAAAATAGATGATTGGATAGAGAAGATTGCAAATGGCAATAAAGTAATGGAAATATTATATGCAGATATTCATAAGCTCAAGGATCAAACCCAAGAGCAAATTTTCGATAAATTAATGATAGTAGAGGCAATTGTTGAATAGTTTTGGAAGACTTTTGAAGAAGCTTCTACTGATGATGATATTAGATAGGCATTTAGACCTAAAGAGGCATTATTAGATTTGGATGTAAAATTGGGGGATTTTGCAAAGACTCACATCGAGGTGGATAACTATAGGAAAAAAGTGAAGGACAACTATGAAGCTTTAGATTTTTTGGATGCGACCCAAGTCACCCAAATTATTGATAAATTCAAGAGAAAATACTTAGAGATAGCTTTGGTATAAAGGGGAAAAAAACACAAAAGCTAGAATTTCAATTTTCACACTTGGTAAAATTTTGCATTTTTTTGGACCTACTTCTGAGGTGTGCAGGTGCACCTAGTGCACAAGGTGCACTACATCTGAGTTATGCTTCTTCTGAGGAGTACCAAAAGTTTATGAGAAATTTAGAAGTGCATCAACAATTAACTATCAGTTCCAAATTTAGAGCTTTCCATGCATCAAAAATAGACTCTGATGGCAATTTAACTCCTACAAACACCTAGTGAAGATGGAGCTTATATTTTTGGCATCTTCAAAGACTCCTACATCATCTAATGACTTTCTTCTTATTATTTTCTCATTCTTTTATTTTAAGACATTTAAACTCTCATGCATCCATTAAATAATATAAATATGGATGGAGTCCTACTTAGCACCAGTTAGAGAGTCAGTTTCTATATAAATATATTTGTTTTATTGGTTTAGAAGCATATGTTTGCATAAAGAGATCTCTCAGTCTCAACAAAAATTGAGGAGAAGATTTCTTATAAATTTAGGAATGTAATATGTATTCTAGGTTGTTATTTTGATGCAATAATAGATGCAATGGGTGCTCTCATTTAGAGTATAGTTATTCTTGCCTGAGTGTGTTATATTTTGTGAATGTATGTTCATGAAATGTAATGGAACCAATAGTTTTATTGTGTTATTTTGATTGAGTGATCTTTTAGTTCAGGTCTTTTCTATGGTTTTACAAATTCCACTAACATACTTAGTTCAAAAAGAGATCACCTATTCTTCCTACATAGCTTTTTGTCTCACATGAGTACACTTTTCATGCCTTGTGATCTAATAAAAAGTGAAACATCTTATGGTTATTGAGTTCCAATCCATGATTTCATCAGTGGAATTAAGGAAGCATTACTCCTATTTTTATTGGTTACCTACTAATCTTTTCAAAGGCTTAATTTGCATACGTGTTGTTTCCATAGCTTATGTTTGTTAGGGATTTACTTTTCAAGTCATTTTCTTAAACTTCTTGTTACCCTATCTCTGTTATTTTCTTTACTAACCCTTGGTTAATTTAGGAATTCATATAGTTGCATTGTTAGATTGCATTCATTAAAATATAGAAAAATAGAAAAATATATTTCTTTTTGGATTCCAGTAGGTCACAAGATCACCCAAAGCATTGGAGTTGATCCTAGATTATCTTTTCAAGAGAAGAGTTCTAAAGGATTCTTGTCATTAAGCATCGTGCAAAATGATAGCTCAACAATTACTAAAGAGTCTATATGATAGAGTTGAGAAAAAGTGGCAATTCAACTTAACTACTGAGAGACAAATTAGGGAAACCACTTTATCCCAAGTGATGCATGAATTGGATAAATAGATGATTGATAAGGAAATGGAGAAGCACAAAGGGAAATTTTCTCCCAAATACTAAGCATTCTATAGTTTAAAGAAGAAAATAGAAGATGTGGTAACCAAAAACACATCAATTTGGAAATTAATTTATGGGTTACCCACAAAAGAAATAATTGATAAAGGTAAACAAGAAGGAAAGAACCCAATAAGAATGACGAAGAGAAAGATATAGAGGTAAACCCATTAAAGGAAGGTAATGTGGAGGGAATTAAAGGAACAATAGAGGAGGCAATAGATGAAGAAGAGGAACAAGATAGATAGGATACACATGTGCCAAGTCCCAATCCCCCACATGATGATCAAGACAGTCGATAGGACTTAGTAAGTATTAAAGAAGTTCATGAAAATACATTATAGAATGTTAATCCTTTAACTAAGGAGGATTTGAGGAAATAAAACCATTTTATGTAGTAACCTTATATTGCTGAGAGTGGGTGAGATTCAAAAGGTGGAAATTACATCTAGAGGGGAGAAGAAACATGATACACCAAATGTGCCCTCACCAACTAAAGAGGAAGATGAAAAGGAATCATAGGATCTATGTATAGATCATAGTGTAAATATTGAACAAGAAGATTCTATGATAAAGACACCATTTCTGATGCCAACAATTATCATTCATATGAAAGAGGAAGAATCACAACCTATAGGTATATCACTGCCAAGCCTAAATAATTCAAGTTTACCAACTCTAATGATTGTTGATAAGGATGGAACATAAGTGAATGAGGGTCAAGAAGCAAGTCTTGTACCTATACCACCATCATAGGGTGAACTTTAGAAGGAAAGAGACAAGATAGAAGAGTTGAAATTGACTACTGAACCAAAGGAGAAAATTGCAATATAGACTCTAGTTACATTACCAATTTCTATATCTTCTCTCAGTAGTCACACCCTTTAGAGGCCAAGTACCCATGCCACACCATTACAAATGTCAAGTTCAAGTTCCAATACACCATAAAGTGTTGAAGCTACATCATATGGGGATGTTAGATTAGATGAAGTGATTGAGTTACCCAAGTTTGATCTAAATAAAATCACCATTGGAGAGATGAGCATTCTTCAAGAATCTCTACAAAGGAAGAAGAGGCAAGAAATCTTAAGGATGGAGCATAAGAAAAAACAAGTTTTGCATGATATTAAAGACATATTCATAGATGCTTTCAGCCTCCCTAAAATGAATGAAGAAAATCCCATTGTAGAGCAACTTGTCACCATTGTGAACAAGATCAAGGATGAAGACCTAGACTCTAACATTAAATTATTGGAATGGTTAGAAAGGAAGTTTAATACAAAGGTCTTGGAGAAGATATCTAGTGCTTCTACACTAAAACATGTTGATATAGAAACCAAAATGGAAAGTATAATGAAGGAGTTAGAGAAAAATTTATCTCTCTACAAAAATATATCCAATATTAATCTATTCACTAAGGAAAACCAATAGGCTATTGATCAGCTACAAGGAGATTTGCAATTCATAGGTGCCACACTACAACAATCCATAGGTAATAGTTAGTTACATTTTTTGAGGTTATTGTCATCTCAGAGTAAGCTTGCTAAGTTACAAGCACAAGATACAAATATTCAATCTACTTTGTTCAATATCTAGTCCATATTAACACCTCACATGGAAGTGTTACACAAGGAACTATCCTATGTAGCTTTGATGAAGAAAGATTCTCATCTTTCTACCCATGAAGGCTTAGTTGACCTAGCTACTAATCTTGAAATACATATTCATTCATTAGATGCAACATGTGATAACTGAGATGCAACATTGAATATTATCATGGACCTACACAAACCATTCCTGGACAAACACAATATTAGTGTATAATCCAAATGACATAAGTATCAAAAAAGGGAGATATGAAGTTTTGAATAAGGGGTTATGAAGTTTTGGATAAATATTTTTGTGATATTTTGAAAGAAATTTATCAAGGCAAAATATCTACTCAGCATGAGTAATGAATGAAGAAATAGAAATGATGCATTTACTTAGGGGGAGTAATAAGGTATGGATGATAGACAAGAAATTTTTTAAATATTGAAATTTTGAAGTTTTATATTGAATATGAGAAAGGAAGATACATTATCTTACTTATGCATTAGATAAGGATGTATATGCCATGACAAAGTATTTGTAAGAATTTTCCTCAGGGAAAAATTCACCCAAGACTAATGAAATACAACCAATTTTTCAAAAAATAATGCAGATCTAAAAAAATAGAAAAGATGCAAATGATAAAATATGTAGATTTGAAATTGAAATTCAGAGATCTGAAATGATCATACCAATTCTACAAATCAATCCTTTGGGTTTCGGTTTGTAAAAAAATTTTCCTCAATTTTGACTATGGCCTAATATAGGCGAATTTATAGTCAATTTTCACCAAATCAACACTCTAGATGCAATGGTGAGGTCCACTTTGGCTCTAGACACTCCTAATATCTGCAAATACTCTAGATTTGAGTTGAAGTGTCCTTAAAGAGGTGAAGCAAGATCAGTCTCCAATGGCTATAAATTGATGCATCTATGTCTTTAATACCATGTAAGAATTTTTCTTAGGGAAAAATTCACCCAAGACCAAGGAACTCAAGCACAAGCACAATAGTAGACCACAAGAGTATGATTAGAATAACAATATGATATTCAAATGATTGTATAGTACACTAGAGGTGCCTATATATAAAGGCCTCTATGATGCATCTAGAATGTCTAGGAGTTAGAAATATGATTAGCTTCACAACTAAGCACATGTCCACCAGGAATGGGTTATCCTCCATTAAGCACAAGAGTTATTATGATGATGAGAGGATAAGCCCACAAAGGTGTGTCACATAAATTTATGTTGTAGGAACCATGTGCTTAATTAAGAGTGTGAACAACTATGTTGTCAACATGACAACTTAGTTGATTATGTAGACTCCAATATTGTAGACACCATGTGCTAAATTAGAGTGACTTACTCCTATGTTGTCAACATGAAAACACATATGAGTGTGCATATCCAAGGTGTCTAACCTAATAAATAATAAAATAATGCATCTATCCTAAGTAAACTTATGTAAAATGTAAATAATAATTATTTACACTAATAGTATTTTTTCCACTCACGTCAAAGGGGGAGATTGTTAATCTCAAACTAGTTTTGACAAAGGAGTGACAAAACACTTAGTCATTATTTGGCAAAGAATAGTGCAAGCCGAGTGCAGAGTGGATGCTAAGTGATTAGAGTGATCTGAGTAATTAGTGAGAGTCAAGTGATCAATGCGTGTCGAGCATAACTATTTAGATAATACATGCAAAGTAATATGAATAGTATGTGTTAAGCACTAGTAGGTACCAAGCAGTCAATGTGCACCGAGTCATTTAGGTGTTGAGCCAATAGAGGGAGCCAAGTAAGTAGTATGTGCTGAGTAATCCTAGTGTTAAGTAAATAGAGTGTGCCAAGCTATTTAGGAGCTAAGTATCAATATTAAGAGCACAATGAAGGTTAAGCATTAGTGCCTTTTGATGTCGAGTGAACAATTTTTTTCTAGATGTTTGTAATGGCACAAACTTCTATGTAAACCATTTTTGGGCTGACTTAATCATAATTTCAATTATAAGAGATAAGTATGGAGTTATATTCAAATCCTTATGCAATACATGCAACCAATAAAATTGAGAGAAGCATTAGGTGGCAATAAGGATCAACCACAATTGTTGATTCTTACCTAATCCATCACCACCAATGTTTATTTAAGAAAGGCAAACCTTCAAAAATTTATGGATGGATGAGGATACAAATGCTAAGTGTTTAGAGGGCATTCAAGGTGGTTTAGATGGCTATGTTAGAGATATGCAAAGAAGGATCAATCTAGAAGATCAAAGATAACCAGTGAGAGGATTATAAAGGATGGATTTGATCAAAAGGATCAAGATACAATGAGTAAAGAGGAGATCTAATATCAATCAAAAAAGTGCTAACGAAAGATTAGGTGTTGAATCATTATAACAAGTGATATAGAGTAAATCTCTTAACTGAGTAGTCCTAACAAACTGGTGCAAATCTCTTAACTGAGTGCTTACTTTATTATAAGTTGAAATCCTCTAACAAGGTGAGACTTAATAGTCTTTTTAAGCCTTTAACAGGGTAGATCTTTCACATGGTAGATCATAGCTTATGATCAAACACATTGTAACTATACATCCCCACCCCATTTTTACCTTCTCTTTGGAGGTTTTCTAGGTAACCAATTTATTTTTTTATGTGTTATTTACTTTATTCTATGGATGTGATGAATGCTAAGTTATTTTATAAATCAACCTCAAAAGAATTACCACTATTAAACTTCGCAAAGATTCTACAAGCTTGAAACTTTTTCACCTTCAACTTTCTATATGTTCCATTATGACATTTTTTCTTCTTCAAATGAGTCAAAACCTCATCACCCATTGCAAAATCCTTATGTCTTCTAGTTCTGTTAGTTGTATTCTTATATCTGTGATTTCTATCTTCTGAGTTATGCTTCACTTTGTCATCTAAAGACTTCATGAAATTTGCATAAACCGTTAATTTGAATCTCATTTTATCCTATTTAAAAAGAGTCCTTAATTATTTAATCCCTCTAGGATGCATATCAATAAAAATATCAAAAGGTTTCTTCTTGGTATTCCTATCACAAAATTATTATAATTAAAATCTCTTAATGTCATTACTAAATCCCCATTACATATTTTTTTCTCTAACTAAGCATCTCAATAAGTTACGTAGAATTTCATTACAACCTATGTTTTTCCATAAATGTGTGGATGAAATTTAGAACTAAACTTCAAATTAGTATTCATCCTTTCCAAATTATCTTCTAGAAATAACCAAAAAACTTATTGTCTTTGTCTGAAATAATACTCTCTGGTAACCCATGCAATCTCACAATTTCCTTATATAAAGATTGTCACTAAAGTTAATTATATTTTTGACACAAGGCTAGGATTTCAAAGAATGAGATCATAAGCTATTCTCCCTAAGAGTTATACATGGAATATAATATAGGAGAAACCATAAGAAATTATATAGAATTCAAATGCAAATTTGGCAAGATAATCTTCTATTAACATGTCAAGCATAAGGCCTACCTAGTTTCAACTATAAACATCCAACATACAATTTGTGAGCTTAGACACTTGAGATTATAGAGCCAAATCTCAATGTATTCCTTCTATCCAACTTCATTCTACCTATCCTAACTCTAGATCTCAAAATATATAGCCAACAAGACCCCTAGTTGGCTTGTCATTCATATTATTACAAAATATAGGACTTTCCCCAAAGAGGAATTCAAAAACCTTAAAGTCAAGAAAAAAGACATTCACATGGACAAAGATGGGTCCACACATGATCCAAGATGAAAAACCCAAGGTTGTATAAATCCTTGTTATTAGACAAAACCTTGCTAAAGCCGAAACCACACGTTACTCAAGCCGTTGGGAAAGAAAACATCGCAAGAAAAGGGAAAGGATAACTCCAACAAATAAATGAATTAGCTTTTGTGATGATAGGAAAAGGGTCCATGGCTACTCTAGGTTAAGGAGAAAACTATGTGGAAAGAGAAAACATGAAGAAAAAAGGCCATTCCTCAAACATGATAAAGGAACAACTAAAAGAAAATATTTTTGGTTAATGCAAGATCCCCAAAATACCCAAGATTCCCTTGCATTAAACACCTTGGGTATAAGGACTGATATCTACATCAGGAGACCCTAATAATTTTTAGAAGTACCATAAAAATCTAAATTAGTTTGTCATATCCAAGAACTATCTTCAACTAGTTTATTCTTCTATTTCACCAAGTATTCTTTGTAATCCTTTCCTATAGTTCTTTTACTAACTTTGGTATCCAAAACTCTATCAATTCCTTCTTTATTCTTCTTAGGATAATTGGGTTTATTAGATGTGTCTTCATCAGATTCATAGTACTCATAAATGTTTGAAATATTGGAAACAATTGAGATATCTATTTCTTTATGTAATTCAACTTTAAAGACATTTCCACTATCACACTTCCTTAAGATCTTACAAATACCAAATTTATTCATCTTCAACTTTCTATAAGTACCAACAAGAAATATATTCTTCTTCAAAGGTACCACACTTCATCTCCAACCATAAAAGTTTAATGTCTCCTCTTCTTATCTTCTCTCTCCTTATACTCTTGATTACTCCTTACTTCTTTGTGAAAAATATTCATAAAGTCCAAAAATTCCTCAGTGTTAGCACCATGTCTCAACTCATTATTCAAGATCATTAATCTTTTAGTTCCTCTATGATTCATTTCATTAAAAATCTCAAAATGTGTCTTCTTAATTATTCTATTCATTGAATTGTTATATGAAAATTCAGTTTGTTCCAAGACTAAGTCCCACATAGTAGGTTTGTCTCCAGTTAAACATCTCAATAAGTTACCCAAACTTTTGTTGACAACTTATGTTTTTCCATCTATTGTGGATGAAATAAAGAACTAAACTTAAGCTTGGTATTTAACTTCTTCCAAAGTTTTCTCCAAAATTAATTACTAAACTTAGTATCTCTATATGGAACAATAGTCTTAGGCAATTCATGTTTCTCACAATCTCTTTGAGAAATAAATCTAATATGTGTATTGCATTTGATGTCTTCTTACAAGGTATGAAATATGTCATTTTAAAAATATGTCAACCACTACAAAGATAGAATCATTAAAATCTTTGAGTTCTAAGTAATTCAAGAACAAAATCCATATTGATATCTTACCAAGTCTTATAAGGAAAGGGAAAGGGTGTATATAGTCCACCATTCTAAATAGTTCCCTTGGCAACTTGAAAATTTATAAAAATCATCACCATATTTTGAGCATCCTTATATATGTGGAATTAACTTTAGTATCTTATTAATCCCAAAATGTCCTGCAAGTCCACCACTATTTTTTTCTTTAATGATATTCTACGTCATAGATCCTTTTAAGTATACACAACCAAATTCCCTTAAACAACATGTCTTCTTGGATGAAATAATCAACCCACTTATCTTTTTCATTAGTTCCAAGGTTCTTACAAGATTTCCAAGGTCCTACAAAATCATAATCAATTTCATACAAGTTCTCCATATCATCAAATCCAAGTACTTCAACTCTCATCTCTATCAACAAACTTCTTCTCCTACTTAAAGTATCAACAACTTTATTAGATGTGTTGCGATGTGGAGCCTAATTAAACTCAAAGTTTTATTTGATGTGGTTTCCCCCCATATTATTTCTATGGGGATTTTTGGGTTAGCACCCCCAATACAGGGTCAATGGGCAATGCTCCAGGTGCACTCCCTATCATAGTATAGGGTGGGGTCAAGGGGCAACACCCCTGTAGGAGTTTTTAGGGTTGACACCCATGAAGCCAAAAATGACTCTACTATTACAAAAGGCATCAATTATTATTTTTCTATTGGATGACTTATTCTAGACCTAATTTTGTAAGTGACAAAAGCTTGTATAAAATACATTAGGGTTAGGGATCTCATAATGTATAATGATATTGTAGCTTCTTGTGATAGTATTGAGTTGCAAGGGGTTATAGATTGTAATCATTGGATAATAATAATATTGGACTTGTTGTTGGTGGACATACATAGGCCAGGGATTTGGTGAACCACATTAAATCCTTGTATCTTTTTTTCTCTTCTGTGCAATTTATTATTTAATGGTATTGGTTATATTAGCATGTAATTGTTATTTCTGTATGTGGTTAATCCTAACAAGACTATCCACTTCTATTTTTTAATACAAAATAAAAGTTTTGTATATACTAAATCCATTTTATGTCTCTAATTCAACTTATTCTAACTTCCCAAATACTATAAGGCTTTATGATCAATGTACAACATAAATTCTCTAGGCATCAAGTAATATATCCTTTCTTGAAGGCTTGAATAATAGCATAGAACTTCTCATCATAAATTGAATATTTCTTCTTAGTGTCATTCAACTTGTCACTATAAAAATATATAGGATTACCTTCTTGACTCAAAATGGTTCCAATTGTACTTCCATTAGCATGACAACCAACTTGGAAAACTTTAATAAAATTAGCCAAAGAAAGAATAGGTTGTGACCTTTTCCTTCAATGTTTCAAAGCTTTTATTTTCTCCATGTGTTCATTTGAATTCCTTTTTATCACCTCATATAGTCTCTATCATTACATTGCAAATTGAACTAAAATTTTCCACAAACTTTTTATAGAAACTTGTCAATCCATGAAATGGTCTTACTTCTCCAACACTCTCGAGTGTAGGCCACTCAAGAATATCTTTCATCTAAGGATCCATCTTCAAACAATCAACAAAAATTAAAAAACCAAGATACATAGTCTCTCTTTTCCTCTTTAAACCTTTGCACTATTTTTCTAATATTCATTAGGTTTTCTTCTTTTTTCTTATTGCAAATTAGCATGTTGTTGATGCAGGAGCATCCAGAGGTATAAGGGCAATCCTGTGTCACCCAAAAAAAAAAAATTACTTAGGCTTAGTTTTTGTTTCATGTGTTTTCATTTCTAGATACCCATTTAGGTCAAATAAAGGTTCCAACTCTCAAAGTTCCACTATTAGTGTTCTGGGTTAGAGTTTTTTAATCACCTTGGGATACATGTAAATGTCAAAAAAATAGGAGTATGTAATTGAGCCATCATTTTGGTGAACTAGAAGGTGTAAATTGGTTGGATGCTTTTCATTGTAATTTAGAGAATTCTAGAAAAAGAATCAGGTCAAAAGGCCCCACAGTTTGAAAGTTATCATAGTTTTTCAATTTCTAGAGACCTCCTAAGAATGCTTCAAAGTCAAGTTAGGGGCATTAAATGACTTCAAATAGGGCCAAAAAATGGGGGATGAGAAAATCTGGTCCATACGGCTATATAGTGCTTTGAGAGCTTTCCAAAAATGTAAACGGTTCATCAATCAGAGCTACAGTTCAAAAGTTATGCCTCCCGAAAGTTAGGTTACTATTTCTGGATTCTTCTAATTTTGTGCTGACTTCTAATGCAACTTCTAGAGCCTTCTATTTGGTTGGTGGATGCCAACTAGCACTTTCTAGAATGTATTCCTAATCCTTAACCCTTCAAGGTCTATTTAAGAACATTTCTGGCGTTGTAAAAGGCAGTTAGGAGTGGAGTTTGAGAGAAGGTACTGGGAGAAGAATTTATCTCCAAATTTATGCTATTGTAAGCCCATAGGGCATGTTTTGGAGTCTATTTCTCTACACTAAATGTACTAGCATATTTTTACAGTTAATAAATTTTTCCCTTTCCTGTTGTGTCCATTCTGTGCTTGGGTCATGTCCCCATCAAGTGGTATCAGAGCCAATTTTCCTGAGTCTGTAGACAAAGCACCGACTGTGAGGCAGTTTGCACCAGGACTGTGTGGTTGTGTGATTTGAATTAAGAAGATGCCTCCACGAAGAGAGTGTGGTGGAAGGGTCAAAAAGCATTGCAGGAGGAGCTCCATAGAGGAACAAATGTTGCTGCAAGTGACAAAAGTGAGGACGACAACGAAGAAGAAAAATTGGACTAGAAGGGGAAGTTGACAAATAAGTTTTGAATCAGGCAGAGGAAAGATTTTTTAGGGCCATTACTAAGTTTGGGAAAATACCTACAATTGATGTGGGTGTATTTTCAAGAAATCTAAAACTAGATGAGTTGATCGACTGGATCAATGAACTAGAAGAGTACTTTGAGTATGAGGATATCAGGGATCCATATAGGGTTAAGTGTGCAAAGGCCAAACTGAAAGGACATGCCAAAATTTGGTGGCAAGAGGTTCAATTGGAAAGAAGTAGAAGAGGAAAGGAGAAGATCACAAGGTAGGATCACATGGTGGACAAACTAAAGAAGCAGTTCATTCCTATTGACTACGAGCTTGATTTCTTTAAGAAGATGCATGGGTTAAAGCAAGCAGGAAAATCAGTCCAAGAATATACAGAGGAGTTTTATCAACTTTTGATTAGAGCAAGGCATGCAGAAGCAAATAAGGAGAAGGTTACTCGCTATATCAGTGGGTTGTGACCTAGCATCCAAGAGGAATTAAGTCTGGTAAGAATGACCAGCATTGAAGAGGCATACCAGTTTTCCCTAGGAGTTGAAGAGAAGCTAAATAAGAGGTTTGAAGGGAGACAAAGAGGACATGGTCAAGGAGGAAGGGGTAGTGGTAGGTCATCTAGAAGCCAAAATGAAACCCAAAAGAAAAATGAAGATGTGGGTACTAGCAGGAACCAGAGGAAAGAGGGTTTCAACCACTCCCGAGATCAAGATTTTGAAAATCAGAGAGGAAGAGGTAGAGGACATGGACAAGGAAGAGGAGGTTTCCATGGTACCTATTTCCATTGCAATGAAGAAGGTCATCATGCCTTTGAATTCCCTCAATGACAAGGAAGGACAGATAGGAGAGCTGAGGGTCAAGCTAGGGTTTCTTATGTGGATGAGGATGCACAATCATCACATTCAGAGGATGCAGAAAGAGGAGAGACTTTAGTAAATGAAAGGGTCCTACTAAGTGGTGAGATTGAACCTGAACAAAGGAGGAGTTTATTTCATACCAGGTGCAAGTGTGAGGATAAATGTTGTAATGTGATCATTGATGGTGGTAGCACTGATAACTTGGTATCAGAGGAGATGGTCTCTAAGTTGAAGCTCAAGAGGGAGAAACACCCCCAGCCCTATCAGATTGCTTGGGTGAAAGATGATCATAAGGTCCTGGTAAGTGAACAATGTTTAGTGAAATTCAAAATTGGGAGTTACCATGATGAAGTTCTCTGTGATGTTATTCCAATGGATGTTTGCCATCTATTGTTGGGAAGACCATCAAAGTTTGATAGGCATGCAGTACATGATGGTCATGCAAACACATACTCTCTAACAAAGGATGGAGTTCACCACAAACTGAAGCCCATGAAAAAGGAAGGCAAAAAGGCATGTAGCGGTGCTAGGATTTGTCTTGTTGATGGAAGGAAGTTTTTAGATGGCATGAAACATCAACGTATGTGCTATGCTTTGATCCCTAGGAAAGATAAAGAAGGTAGTAGTGAAATGCCACTTGAAGTTTCAGATTTATTAGGTAAGTTTGGAGATATCATCTCTAATAATGTTCCAGAAGGATTGTCACCAGTAAGGCAAATTAGTCATCAGATAGATTTAATTTCAGGAGCTAGTTTGCCTAACAAGGCTGCTCACAAAATGACTCCTACTTAAACTGAGGAGCTAAATAGACAAGTTCAGGAGCTATTGAGGAAGGGCTTGATTCAGGATAGCCTGAGTCCATGTACAGTACCTCCAGTACTAGCTATAAATACGATAACCATCAAGTATCAGTTTCCTTTGCCAAGAATGGATGATCTTATGGACTGCTTGAGTGGAGCTCAATATTTCACAAAGATAGATCTCAAGAGTGGCTATCATCAGATATGGATACGAGAAGGAGATGAGTGGAAAACAGCCTTCAAGACCAAGGAGGGTCTTTATGAGTTGTTAGTCATGCCCTTTGGATTGACGAACGCCCCAAGCACCTTTATGCGGCTTATAAATGAGGTACTTAAGAAATTCTTGGGAAAATTTTTTATTGTCTATTTGGATGATATTTTAATTTTCAGCAAGACTTTGGAAGAACATTTATTGCATATTTGTAGTGTCCTTGAAAGGATAAGGGAAGAGAAATTGTTAATTAATTTGAAGAAGTGTATCTTTGCAAAAAGGGAGTTAGTCTACTTGGGGTTTTTTATATCACCTAAAGGTCTCAAAATGGATCCAGAGAAGGTAAAAAACATCTTGGAATGGCCTACTCCAAGGTTTTCTACTAAGGTAAGATCATTTCATGGTCTGGTTAGTTTTTATAGGAAGTTTATTGAGAATTTTAGTGGCATATGTGCACCCCTGACTGACACAATAAGAGGGGATAGAAAAGAGTTTAATGGACTAAGGTAGCTGCGAGAAGTTTTGAATTGCTGAAGAAGAAGGTGACAAAACAACCTATGTTGGCACTTCCAGATTTTAGAAAGGTGTTTTAGGTGGATTGTGATGCTAGTGGTAGTGCTATTGGGGTTGTATTAAGCCAAGAAGGTAAGCCTATTACATATTTTAGTGAGAAATTGAATGATGTGAAAAAGAAGTATTTTGTTTATGATCAATAGTTCTATGCAATAGTTTAGGCCTTAAAGAAATGGAGGCATTATTTATTGCCAAAGGAATTGGTTTTGTATAATGATCATCAGGCATTACGGTACCTAAATAGCCAAGGTAAATTGAATCAAAGGCATATGGAGTGGGTAGAGTTCTTGCAGAGCTATACATTTGTGTTGAAGCATAGAAGTGGAAAATCTAACAGGGTTGCAGATGCACTAAGTAGGAGACAGTTGTTGATTATAGTAATGCAGGTTCAAGTAGTTGGGTTTGCTGAACTCAAGAATATGTACCTTGAGGATCCTAATTTTATTGAAGCATGGAAAGCTTATAAAGAACTTGTTGTTGTAGACATAACTAAGTGGTTAGACTATCTAATTCAGGATGGTATGTTATTCAAGGGCAGTCAATTATGCATTTAAAGGAGTTCCATGAGGGAAAATCTGATTAAGGACAAACACAGTAGAGGGATGGCAAGACATTTTGGTCGAGATAAGACCATTTCCATTCTTAGAGAACATTATTTTTGGCCTCAAATTTCATAGGGTGTGAAGATGTTTGTACAGAGTTGTCAGATTTGTCAAGTTGCCAAGGGATTTAGTCACAATACTGGACTATATCAGCCATTGCCTGTTCCATCAAAGCCATGGGAGGACATAAGTATGGATTTTGTTCTTGGATTTCTGAGGAGACAAAGGGGTAATGACTCAATATTTGTGGTGGTTGATAGGTTCTCCAAAAATGGTACATTTTATTCCATGCCACAAAACTCATGATGTTGTCCATATTGCAAACTTGTTTTTCAGAGAGGTGGTAAGACTACATGGCCTCCCAAGGAGTATAGTTTTTGACAGAGATACAAAATTTGTGGGGTATTTCTGGAGAACATTATGGAAGAAGTTGAGAATGGACTTGAAATTTAGTTCCACACATCACCCACAGACTAATGGCCAAATAGAAGTGGTAAATAGAAGTGTGGGCAATTTGTTGAGATGTTTAGTTGAGGATAAGCCCAAGGGGTGGGATTTGATTCTACCACAAGCAAAGTTTGCTTAGAATAACTCTATAAACAACAATACTACTATATCACCATTCCAAATTGTATATGGAAGTAGCCCAAGGATTGCACCAGAATTGAGGAAGATAGAGCAAGGGGAGAGGACAAGTGCTGAAGTTGAAGAATTTGCTGAACGTATCAAGTGTCTACATGAGGAGGTTTAGGCACACATTACCAAGATGAATCAAGAGTATAAAGCTAGGGCTAATCAAAGGAGAAGACATAAGGAATTCCAAGTAGGGGATCTAGTCATGGTACACTTACAAAAAGAAATATTTCTAGCCAGTACTTACAACAAGCTAAAAATGAAGAAATTTGGCCCCTGCAAAATTCTAAAGAAACATGACTTGGGAAATGCATATGAGGTGGAGTTTCCAAATGGTATTCACATTTCTCCTATTTTCAACATTGTGGACTTAACAGAGTATCATGATGATGGTGCAGATGAGGAGCTGATGTTAGAGCCATGTCCAATTCCTGCTTCTAAGAAGGAGGAGATAGAGGAGGTTCTAGATCATTGTGTGGGTAGGAGTACCAGAAATAGGTAGTATGAAGAGTATCTGATCAAGTGGAAAGGATGGTCGATAGAGGACTCAACTTGGATATTAGCAGCTGAGGTTTCCCATTTGGAATTTCCTCTACCATTCATAAAGTGGCAGGGTCACTTTTCAATCTACCCTAGGTGTTTGATGCAGGAGCATCCAGAGGTATAAGGGCAATCCTGTGTCACCCAAAAAAAAAAATGACATGTGTTTTCATTTTTGGATACCCTTTGGGTCAAATAAAGGTTCCAACTCTCACAGTTCCACTATTAGTGTTCTGGTTTAGAGTTTTTTAATCACCTTGGGATACGTGTAAATGCCAAAAAAATAAGAGTATGTAATTGAGCCATCATTTTGGTGAACTAGAAGTTTTAAATTGGTTGGATGATTTTCATTATAATTTAGAGCATTCCAAAAAAAGAATCAAGTCAAAAGGCCCCACGGTTTGAAAGTTATCGTAGTTTTTCAGTTTCTGGAGACCTCCTAAGAATGCTTCAAAGTTAGGTTAGGGGCATTAAATGACCTTGAATAGGGCCAAAAAATGTGAGATTGGTGAAGCTGATCCATAGGGCTATAGAGTGCTTCAAGAGTTTTTCAGAAATGTAAACGGTTCGTCAATCAGAGCTACGGTTCAAAAGTTATGCCTCCCAGAAGTTTGGTTATCATTTTTGGATTCTTTTAATTTTGTGCCAACTTCTAATGCGACTTCTAGAGCCTTCTATTTGGTCAGTGGATGCCAACTAGCACTTTCTAGAATGTATTCCTAATCCTTAACCCTTTGGGGTCTATTTAAGAACATTTATGGCATTGTAAAAGGCAGTTAGGAGTGGAGTTTGAGAGAAGGTACTAGGAGAAGAATCTATCTCCAGATTTATGCTACTGTAAGCCCATAGGACATGTTTTGGAGTCTGTTTCTCTGCACTAAGTGTACTAGCATATTTTTATAGTTAATAAAATTTTCCCTTTCCTATTGTGTCCATTCTGTGCTTAGGTTGTGTCCCCATTAGTTGTCAAGATATACAATCACAAATTTACCCAAGAATTTATTCAAAACATCATACAAGTGCTAGCTATATTAGTTAAACCAAAGGGCATAACCAGCAACTCATACAAACCTTCATTAGTCTTAAAAGTAGTCTTCCATTCATCTCCCTCTTTGATTCTAATCTTATGACATCCATTCTTCAAATTAATATTTGTATAATATTATTCTTTAGTCAAACAATCCTTAATGTCATCCATCATAGGCAAGGGAAATATGTACTTAACTATTATTCTATTTATATCTCTAGAATTAGTGCACATTCTCCATTTTTCATTCTTCTTAGGTACCAATACCATAGGTACTACACAAGGAATCAAAATTTCTCTTATCAAACCTTTCTTAAGAAATTCATGAACTTTTTCTATTGAACTCTTCATTTTCTACAAGTATTAGTCTATGTGGTTCTTTATTAGGAAAACTAAAGCCAGATATCAAATACATACAATTAATTATACTTGTCATAGGAAGTAAACCATCAAGTACATTGTTCAAAGTAATATCTTGAAATTCTATCAAAAAATATCTAACCTCATGTGCATGCTCAAGTTCACCTTGTTTCTTAGTCTTTCCAAGAATTTTAAAAAAAATCAAACATATTGCCTCTTCATCTTTTTAACAAACTAATTTGCTTCAATCAAGTGAACTCTAACTATGGTACAATTATTCTCTTCAGGTTTCTTAGTCAAAGGAAATGATACTCTTATTTTCCCATTAATCCAAATAGTATATCAATTTAGTATAACATCATGTAAAGATTTTCTATCATATTACCAAGGTCTTCCCAAAAGAACATGACAACAATCCATAGGTGTAATATCACACAGAACTTTATCAAAGCAATTCCCAATCTTGAATTTCACAAGGCATTGTTTACTTACCAATACTTTATGTTCATCCTTGATCCAAGAACTATGATAAGGATTAAGGTGCTTCAATCTCTACAACTTCAACTTAGATAATAGTTCCTCAAATGCCAAATTATCAGAATTGTCACTATCAATGATCACCTTGCAATATTTACCTTCAATCTTACATCTGGTTTTAAAGAGACTTTTCCTCAAAATAGGTTCATTATCAAACCACTCATTCCACAAGGCTCTTCTCGTCATGTGGATCTCTCTTTTCTTAGTTTTATTTGGAAGATCAATAGCTTCCTCATGAATCAAAACATTTTTTCTACTATTCCTTGTCTTCTTTCACAAAAATGTACATTCAAAAGATTTATGTCCTTATCCACATTTAAAACAAGTTCCCTTAAACTAAGATCTATCTCCTCTCTTCCCATAACTATATTTCCTAGGTTAAGAAGAAGAATTAATTCTAGTGTAGTTACCTCTTCCTCTATTAGCATTATCATCTTTGTAACACCCCACTTGGGAATCCAAAAGAAATAAACCTAATATGTTACAAAGTCTACTAATTTTTTTTATTTTCAATCAAAATTACAATGTGGAAAGTCAATATACACAATAATTATGCATATGTAATTA